>OX456984.1:28698453-29251829 GCA_949752695.1 Melanostoma scalare | reverse complement strand
TTAAAGGAGTGATTGAAGGACGCAGTAGATATATAAATATTTGTCAGCCTGCGTCCTCGTCGTCGGCGTTGTAGCTCGTTTGTTTCGTTTGTTGCATAAAACGTGTTGCAGCTATTATGCTTTTTGTTTACTTTTGCATTAGGCCAACACGAATAGAGAATGGAAAACAGAGAAGATGCGGTTGGCTTTTGTTGGCAGGTTTCTTTTTCAAATTGTCATGGACACAAATAGATTGGTAGTTGAGAGTTTAACGAAGCCAAGCTTCGAAGGTTACCTTTTTCTCCAATAAGAGATGAATTCTTTCATCAAATGGAGAACCTAGGCTCAATGGGAATAAGTCCAAAATCTGAATTAAGTGTAAAACGTGTGGTTGATTTTTACTTGCAAACCACACTCTGACCGGAAACATCTTGTTTTATTTTTGACACTTTCAAGAGTCTGCTTAGATTGTTTCATTTCGTTTTTTTCTTTTATTATCTCAGACAGTGATTGTCCTTGAATCTATCAACGGAATTTTTTTTATCTCACTCAACTTAAGCACGCAGAAACGATAAAAAAGAAAACAATCCTCATCTAAATTCTTTTTTCCCAAAATAAATGCAACCGAGATACTCGCTACTCGCACTTATCCGCTCCATGGCGGCCGAGACAAATCTGTACAGCCAGCAGCAGCAGTAGCACTTTGTTAAAATAAATTTTTGTTGAGATTACATCTTAATGTCAACCACAATTTTTGATATCTTTTTGTTTTAATTCGCATTTCCTTCGAAGACCATACACAAGCAGTGAGCGAATGAGTGTAGTAATTAAAACGCCGTTAAAAAGATTATGAAGTGATTAATTTGATTCTTGCCATTAAATTGAATCAAACTGAATTTTCATGCAATTCGTACAAATTTGAGTGGTGTTGTAAGAGTGAGTTGCTGGAATGTGAGTAAGTCATGAGTTCAATCAATACGGAGATAGTAAAACGCAGGGATTGCAGTAAATCACGAATGACAAAATCATAAAACAATTTTACTCTTGAAAAACCACACGCACTTTGCACACACACTCAGGCTAATGTGTTGTAAGTGTTAGTACCTATTACCACATCGCAGGAGATGACAGAGAGAAACCCCCATATTCCTACACACGTTCGCTGAATGTGGTGACATGATAAATGGAAAATTTAATGTTTTCCACCGGAAGTACGGATATGATATGAAGTTGAGTTTTTCCCTAGTCACCTACGTTAGGTAGAAACCACTTGGTTTCCAAGAAAGTTTTTCCTACGAACAGAAAAAAAGTAAGTTTAGCTTTTGTTGCACTGCACATGCTGGGAATCACCGTCAAGCAACAAAGTTTTGTAGAGAAGCGAGAATAATAAAATGATAAATGTTCTTTGTGCTCAAAAAAAGTAATAAAAGTATCCTCACTGATAGTTTTCGCATAAAAAAGTGTTATAGTTTGGAAACAATCGCAGAAGGGATCAAGGGATTTGGGGTAGAGAACGTGTGTTAGTTAAAGCAAGTTGGGCGGGCACGGGCAGTTATAGTGGATCTGCTTAATGCTTTTGTATCAAATAGTTAAGCATTCCATTTGCAGATCTTAAAGTTCTTTTGGACAACGTAAATCTTTTAATTTTGGTCAAGGGAATCGAATTCTTATTCATGTGTTAGATGAACGTGTCCTTTTTTTCGAGTCATGTGTTGAATTATGTAGGCATTGCGCACTTCTCCGAATTAAAGACTTAATAGAATAGAATATGGAGAAAAACACAAAATAATTGGAGAAAGCAACCACAACGATACATCCATACGATCCTTAACGGATCCAACCATGGCGTAGACGAACCAAAGGACATTTTAGAGTCCTTCTGACGGACAGTTTTTGAACAAGAATGTTCATTATCTAATTTATTTATTAGGTAGGAAGTGATTTCGGGATCTCTTTGAGGTCCTATCACTTCCGGAGAAAGAGATACCCTGAAGCCTACCTTAAAACTCTCCAGGTCGCGATAGCACACACCGATGGAACTAAACTCTCCAGGACTCGATAGTATAACACCTAAAAAACTGTGAGTTGTACCAAAAGACGTTCTGTCAAATTGTGAATTTAACACTTTGATGTCTTAAGCTACGTGCAGACGGCATATAAAAGCCGCACATATGTGCGGTTCTGACGTCATTTTTACGTCATAATTTGCGAGTATTGACGCATATCGTCTGAACACCCTTTTGGGACAGTCCGCACATGCACGCAAATGGTTTGCGGACGATGTGCGACAGCAAAACCGCACATAAATGTGCGACTTTTTCGCAAATCGTCTGAACACCCTCGCACATTTTTTGTGACAGTTTGCGTGCATGTGCGTGGATGTGCGGTCGTCATAATCATATGCGTTGACACGAAAATAGGACAACGCAAATGTGCATATTCTTACGCAAATCAGTAGTGATTGTGAAGTGTAGTTGTGATCAATATTCAATTGCAGAAGGAAAAAAATAATAAATGAGCGAGAACAAAATAGATTTCGAGGGCTCACAGTACAATAAATCACACAGCACAAGGAAATCAGAATCCGGTATTCGGATACTGCAGCAGAATTTGACGCCCAATGGAATTAAAACCTTAATTACTACGGTGGAGAAGCGCGTCTTTGGGATACATGTTCGGCAGAGTACAAGCTTGAAAATCTTGATTTTTGGCGTGAGATGGTTGACGAAATCGGCTGACGTTACTGTTAAGGAAGACAAGTGCTAGTGGGGCTGGGGCGTATGTTCAAGGCAAATTTGGAAAAACTTCGCACCAAAAAGTCAGTGCAGGGCACAAAACCATCCTCCGTGCATTGGCAGTTTTCAATCAAATGATGTTTTTGGAGGCCGACGATGTAAAAAGATCCACTTCATATGTTTCGTCAATTGACCATGTAAGTTTTTCTGAAATGCTGGCTTTCCGTTTTAGATAAACAATTTACTTCTATTTTACAGGACTTTGCTGCAATCGTTGATGAAGCAGTTACAGATGATTTACTACTGTCAGAACCTGCAGTCGGCCAGCCCCAGCAGCACAAACGTAGGTTTGTGACAAAAACCTTAATACCGCCTTCGACAGCAACGTCGCCGTGGCCATCATGTTCAACAAACGCTCGATTGACCATTTTAAGTTCTGCAGTCTCCGCTTTGCAATCAAGCGACAAGAATTCAACATTCAGCGACTATTTATTTTGCCATTCAAGACATCTTCCTGAAGACCAAGCTGGCTGTTTCTATGTTTTTGTTCCTATATACAACACCTGCTTATGTACTTAAATATTAGTAGATCTTTTTTTCTGTTAACTTGAGTATTTATTTTTCAATCTATGTTTTTTTTTTTATTCTAATGAAAGCAATGAACAAATTGAACTTAATAATAAATATAAAATTTTTTGTTATGTTTACAAGTGAGTTGTCAATTCAATATGGCCTTCTTCGGTGAAGTAGTGCGTGAACTCTTTTCGAATGCCTTTACTTTCAGATCCATGGTCTCGCGATCGTAGTTCCTCAAGTAGATACATTGTTGAGCATTGAAGATCAGCACGCCATTCACCAGGACTCACTATATTGCCTTCAGCATCGTATTGGTCAAACGATATTATTCAGTGCGTTTTTCGATTTATTTGTAGAAATAAAGTAGTTGTGAAGCACGATGCAGAAGCCAGTCCTTTGTCCACACATTACGTTCGTTCCACGCCCGATTCTTCGCGAAATTCACTTTTCTCATCTTTTTAAATTATATCCAATGCCAAAACAGCAATAGCAACCTACTTTCATTTTAACATTTTCAATTTAATGTAGTAAACAATGAAAAAAAATGAGCTAAACACAAAAGTCAAACAATCGATTAAATTAACGCAAACTCGCATATGAACGCAAATGGTTGATGTGCGTATTTTTCTGCATATCGTGTGAACACGTCGCACATCGACCGAAAAATGTGCGTATTCATTTGCGTACATTTGATGTGCGAGCAAATCAACGCAAACTAATGTGCGGCTTTTGGGACAGATTCCGCACATCGTCTGAACACCCTTATATGCGAGTTTGCGTACACTGATTTACGTATAGCATTTGCGTTGAATTTACAACTTTTTATGTGACGTCAGAACCGCACATATGTGCGGCTTTTTATATGCCGTCTGCACGTAGCTTTAGGCTTCCTTCTCCAGTGTTCGAATCTCGCACCACATTTAGTCCCAAAAATCGTACTCTAAGCGATGTCTTTCGGCCGATTTCAGTATCTTTTTTGTTAGAACGCTTCATGGTTTCTTGGCTCAATGCCTGAGTAAAATGATTGCTCTTGATCCACGACAGCAAGCTTTTATTGAAGCTGACGGTTGTGCCACTAACGTTACCCTTTTTGACATGAAGCCATCATAGCAACTTTTCTAGTTGCTAACTTGCATCTTTGGATGTTGCCAAGGCGTTCATCGGGTGTTTCGTCGGACTTCATCGAGTACATTGGTGATCATTTACATGAATCGACGCAAACGGTTGGACGTCCTTTAATTTACATCCCAAAAGTGAAGTCAAGCAAGGTTACCCACTTTTATCGGGCTTTTTCAATTAAGAAATAGATTAACTCCTGAAGTATCTTCTGGCTCAAATCCGTTGTAAGTGTGGCAAATCTTCAACCAATGCAGTAGCCTTCGCCGATGATTTAATTTTGTGTGCTATTACCTCAGAACATCTCCAACGGCTTTTAGACCAGTTAGATGGTTAGCAAAACGTAAAAGACTTCAATTTCTAAGAAACTACCTGATCACACAGCTATATCGTAAACTGACTTTAGGTATTGCAAACATTGGATATCTTTATAAAATCGATAGCGTGATAAGGAATGAAGTATAAGAAAATGGCTAAATTTGACAAATGAGGTATCAACTTCCCACTTCCATGCGCCAGTCAGCCAAGGAAGCGGAGACATAAGTGCCCTACGGTGGACAGCGTACTTTATTCGATTTAAAAAAAACTTAGTAATATCAAAATGCCTAACCTAGAGTCTTCAGATCAGGTAGATGTCTACATGGCGATGCCTACAGAATAGTGCCTTAGGTCATCTGATCGCCAATTACGAACAGCAAGTGACATAGATGACAATTGGAAAAAGAAACCAGGGCGATCTATAAATGGTAGTGAACTTAGTGAGAATGGTGATCACGGGCAAGCACATACAGTTGCGGTCAAAATAATAGTAGTGTGAGTAAAAGCATTGCACAGATTGGTATTTTTCCACTTTGTATTGCGTTTATAGTGAAAACGCAATACACTTTAATTGTTTTAAGGGGTGGAAAAGGATTCGTCAATATGTAAGAAGACCCCCAAACACCGAATATAATCCACACTTTACAATCATAATGGTATGGGCATGTTTTTTCTTCTGCGGAGTTGGACCCATAATGCGGATTGAAGGCATTATGGATCAGCATCTCTATTTTAGGATAATGCAGGAAGTAACGCTACCGTATACTGAAGCTGAATGCTACCGTAAATGAAGTTGCTTCTTGCTAAAATGGGTCTTTCAGCAAGAAGCAATGGTTCCAGGAAAGTAAAGTAGATGTGATGGAGTGGCCCGCACAGTCTTCGGACTTTAATCCCATTGATAACCTTTGGAGCGCTGCAAAAAAATATGCTTTTAGATGTAAACCAAGCAACAACACAGTCCTTTGTGAAGCGTTACAGCAATCATGGAGTTCGATAAGCACAGGAAGGTGTGGAAACCTGATAAACTATTTAACGTCTTTGTACTGCTGTTATAGCTAACAAAGGATATGAAACTAAATACTAATTAAAGGTACGAACACTCAGGCCACATATTGTAATAAAAATTTTGACCTAATTTTTCGATTTCGTAACATTTCAAGGTAGATTTTCCTATCACTACTATTTTTTTGACCGCTGAATTTCAACATCTATTCAATAAACTTGCAACTATCGGATAATAATATAAAACTAATGTTTTTTTTTTTTTTTTTGTAAATAAAAGCTTAAAACACCACTTTGAAAACCACGTTATTGGTTTTTTAAATTAGAATTGACGGATAAGTTTATTTCAATTTTGTTGTTTCTTAAGCTCTATACTACTATTATTTTGACCGCAGCTGTATGTGGGGCATGGAACCAGCAAACCTCTTAACGGACAAAGACTTCATACATATCCAGTTGCATTCCTCCCACTAAACAATTTAGCCGCAGTAACCACCTCACTAGGAATGCTCATCACTTTCATCTTCAGCCCAAGTTCGGTTGTAGAGTTAAGTATAGAGATTTTTTTTTAGTCGCACTACTCGTGTGAGGAATGCTCCACCAGACTCATTACGACTCACAAGATTTTCAAGGCTTGTCCATCGGTGTCTTCTTCTTAATCCTCTCCCGCTTTCTTTAATGCTCGTACTGTGTTGTACAATGTACATATAACATTATGAGCATAGCCATTTTTTTTTATTATAGAAAAAAAGATACATAAAAAACCCCCACTTCAAAGTCTAGAACATCCAGGGGTAGTGCTTAAATAAATAGACATGGTAGGCTCATACTAGAAACCTTGAACAAATTGTGCAGAACTGCCAGAGATAACATAGCAGTCGTATTGATCACCACATTCGATCTTAATTACATCAAAATGATTTCATATATAAAACGGCTAGAAACGATAGTTAAACCAACTTCCTTACTAGCTTTGGACTTAGTAAACCACATTTAGTCGGAGTTAAAGACCAGGCAGCTGTTATTAGTCTCTTGTCGCCGAATGGATGTACATATTCTCAAAACTGCTTATCTTAGGTGAAAGAAAAATATAACACCCATGAGATTCAATATAGGAAATAAAAACGTGGCTCCAAGTAGGAGAAGTTTCTGTTACCACAGCTGCTTTGAAGTGGGGAGGAAAATTGTCAAAGAATAGCGTGAAAGATCTCATCATATCTCAGGTATTCTAAGAAAGAGCGATAGCGTGCCAATATCCAGTAGAGTGTTAAGTACGAACTTACCTTTGTTTCAGGTAGGTAATTTAGTCAGGTAACTTGGCAGCTGACATAGATCCAAGATGATTCCTCTTCCTTTTCCTCCATAACCTACTTTTGCGTTTTACCATCAAAATCGAGTAATTTTTTTTATTCCTAATGCTGCCTTTTGGATTAGGCAGCATTTGCCACGGCCACTTGATGGGTCCCTGGAGAACTCCAACGACGCACGTTCGAGAAAAAATTGCAATTGATTTTGGAACGCATGTTTTTACAGACGATTGCAAAGCCGTTGGCCATACATTAGATAGCGTAAAAAGCCACCTTGGTATGATGAGTTGAAAATATTCAAGGACGGTATCTCGAGTGCACTTGTTACCAAAAATGGGATGGCTTAGTGTAACCATCCGTACGGCCGCCGCACCGCACAGTGTGGCAGAAGGAGTGGCTTTGTGCGATAAATTATTTTGATAAGTTAAAAGGGACTCCTTATGTTTAAAAGCCTAGTATAATAGTAAAAAATTGGTTTAAATCTAATTTGTTTGAAGAAAAGACGAATTCGCGGTGTTATTAACAGAAAAACTTACGTGTTTACACCAAGACAATCGTTGGTTCTCATTTTCGGGATAGTACGATATCTGTGACTTAATAAAGCCAAAATATGACGAAAATGTGAAATTAAATTTTTTGATAGCTCACTTCGTTTATCCAGATTTCGATACTCGTCGAAAAATGTTTTTTGCTTTAAATATGTAAATTTGGATAACGATGACGAAATTGGACAATGAACTTAGCTTAATAAGACCAAAATAAAACGAATATTTTATATCAAATTTTTCGATATTTTGCTTTGTTTTCGAGATATCGATACTTGAAGTCGAACAAATGAAGCAAAAAAAAAAGTTTTCAGCTTTAAGTAGGCGTCGGTAACTCGAAAATGAAGCTAGATATCAAAAAATTGTATTTTACATTTTTGTTTTATTTTGGCTTAATTTATTTAAATTAATTGTCAGATTGCTGGCTTAACCGAAATTTACATATGCAAAGCAAAAAAAGTATCGATATCTCGGTACTATCCCATGGCTCCTACCTTTTTTTGTTTTAAACTCTTGTCACCAACGCTGTTCTCATTGAAATAGCTCCAAAATTCAAGCAATTGGCTTTTTCCGAAGGTTTAAACTTATTGCTATCTATCAGGCAGACGGCAGTATAGCCATGTCCTTATTCTTAAAAGAACTAATTGTAACGTATATTGATGAAATAAAGAATCTATCTATCTATCTATCTACCTACAGTGTTTTTTTAATTTATTAATTATATTTACTTTATATACTTTATTTTATTTATTTTATTTGTTTTATTTATTTTATTTACATATTTTATTTATTTTATTTATTTTATTGATTTTTTTTTTTTTTTTTAATCATTTTAATGACATCATTCTTAATTATCCTACCACACACTGGGGAAACCTCAAATGTCGCTCACCCTCTGTCAAACATCTTCCACAAAAGCAGAAAAGATTTTTGTACTTCACTTGAGTAGTTTTCATAGTGTTTCCAATAAATATACCCGATATTAGTAAAAAAAAAAGGGTAGAACATTCAAAAGCCGTGTTGTGACCACAATGTTTAATTTTTTGTTTGCCTTTGTTTTTTTTTGCTCACAGAAAATGATGTGCGACTGATGTGGAAGGTAGAGACAATTATCCGGAGAGCATGTTTCCTGTCAGAGCCCTATCAAGTCAAAAGCGATTAGCAGTCGTTTTTATACGTGTTCTAAATGTGCGTGTGCAATTTTTATTTTGCTGCACATCTATCCCTCATCAGTCACCTATTTTTGTTTTCCAATCTTTCGAGACACGCAAATGTGTGAAAATCTTTTACTAAAGTGAAATGCGATGATGCAGAATAGTGCTACATAATTACCTCGAAAACGCAATGTATAAGTATATCTGCGATTAAACAATTCGGGATTGTGTGTTCTCCTTTTCTCTTTCTCATCTGAGAAGTGTCTGTTAAAAGTGGACCAATTACTGATTCCCTTTGTTGGGTTATTCTTTTTATTGATTTATTATCTTTTTTTTAGTAGGTAGGTACAATGTACATATAGATACCGACTTCTCTGACAAATTGGCAAAAAGGGATATAAACGAAACGGATACAATTTACCCCAGTGTGTTTGTTTTTTGTCTTATTTTTTGGCGTCACGTTTTCCAAAAACAAAAAAACAGAAAAAAAACAGGAGAAATAAAAATAAGTTATAGTGAAGTTTACTAGTGTGGCAGTGCCTAAAGAAAAATTGACAAAGTGTCCTGGGGACGAGTTCCAACCCTGTCAATATTCGTTGACATTATTTTTATTCACCTATACGTGCATACATATGTATAAGTATTTTGAAACAAACAATGTCCCTTTTTTTTTGAATTTGGTAGCCATGTGAGTTTGAGTGAATTTGTGATGTATCGCTGCAGGGCTATGGCAATGTAGCGCCGAGCATAATAAAAATAATGTTGATTGTCAGGTGGGAAAACAATGGACTTCGAAGGACACCTCTTTCAATATGTAGTAGGTATGTATGTGTTCATAGGCCAAAGTTATTTGATGGAACTGTTTTTGTTTTTTTTTTTATTGTTTTGTTTTCACTCGTGGATTGAATCACTGACAAGTCGGAGATATGTGAGATTTTTCTGTGTTTGACATTTTTATCGACACACATCGTTTGTGTAAGTTTCTCTGTTCAACTTTTTCGACTACATTTTTGACATGTCAATCAAAATGGTAACACTTTTTTCTGAGACACCCGCTGTCAGCGTTCCGATGTGGATCAATCACTTAAAAGAAGACTTTTTCTTCTCATTTGCTCTGGTTTCTCATTCCCCTAAGCGTGAGAAACTTCGTATATACTCAGAGCTCTTTAAAACTGTTTTTCTTAGTCAAACAGAATAATATCCCAACGATATATGAATGAGTTTATTCATTTAGTGCCAACCGCTCCCCGAAATGCGTGTAGTTCCTACTTATTAATGGCTGCCATTTAAATAATAATAAAAAAAACTAATGAATGGTTTTTTTTCTCTTGCATGACATAATGCCATTCCTTAATTTTGTCATCGAATTTCAGTGGGAAGGAACAGCAATGCTCATTGCTTGTCTAAACAAACACTTAAAAGTTATCGTATGTCAGCTAATAAGTATCACTGGCAGCCATCACTGTGGATGATGAGTAGAAAACCAAAAAATTCCACAGAAGAAAAAAAAAACATAATAACGGAGATGGCATGTGTGTTAAACTGAAATACTGATTTGGTGAGAGAATCAATGTGATTGTTGAGTTAAATTGCATAGTCTCAGCTTTCAGGGTCGTGTACCAACCAATTTAATGATTTTTTAGAATAAATAAGCTCAAAATTAAATGCTAGCTTGTTGTTGGTTGCTTTCTTCATAATTGAAGAGCGTGTTGAAATGATTAAAAAATATGAAAGAAAAATATTTGCAGTCAGAGGAAAAATTTATTTAAAGAGTTTAATTGAAAGATGTTATGAGATCAGATTTCGCACTTTCCAGTCTTGGTTGAAAGGCAACTATAGGACGAACTAAACGCACACATCCCTGGGTTCCGTAACGTTTTACACCAGAAATGAGTTTGAAAGCCTTAAAAAGTTACAGACGATATTAAAAAGCTAATCCATCAATTGTTGACCCAATCTTTGACGATAGACGGTGGACCGATAATCGTCTAAAAAGTTACGAATCTGGTCCCAGGGTAGTGCTTATTTTGAAGGATGCTTGTAATCATGGATCGTATACAAGAAGGGACTAAAAAGCTTGTAATTTAATATGTTTGCTACAAGCTTTCCGTTTTGGCACCACAGTGCGACGCGTGCCGCATGAGCATTATGATAGATCACAGCTCCCCGACTTGTCTGCTTCACACAATTGATTAAATGTGGATCACTAATCGGACCCAAACGAGAGACTCTTAACTATACATTATACAACCTCAGAAATGGATCATTGCAAATCCAGAACTCCACAAAGGATCAGTTTTGTGGACAAAATCTAAATCATTTTGTTACTGTTAGAAATTGGAAAAGATCTTAAAATTCTTGAAGCAGAATTGAATTCTGGGTCACTCTGAAGCAGAAATATGTATCGTAGATTAAGGACACCTACCACTAAGTTTCTAAATTAAAACACTAAGCCGTAGATCAGTCACTGCCTGCGACAAACATTGAAGTTCCAAATCTTTTCAGAGTATCAGCTATTAGAAGCCAAACATGTCAATTAATTGTTAAATGACCATTTAAAAACCCTTTGACTCAAGGCCTGTTTTTAGAAAGCTTAGTTATACATCAGAGGATTCTGAATTAGCTGGTAAAGCAAAAATATTCTTACCTCTATTTCTTTATAAAACCTTGGTCTGAATTACCGCACACGTGATCGAGTATTACGTGACTGAATTGTGTTAGTTTGGCATTACTTCTCACTTTATCCAGCACTTTAGTATCACAATTTGACATCCTTTCATCAGCATTTAAACTGATTGAAATCAATAAATAGACAGCTGACTGATAAAGTCAAATTTAAAGGGGGCACTCACTCACTCGTTCACTGATGCGGTAATTTGGCCCCCTGATGTAAAATATGTATATTGATCGGTTAAAGTGATCAATTTGAAAATCATCAAATTTTTCATCCATCAGTTTGAATGAAGATCACAAGATCACAAACTTTAGTTACACTTTCGGAATTGAACGAAAAGTGAACCATAATGACAAAAGGTTTACTCTTCTTCAGTTAGAAGCCCCTTTAACTAAATTTTTCTGGCTAAAGCCATAAAAGATAAATGCGCTAGCGTATTTGCTATGGTCTCTGAACTCATTATTTGAACGTATGTAGATCTTTTGGAACCGGCGGAAAATTGTAGGTCCCCTGCATTCCCTCACAAGGTATGGTTGTGAGAAATGCGCCAGGCTTTTGAGCTCCCCGCTGTGTTGTGCCACTAGATCTTTAACTTTTTAAGCCAGACTATGCCGGAAATGTCATTATTGAGGATCAATATCATTTACATTTACATTTACATGAAACCTACTCCACACATAAATCTGCGGAGTATGGGGGTTGCAGCCGGGCGACAAAGGCAATTTGGCTGATACACCACAAGACTAACTACACAAATACTACACAGAACAAATAACACATGACAACAGCACGCAGTAGTACAAGACGGTCCCCCATCTTGTCACTAACAGCGCTCATTCCGATTTAATTACGGTGTTCTGGATCAATATCAGTAAGAGGCAGACGAAGACAGTTTGACTTTAGCTTACGATCACAGAAACTTTTGCTCACGTAACTGTGATCAGTAATGTAATCTCTCAATTTTAGAAAGATCAGTTCACTAAAATAGGATGACATAGCTTGGGAGACATTGGGGAGCCCCGGGGACTAGCACACTTCCTTCAACCATTCCTCGAGAGGAACCTTGGGAACCCTCGTTTTGCCATAGATTTTTTGCCGAATTAATGGCAGTGTAATTACTCCAATAGGACTTGCCAATTGGTTTTTTTTTTTTTTAATATTCTCATTAAAAACATTTTTTGTAACTGAGATTCGAACCTTAAAGATAAGCCAACAATTTCGCCATGGGGGACACAATTCTCTAGGCCGACAATTGCCCTTGTTCACAAAAAATCATGGATGGAGCATGGAGTATTTTTTATTCGTCAGTAAGTAATGAAGTTGTTTTTTTTAATTCACTCATTTTGAGGATCAATCGTAAAATACGTGATATTGGCCCAACAACAGACATGGACTTTTCAATTAATAAGAAGCAGAAAAATATCCTTTTCTTTTCTAAACCTTATTTTAGCCAAGTATCACTCAATATCAGTACTAAACTTATTAAGTCAGCCTTCTTAGTCAAAGACTCAACCATAGATCAGTACCGAATTCTCTTTATAATTCCAGAATTTAGTAAGAGGTCAGTTCGCAATTGGTATAATTCTGAAATAAGAAGTGGGTTGAGGAACAACTCCAACTAGAGTCTAGAGTAGTGTTACTTTTACTTTGGGGGTAGATCAGTAACCAGCGGGCAAAGATCTTAAATTATTTTGTAGCAGACTTGAGATATTTTTTTTTCTGTCGTAGACTACGCCAATTCTCACCATGTCTTGCCGAACACCTGAAAGCTTATTCAAGAAAATGCAGGACAATCACAGAGGAACTGCTTCGCAGTGTCATCATCCTCTCGAAAGGCTTCACAGACTGTGGTATAGACTTGAGATAAAGATCGAGCATTAATGTTTGTCTACAGATCAATATAGCAACCCAACCCTAGCAAGAACCCTAGAACAGCAGACGTAATTCTTCAAAATTCGAATGTTTGGCAAAGGATCAGCCAAATGAGAAGTAACAAATCCGTGGTCATCTTTCAAGAAGTCGGTACAACGACAAATATCCTTGCTATCTTGCCGGACCTTGATTGAAGATTAAATAGATAAAAACACAAATAACTTTATGAGTTTCGGTAGCTTAAATTCGTAGATCAGAATTTGATTGAAGGCTGACTGAGGATCTTTAGCATCGCTCTGCCATTTTTCGCGTCAATATTGCCTGGGAATTTTACAATAAAATTGACGAAATTATTGTTTTCCTCGATTTCGAAAAATCACGGCTTTGATGATTCAATTCTTTCAAGAAACGGTTTCCACTGTTGAAAGTTCAAGAGGCTTTATGAAGTCAGACTGACTTCATCGAATGGTTGTTCAAGCAGCTATTTCTGATTTTGAAACTTGTTCTGCTCGAAGTTTGGTCAAGAAATCGGAATTGATGAAATTTTTGTAGTATACCTTTGAAGTATACCTTTTCGTAGAGATCGTTGAAAGCTGAAAAGAATAGCTTTGATTGACGCGAAGAATTGGCAAGTCCTCCGATAGTAAAATTCAATGTCATGAAAAACGCTTTCTCGTTTAGCCGTTCGAAATCAGCAGAAAATTGTAAGTCCCCTCCATTTCCACACACAAGGCATTTTTGTGAGAAATGCGCCGCAGTTCCTCGCTCTGTTACGCCTTCCTATTTATTTATTATTTTGAAGGACACCATTGAAATAGGTACCATGTTTTCATCGTGTAAAATCGAAAAAAGAAGTGACATGATTTTCACTCGTATAGCTCGGTGCATTTTCAAACGTAGACCTTAATTTCTCATAACCAATCTTCTCAAACACATCCGAGAGGTCAAGAGCTTCTACGCACAGTATAAGCCGTTTTAATGAGTCCAATCGGATTCCTATGTGTAGGCCAATCTTCAATTTTGTCAAACAACGACGAAGACCAAAAATTAACTTGATATGATAATGTTTTTCATCTCGACCAACACAAACTGCAACGTCACTCTTAATTCTCTTCCCAAACTTCATATAGTTTCAATAAAGTAACCGGTTAAACAAAACAACAACAAAAAAATCAACTCAAATTGACTGTTTAACGAAAAAAATGCTGCATCAAGACAGACTGATACGCATCATCAAATTAGATAATATCAGGAAAATCCCACGCACATTCATTTATTACATTCTTCCGTACTTGTGAGATGAAGTCTTGCATCTGAGTGTGTGTGTGAATGCTTTTTCGAGATACGATACGATTCAAACTCAGCCAAGAGAGGTACTACATGACGCTGCCGATGACGACAATGGCGTCCGCGTCGGCTACGTGGATACACCATCCGTTATACTTGGGCATTCCATGCTATAAAATAACAAAACAACACATGAAGTTGACTCCAAAAACCCGTTCTTCTTTTAACCTACGGAGTTACGGAGTAAGTCATTCGATTTCATTTCGTTGCGAGTGGCAACAAGGTTTTATTATTTGAGTTTTTTTTCTTACATTTTTTGGTTTTGTTTTCAATTCTCTATAACCTAACCAGGCCTGGTGTTATGCATCGCGCTGTCAGATAAAAGCACGGGATGCGGTTTGACCGGGACCGGGACGACGACCGAACCGACTATAACGCGGTGTTGAATTTCGACATCCAAACGAGTTGTTAAACCGCGCACCACAAATGCCCACCATGCATCGTCAACATGTAAAAGACTGCTGCAGTGGTGTCAATGAAGACAATATAGGCACCTATGTTTGTACATGCTTCAAGCTAAAAGCGCCAAGAGTAAGTAGAAAAAAAGAAAATGGAAATGGAAAAAAATTAAATCTTTCCAAATCAGACCACTCAATCATTCGGCTTTGATCCTCTTGAGCTTAGCTCGAAGATAAATCCCAGAAAACATCAAGAGTAGCTACACGCTTTCATACACAGAGCGGAAGAGAAAGAGAGAGAGAGAAATACAGCAGTTGCAGAGATAGAAAGAATCATGTGGAGCAATGTTGTGGTTTTAATTATTCTTTTAGACTCCCCCCGTAACGCAACCCACTCGTGATGTCACATAAAACAGGGATTAACTCCATGGTTGTGTATCTGGATACAAAATAGAGGGATTGACTGTTGTTGTGGTTTAATAGGATAGAAGGACACGAGAGTGAGTGAGAGTGGTGTACTTCCAAGGAATGACATTGAAGATATATACTTAAAGTTGTAATTTTAAAAAGGGGGGAAGAAAGGAAAACACTTTGGCTTTTGTAAGAAAAATTTTATGGCATACTTTTTTTAATAGCTTACCCATATAAACAAGGGTTGGTTTGGATTTGTCGTATGGTATCTTTATCGAAAAATTATAAGAGCGAGAGAAAGAGCTAGACCAATTTACTTTACAATGTTTTTAGTTAACTTTATGGCCATTTCAAGAGGACGAGGAGTTTAATTGGACATTTGAAGTTGTAAAGACACAAAACTGTAACCACAAGTTGTAGAATTCATTAACTTCTTGCGGGTGGGAGAGTTGTGTCCCGCTAAATTTTAAAACCACTGTGCAGATTTCAATGTGGCTTTTGAGTTTTCTTGATCGCTTGGATTTTCGGATAGTTTGATAGATAGAAAGATTTGATAGATGAAAGTTGGATAGAAAGTTGACGCTTTGATTCGTGGGCCAACGAAAAAGAAGGTTTGGAGTCCTTTTTCACTTTACTGCTGCATCCTTTGGAAGAGTTTTTGGCGCATGGACGCTTATGAATTTCAAACTGTCCTTTTTAGTACACTTTTTTTTATTTCAGACAACTGCAAACGAATGACACACTCTGCTTTGACCTGGAAGATATCATAATTAGAATTTTTACTTAAACCGCAATCGTTCCTCAGTTGATTTCGCTTTCCTTTAGTGAGTCCTCTACGTTGCAACATCTGTCCCAAAGCTAATGAGGTTTATTGTGGTTCGCTTATATCGCGATTTCCGATATTCCTTCCTTCGTCGTTATATTGAGTCAACGTCCTTCGAGCAGGACTAAATTGTATCAAAATAAATCATTTAAAGGTTTTAAATGCATTTAAAGGTTTTAAATGCATTTAAAGGTTTTTAATGAAAAGTTTGATTAGAAAATGCGTCTTTCCTGCAACACTTGTAGAAACAAATACAATTCGAATTGTTAGTTCATTTGATGACAAGCGATCGCAGATCTTCCCTGTCTCTAAGATAAGTGTGATCTGGATCTAAAAAGGTAGAGAAGTAACTTTTGTTAGGCAAAATGGAACTGACATAAGTCTGATTTTTTTATAGCATTGGCCGGACCTCCTATTTGAAGTGATTTTTCAAATATTTTCTATGCAAAAGTGTTCTTTTTGAAGAACTGCATGACACACTTGACGAAAGAAGTTATTACATTGGAAAATTTGTAAGGTCAACGTAGAATTTTTTGATTTTCGATTGTGTAAATGAAACTCTTGAAACATACAAACTAAAATGTTGGTGAAGCTCAAAAACCGCCAAAAATCAACTAATAGTAATCATTTCACAAAAAGTTAAACCAAATCCACATGAAATCCTTTAAGTGTATTTCATAAAAGCTGAAGGTAAATCAACTACACACACGTAAAACCTTTTAGCCCGCTTTAAACGCAATGGATCTACTCGAATGATATACTGTTGGAAAGGTATTGAGAAGAGGAAGTGCATAATCTAATTTTCCCCACTATACTAAACCTCTCAGTCAAGTTTTTAGGTGATTAAATTAATTCCATTCACAAAAACAGAGATTATAGGGTTTCGATTCTTCGTGTAGGTTATTTGAAAACTGCTTCAAAGGTTTCTATCTGTGCTGTGTTTTTTGGCTCCGAATTGCTTATAAGATCCTTACATTCCACGCTTTTGAAGCTTTGAGTCCTTGAAGACACTCGTTGTGTAGAAAACGATCTATTTTAACTACTCTCGTGACATTCATTGTAGAACTCTTTACTCGTATCGATGTCGTTATTAAAGGGTGATTTTTTAGTGTGTAGTTTTTATGAAAATCGAATAAAACGCTAAAATTTGCATCATATTCTTACAACATTTTTATTGGAATCGATAAATTGGCTTCCGCCATTAACGTTTGGAGATTGCTTCATACCTATAAATGTTGGCCGCGGCTCCGTTTCAAATAATTCAACATTGCGTCACTTCTGTCGAGCATTTCGGGTTGTATCCCACGAATTACGCGTTTTATGTAATCCTGTATTGAGACTTCAATAGACTAACGACTTTACACATAGACTAACGACTTTACATAACCCCACAAGAAGTAATCAAGAGGCTTTGGATCGCATAACTTGGCGGCGAAATCACAGGGCCATTCCGATTGATAAGCTACCCACCAAATTCATCCTTCAACATGTCCCCTGTTTCACGAGCTGTGTGGCAAGTGGCACCGTCTTGATGAAACCACATGTCAACCAATTTCCACTCAGCCAACAAGGCAAAAATATTCGTCTATCATGGTTCGATATCGTTCGCCGTTGACGGTAATGTTTCTTCCACGGACGCCTTTGAAAAAAAAATGGGCCGATGAAGGCACTTGCCCATATACCAAACTGTCGCTTTTTCGGGATAATCAGTAATTCTTATATGGCATGTTGCTGTTTATCAATTCAGATGCGGCAGTTTTGCTTATTTACGTATTCATTGAGCCAGAAATGAGCTAAACACAATTCGATAAAACAAGTCGATTTTCTAAGCCCAATTCACCAAAAATTAGACAGTTCATTCGGCTTCAATTCTTGCAGAAATTAAATTTTATAAGCTTTCAAACTCAAATCGACACGTATGTGCTGAGAACGGTGATGAATTGCCGTATCACGATTCTCATTGACACTCTGCAACTGCAATATTCTCATCGGAAGGCGCTTTACGCATGCGAGTCGATGGTTTATTGTCCAACAAAGTAAATTTGGTGCGAAATTTGGTGATAACAGCACGAATTGTTGATTCACCAGGTCGATTATGACGAACATTTTATGGTCGTATCAGACGCACAGAGCACGAGTTTTGATAATGAATTTCAACAATAATTTGCGATGGCAGCTCGTTTGTAAGTTTCTCCATGTTGAAATGGCAGAGTATACTGATAAAATTTCACTTTGACGGATGACGTTTGGACGACTTTACCAACCTGTGCAGCCAACCTAAGAAACTTAACTCAATCACCCTTTATTTTGAAAGATTCACTGCTCCTTAAAGTTATAAGTCCTTTGAAAGGTATAGCAAGATTCTTATCTCACTCTAGTCTTTCAATTGATTATGAACTTTGATCGTTTCCTTTATTGTCACTATATTGCCTCAAATGAAAGAAAAAAGATAACAGGTCTAAGGATACTACCTTTTGGATCTCCTTTGGAGTTCGGAATGCTGTCATTGCAAAAAAACAAGGTTTTCTTGTGTACCCACTGTAACTCTCTTCTCTGCCTCTTTTTCGTAAATTTGATGGTGTGTCTACGAAGCGTAAGACTATCAATTACATTTTACGAAAAGCCAAGTACCTACTTTCAAATAAGAGTCATCAAATGAAGTGCACCAAATTTAAATCATAGCAGTTTTAAATTTCATCAAACAATCTTAAAAAAAAGCACGAAAAAAACAATATCACGTGACAAAAAAGCCCCACACAAATACCATATCTCGTTTAGGACGTGGTATCCATTATCTCAAACTCAAACTGTATACGCTGCTCGCTCGTTTTTAGTGTGGGAAATAAAGAAGATCTTGAATTTTGAAATCTCACTTGTGTGGGCTTTAGTGCGAGAGTGTTGTTCCTTCATTTAAGCGCAAGACGTGTAGGATGTTTTGAAGGTATTATAATACGTTGTTTTTATTCCATTCTTCCTTGTTCTCTCCTTCAACTCGAAACCACTCCACTCCCAGTGCTGTATCGGATTTCTGCCCTAAAAATGACACCCATTAACTGAACTTGACTTTCTTTACAAACGTCGTATGTAGGTACACACAAGCCTCTTCTTCGTTCCAAAGTATCGTCAACGTCAACATCGTCGAGCAACGACATCATCATCTGCCATCTCCATCTCCATTATCCCATCCACATGTCCTACTCTTGTTTTCATCACTGAGAAGACCCCCGAAAGGGAGAGATGTATAGGAGCTCACAGAAACATCGCTTCGCAGCACATTGAAAATTTCAGTAGACTTTTTAACCACAACCGTGCGCTTACGTAATTAATGCCAATAGGGGAAATAAGCCAACTTAAATTTTTCTCCTCACCTAAAATGCTAGAAAATCCTTTCAAATCCATTTTTGTTGTGAATTTAATTAGAAGGCCTGGTTTTTGGCCAATTTTTGTTGCTCTTACCCTTTCGAGCTTATTAATAGATGGAAATAGGAGAGAGATGACGATGATGATGTCCTGGTGTGCGCCATGGGAAAATAAAAGTTCAGATTTGTTTGACAGAACATGAAAAATAAGCGCACAAAGATGACTTTGACGTGATGACAATGCTAATATCGCATCGCTAGCATAGCATTGAACCCCCCAAAAATAGGAAAAACCAAAGTTCGACACCACTGCACATCACTGGCAGTGGCAGAGACAGCGAGACATCGCATCACATAAACATAGAGATGTGTGATGACGAGCGTGAAAAAAATCTTCATCAATTTTGGTGCTCTTTTTTGTCGTTTATTTTTTACTTTATAAATTTTTTTTTTTTTTTTAGGTCGACATCGACGGTGCCGTGTCGGAAAATGATTACTCACGACGAAAAGATTGACAAAGAGCGTTCGTTCGTCGTACTCGTCGTTGTCATGTTGTAGAGTGTGCTGTGTGTGGTGGTAGAATGGTAGTTTTTGGGATGGAATTTTTGTAATTTTCCGCCTGTTAAACTTCTTAAGCAGAAACTTTTATTAATTTATGGCAGTGTGACATGTGCGCGCATGTGACACTCCTGACACTTTCTATAATGGATGCGAATAAACTTCGGATGGGGTTTAGCTATTTTCTTCTCTTTTTTTTTTGTCGTTTTCGTCATCGTCGTCGTTTGCTGTCTTCTCCTTCTTCAAACTTTCTTTGAGTCAAAAGTGTGTTTTAAGCTTATAGATTGAGTTGTAATTAAAAGTGAGGTGCTTATGGGTGTGGATAATTTAGTCAAATGACTTTGGGTTTCAAGAGCACTATTATCGATGGAGATGTCATTCTCAAGCAATTTATTTTCTTAGTTTCGAGAAAAGACGAGTTCGTGTGCACATATAGTTTACAACACAAGTACACCAACACTTAAAACGATAAAGAAAACACTTTTCCTTTGCCTTGATTTCAAGTTGTACCTACTCGTATTCATTTGAAACGAGAGAAGTAAAAGGGAATGTGCTGCAATCCTGTAAAAACCCTGCTGGTGAACAAAACATAAATAAATACGTCTACCTGGAGGGACGAGAATTGATGAAGTGACTGGAGTGACAATAATAAATAATGTTTCAATTTGGAATTTATCACCTGAACTGGGTCTCTTTGTATGATTTTTTTTTTCATTATTTATTTAATCCCTGAGGGTTTTTTTTAATACTTCTTGTGTTCACTTTGAGCGTAGGATTGGAAATATGGAAAGGTGCAATCCAATTCAATGTTCCATGCTAGACTTAAAGAGTTCGAGTAGAAGTCGAGGATTATTTTAATAATAAAATTTATGTGAAGTAGAGCTAGACAAAAAGGGCAGATCTTCTTTTTTTTAGATTCGAAAAATAGTCTCAGGAGAAGTCATCACCAAAGATCTTTTATAGAATTCATTGAGTCCTGTGACTTATATACAAAAAGTTGGTGGTAAAAATGTTCGAAGCCAATGTTCTCTGTGACACAGAGAAGGGAGTCAAAAAAATAACAAAAAGTGGAAACAAAAGAATCCTTTTGTGGCTGGTAATTTGCTCCACTTCAAAGCGGAGTATTAAAAACGTTTTGTTTGCAGTTTCTGTTGCTGTGAAAACTTATATACTTACTTCGTTAATCAATAGCTTTTAATAGACGCTGTGAAAAGACGTGAAAATTTTATTGTGCACCTCCTCGTCATAATACTTTTCCATCAGTATTGTGCTCATGTAAATGCATTAATTTGAGCGCATGCTAAAGGGTTTCACGCGATTGTCGTCAACGTTTTTATTTGACGAGCTGAATTTTTCATGGAGGAAGGGGGCCTGGTAGCCTCTGTGTCTTCGAGATTGTTGAAAAACGCAATTGTTGTAAAATAATGCTCCTGTCCTGAATATGTTGGGACAGTGTTTCTCGTTCATGTATATTTTGTTGAAATTATAAAGACCCCGATAGAATCCGTTGCGTCCGTTCGCTGCCGGATTCAACTGACAGCTTGATTATATACACACGATTTTATGAGAGGTGACCCATAAGCATCGGATGCAACGGACGCAACGGAAAAAGTAGCCCAACTTTTAACTTTTGCGTCCGACAGAACTGATGACCTGCGCAAAACCAATTTGAAGTTTTCTCTTCACATCGCAACGGATTCTATGGGTCACCCCAATCCGTTGTGTCCGGTAAAACTCACTGCTGTCAGTTGAATCCGGAAGCGAACGGACGCAGCGGATTCTATTGGTTGGGGCCTTAAGGAACCACTCCAACTCGTTTTGTGTGTTTACCTTTGGGCTTCATCCAATAATTCCTGGCATAAAAATGTCACCGACACTTTTTTCGGCGAAATATGGAAGCAAATAGTGAAAGAGAGAATTTCTTATTTTTTGATCTGTTTTGTTGGGTCCGTGGCTCAATGTGTCTGCCTGTTATATCAGAGGTTCTAATCCCAGCTATATTCTATTGTTTTTATGTAAGTACATATTTCCATTCGTGAGTAATTGGCAAGTCTTCCCATACTAATTTCGCTGCCATTAAAAGCGTTTACTTTATTAGCCGTTCGAAATCGGCAGAAAATGTTAACCCTTTGCATTCTTCACCATGGTGTAGTTGAGGAAAAAGCTCAAAGGGTTCCTCCAACTATGATGTGCCACCATATTATTTTCTTCAATGGTTCAGTTACGTCTGAAGTATAGTCTTCTTCTTCGTCTTCTTCTTCTCCTTCTTCTTCTTCTTCTTCTTCTTCTTCTTCTTCTTCTTCTTCTTCTTTTTCTTCTTCTTCTTTGTTGTTGTTCTTCTTCTTAATCTTCATCTTTTTCTCTTGTTTCTTCTTCTTCTTTTTCCTTCTTCTTCTTCTTGTTCTTCTTCTTCTTCCTCTTCTTCTTCCTCTTCTTGTTCTTCATCTTCTTCCGGTTCTTCTTCTTCTTCATTTTCTTCTTCTTCTTTGTCTTCTTCTACTTCTGCTTCTTCTGCTTCTTATTCTTCTTCTTCTGCTTCTTATTCTTCTTCTTCTGCTTCTTCTTCTTCTTCTTCTTCTTCTTCTTCTTCTTCCTCTTCTTCTTCTTCTTCTTCTTCCTCTTCTTCTTCTTCTTCTTCTTCTTCTTCCTCTTCTTCTTTGTCTTCTACGTCTTCTTCTACTTCTTCTTCTTCTTCTTCTTCTTCTTCTTCTTCTTCTTCTTCTTCTTCTTCTTCTTCTTCATCTTCTTCTCATCTTTTTCTCCTGTTTCTCCTTCTTCTTCTTCTTCTTCTTCTTCTTCTTCTTTTTCTTCTTCTTCTTCTTCTTCTTCTTCTTCTTCTTCTTCTTCTTCTTCTTCTTCTTCTTCTTCTTCGTCTTCTTCTTCTTCTTCTTCTTCTTCTTCTTCTTCTTCTTCTTCTTCATCTTCTTCCTGTTCTTTTTCTTCTTCTTACTTCTTCTTCCTGTTCTTGTACTTCATCTTCTTCCTGTTCTTCTTTTTCTACTTCTTCTTCCACTTCTCCCTTTTCCCGCGTTGCAAGCATCGGAGGACGTCGCTTCACTACGTCTGTAGTATGTGATGAAACATCTCACCTTTAGGGTTTCGAGAAAAAGAAAAGCCTCGAAGTAGTCCAATAGACAAAAACTTTTATCCTACGAAAGGTTACGTATTTTAAGTGCGTTGTTATGCCTGGTTGGTTCATGAAAATCGCAAATTCACATAACCACTCTCTAAGGTCTAGTGAAGATGGTTTCACAAACTTTCATAAACAAATGAATCACTTCTTTACCTACCCCTAGTTTCCTAATGAAAACATACATTTCAGAAAAGAAAAGTGCTTATTCAACTTGAACAGATTCACACAGATAATAATCGAGATTTTGTTTTTACCATTGCCAACGAAGCTATGAATCTCTCAAAAAAGGCTACCATTTCGTATTTTGTAGAATATTCAGCTTGTTTCTTTCTGAACGGAATAGAAAAAAAACTTTCTACCAGCAATGCTTCATCTTTCAAAACACACAAACACTCACACATTTCAAGCTATGAAATTAATTTAGCTGAACTTTGAATTCTAAAGATGAAGCTTCATACTGAAACTAGGTACCTCACTATTTATTCTCTGTTGACTTATGTAAATAAAAAGAAAAAAATAAAAGAAAATATTTGCTCTCATCAAATGGAATTCTCCCTCTTTTAATCAATAAACACATTTCTATGGTAAAGAGGAAAGTCGTTTAACACACAGCACCAAATACGACATCATATACCTGCCTTATTAAGCCACCATTGAGAGGTCTGTACACATTTGATAGTTGAAGATGCTCAATAGACAGTTGTGTGTCTATTAAATGCCATTGTGTCACCAACTGCGTACATCATACAGATGTTTGCTTTCTCCAAACTCTGATAATGATGGAAAGTAAATATATGAACAGAAAATATCTTGCGGATGCTAAGCCCTATATATAGCTCCACGTGACTGCTGTTCTCTTACCCTACCCATTAGAAATGCAGCCTTACCCTAATTACATACAAGACTTAAACTGTTAAATGATTTTCTTGAAAATGAAAACTTCACGATTTTGATTAAATTTTAGTTCAAATCTCCATATATCCTCCGTCTATAAGGTATTCCCATTTAAAGCCGAATCGTTGAAGCGTAGCCCAAGTCGAAACGATTGCCAACACTGTGGAGAGATAAATAGGCCTGCTGCATGCATGCACGAATGCACGTATTTAACAAGACATCTGGAATGGAAATACCACACATTTTGGGATGGAAGCCAAATTGTAATTAACACTAACAGAGTGCGCCATCTCTTTGAGCGCACCCAAAGGTGCGATAAACATTAGAAGTTACACAGAGTGCGCTATCCAAACGTGTTGAAGGTACAAGCAGCCCCACATGCATCTCACAAAAAAAAAGTATCTATTCGAAATGCATTCTGTCGTGTTTGTGTATAGGTGTGTGTGCTGAGTGCTGACTTTCTATTATAACTACTACTGAATTGTTCACACTTTTCTTCTCATCTCAACGATACCGATACTAAACAACGGAAAGCGAGAAGCAATAAAAGAAAATCCACTCACTTAGAGTAGACCTTAAGAAATCCATGGGTGATATGGTGATAAATAAATGAACAAGCAAAACTACAAACACAACAAATGCGAAGGAGAGTCAACAAGTCAGAGAATTACAGGTTATCGCACTATGCAACCATAGTCGCTGACCAAATGACCAAACGAGCAAACTATAGACAACTTGGTGTATGGAGTGACTTTTATTGTGCATCTGGAGTTGTATGGAGCTGTAACTGGGGTCTTTGGTTTCTATAAAGTCGGACTTCAAACACCGACTGTATGAAAACCAACATCGCGCCGCGCAATCACCTCACATGGCAAATAGGTCAAACATGACTTTTGAATTTAAACTATGAGTTGAGAAATTGTTAAAGTAATGCTAAGTATCCCAACCAGCCGACATAGGTTCTCATTGGGCCGTTGGAGTTCCCACTTTAATGGAATTGCTTTGATTTTTTGAAAGACCAACTGTTGGTTAAAATAGTTCAAGATTCAATGTGATGGGAACGAGAGAGTTCAATGTGAAAAATATTGCTGAGGTGTTTTGAAATGAAACCTGCTAATTTAGGAAGAGTGAGGGGATCATCGTATGGATTAAAGTATATTACGAGTCTACCTATGTAAGTTCTTTTGAAAATCAAAGATTTCATCTTCTTCCAAGAAGAACCACTTACGTGATAGGATTGATCTACTAGTAAAAAAATTTAAAAAGCACAAAACAGTGGAAATGATCAGAGTTAATCCCATGTTTGAACCTTTTTCTTATCAACAGGCGAACTTTTATTGTGTTGGCTGTGGCGTTATGCTTGACATCTCTGCCTGTACGTATCTGGAAGGTTTGTGGTTCGAATCCCAGAAGAAGCATGAAAAGAAAATGCCTTTGGCGATGAAGTCCTCCGAGAGTAATTGTACACACTGCCTTGCAACAAGCTTGTTGACCTAGGCATTCAAAAACGGCATAGAATTATAGGGCCTTAAAATGTATTAGGCCGCGAAGTTTCCTTAGCTTTAGCAACCGTATTTATTTATTTATTTCAAGCGATTCGTTATTCTTGAGCTTCTAGAGAATTGATTCAGTATAATTCTTAGATAATCAAATAATCTTCTTCTTCTTTCCATTTCCGGCGTTACGAGTAGTGATCTTGAAGCGATCACAACTCTCCCACTTTTCTGCTTCACACTAGTGATCCGCCTGTGGGGTACGCCGCGTTGACCTCAGAAAGCGTCGGCAAGCCTCCCGGTTTTGGATTGTTCCATGTCTGAGGCCAACCAAATGCTGCTGTTTTTGCATTTGCTTGTACCAGGAGTGTTTTGGCCTGCCTTTTCTTTTTCGTCGCGAATTTGTTGAAACGTTGTACGATATTGCCTTTTGGACGGGGTTCTGCGGATCTCTCCTTTGAACATGACAATACCAACTGAGCCGGTCGTGCTGAATTTTGTCCAAGATGGTACTTTTGACATGAAGGCTTCCACGGATCTTAGTACTTCTAATTCGATCAAGCTTTGTTACTCCTGCTGCATCTTCATTTCGGCTGCCGTCAATTTGCTCTCATACTTTTTGTACATTGTCCAACATTGTGAACCGTATGTCAGAGCTGGACGGACAACTGCTGTGTAGAGTCTTCCCTTCAGCTTAGGGGGCATTTTTCGATCACAGAAGATAGCGGAGTTTTCTCGCCACTTCATCCACCCTACGCTTACTCGATGATTGATGTCGTCATCACAAGTTGCTTCACTATTGATCATAGATCCCAGATATTTAAACTTTTCACACTTGGGAAGCAAATCAAATAATAATAATTGAAAATAGTTTGGATCCTAGCACACAGCCTTGTGGACCTCCAATGAAAACTAGATGTGTTTGTATGAATGTAAATATCTACTCGACAAACTTATTTGATCAATCTCTTCTTTTTCATTTTCTTCGCTCTTTTCTCCTTCTTCTTCTTGGTCTTCTTCTTCTGTTTGTCTTCTTCTTTCTCTTCGATGTCTTATTCGTTTTATTTTTCTTCTTCTTCTCCTTTTTCTTCTATATTTTCTTCTTTGTTCTCGGCTTTTGCTGCTTTTCTAATTTTTTCCTTCTTCTTCTTTTCTTCGCTTTATTCTTTTTTCCTCTTTTTCTTCTTTTCCTTCTGTTTTATGCCTTCTTCACCTACCTCTTCTCCTTCGTTTTTTCTTTATCCTGTTTTTCTTCTTATCTTCTTCTATTTCTTCTTTTTCTTTCTCTTCTTCTTCTTCTTCTTCTTCTTCTTTTTCTTCTTCTTTTCCTCCTTCTGTTTCTTCTGCTTCTTCTTTTTCTTTTGTTTCTTTTTATCTTCTTCTTCTCTTTCGACTCCTTCTTCTTCTTCTTCTTCTTCTTCTTCTTCTTCTTCTTCTGCAACTGCTTCTTTTTTCTTAGGCATTTCCGCTTTGCTTCTTCTTCGGCTTTTTTCGTCCTCTCCTTTTTCTTCTCATTCTGCTTTTTCTTCTTCTTCTTTCTCTTCTCTTCTCTTAAAGTAAAACAAAATCATCAACACACACCAATGTCAACACTGTTCCTCTTAAACCACTAGTGAATAGTTAAAGGAAGTAAAACTGCGATGCATATCTTTACCATAGTAAGTCTAAAGGAATCCAATGAATCTAATGGAATTTACATAATTTCGTCTCCCTGCGGTTGGATTTGCAAATGACAGATGGTTTTTATTTTCTATTTTGTTTTATTTGCCCTCAACTTTCCAACTCTTCTGGTCTATGAGACTGAGACTGCTGCCCCCAAACGACACTCTATTATAGTTGGTGCACTCTCAAGTCTAGACGTTGATAGTGGGTTGATTGTGAGTGAGATTTAATGTGAGCGCGCGGGGGTCTGTCTTTGATAATAAAACAAATAAAACGAAAAGAGACAAGTCAGCTAGTTTGCAGTTTTTCATTGTGAATTTATCGATGGAAAATTCAATTATGCAATGCCGAATGGAAATCGATTTGCAAAATTTATGGCATTGCAGATAGCGCCACTTGTTATTTGGAAAACGGATACACACAGTTGGTTCCGTGATGTATATAAACACCGGAAAGCTAAGCAATTTGCTTTTTTAATCTATTCAAAGTCAAATGATATACATTGGAGTGTTGGTTGGCTGCTGGCGGCACACAGGTGTGAGAGAGTGGTGACTTCAATTAATCATCATGATTGAATGTTTTCTTGTCTTGGTTGACAAGGGATAGAAAAACAACACATTTTGTTTGTTGTGGTGTGAGTTGATTTGAGAAATTGTTTTAGCTTTATGTTCTCACACAGTGTGGACAACTGAACAAATGGTGACAATTTTGGAATATGGGGTAGAGATGTAGACATTGTGCCTATGAAATAGATACCGTTATTGGAGACCTTTTTTTTGATGGTATTGAAGGCAACTGAGTCAATAAAGAAATAAACCAGAAACGTTTTGATGCAATTGTTGCCTTGATGATTAGGTCTCGGGCTTATTTCTGTAGTTTGTAGGGAATTCTCCTCTGCACTGGAGATAGACCGTTCGGCATCCAGGAGTTGTGCATTTGCAGCACTCAAATGTCTTTGTTTAAAGCTCATGTCAAGCGGAGTTGATTCTGATTCTAGTTTGGCATAACTTCAATAAGGCTTGAGAAAGTACCTACTTACTCATGCTTATTAAGTTTTCGGATCCCTTTTGTAAAATAACGACCCATTTTTGGAAACAAAAATTGTAGGGGAAGAAAAATAAAGCTGTTACATTGTTGCGACTAACTACCAACCTTTTTTTTTGAAAACTATAGCACTTATTATGGTGGCGCTATGAAAACATACACCCATAGTTAATTAACTTTTATATTTGTCAGAGTTCCCTTTACAGCCTTTTCACAAAAGAAGGACTAAATGGTCCATAAAATATTTATTTTAAAATCCACATGACTGCCAGTAGGTTCATACCTATAACTTTATGCATCAACTAGCACCAATTACTATGGGCAAGGCGCAGTTAATGCCACTGAAACCGGGGGAAGCTTTTACAACTTGGCCTTATTGCTTACCTTAACGACCTTTCGAAAGCTGTTGTCCCATTTATTTTTTCTGTTAAGTAGAAGTAAGAACTTTAATCAGTTTTAACCTTCTTTTTAAAAAAAAAAACTTTTATTCCCTTTGAATCCCCAACATCCGGAAATACCCCTGCCTACATCCCTTTACGTACCTACAACCCCAATGGATACCTACTCACTTTTAAATGGTTTAACGGCATCCGAGGTTTTTATGTTATTTCACATACATTAAAGATATTAAACTGTGCCTTGAAAAGAAAAGAAAAAAACACACAGACACATCTCAGTCCTGTATTTTTTGAAAATGTGTTTTTGTATTTTGAAAACTTCCGCCTCGAAAAACCATTCCAGATCCAGATTCGTGCTTTTGTCTGAAAATTGTTCACTTTCGTGGTGAGTACCTAGCCACTCACTTTCCGTTGGTATTTCTTCCTTTAATTGGTTGAAGATATCTCTCAATCACAGTGGCAGGACAGGGGAATAAGCAAATAAGCGCCACCGTGTCTTCATTGAGTGCATAAAAATAAACACAACGCCGCCGCCGACATCAAAACATCTCTGCTGTTGGTTCCGCTACTAGAAAAGCAGACACAAGACACCGAAACAAGAAAAAAACGAAAAATCTCCATAAAAGGCTAATAAACGGTTGTGTAATTTGATATCCAAATAAACCCGACTTTTACCACGCTTAAATGACGTTCTCTACTAAAAGAAGAAGACGACGAAGGCGACAGCAACGCTTGACGTTAAAGCAAAACAATACGAAAAAGGCAACGCAACAAACAATGCCACCACCACAGCACCACACAAAGGATTCAAGTCCCGTTCCTATCCTTTTTGCGACACAAGTTGAAACCAAAAGCAAACCATCATCGCCAAAATACAACAAAAAGAAAGAAGCAATGTATACCTTGAAGGAGAAGACGACGATGACGACGACGCAAAAAAGAAGAAAAAATAGGGTTTTTACTGATTGGCTGTGTATACACAGTAAGCAACCGAAAAAGGACCAACACACAAAAAGGATACAAAAAAGAAAGAATGATAAAGGTTTTTTCCTTCTCGCTTGACACGATTTCATTTTCTTCTTCTTCAGTTTGCATCGGTGCCCTTTTCCGGATTTCCTTTCTTCATCCAATTTTTTTTTCTCTTTTATTCTTTTTTTTAAATATTTTTCTGCTTATTGTGTCACTTGAACCTGTTCATAACCTGTGGCGCTGTGAAGCAACATTACCGCTTAGTAATAGTCTATAATGGTGTTTCTTTTCAAATGGGTGACAAAACAAAATTTGTAGCTAAAAAAAAAAGTATGTGTAAGTAAGGAGTAAAAGTAAAAATGAAAAAATCCCGAAAAGGGATTGGAATTCGAGGAAATGCGTATATGAGGGCATAATGTCGATACAATCAAGCAAAAAGGATTCAAGCTTTTCATAGCTTCGGGGATAGAATAAGAAAAAGGTGTCAAAGGCGAAATGAAGAAATATTTCAAAAAGCCTTATGTGCTCATGTCCCGTACAATAATATTTGAAAAATGGGGATGATTACGGAAATTCCTAGAGTTTTTGCCACTTAGGACCTTAGGGCAAAAATGGGGGAGAAGCTCCGTTTGAACTGTCCAAAAGGTGTTTTAATTATTGAGAAAGGAATTCAAAGGTTGCATTACCAATGGCAGTAAGTAAAACTTAGGATAATGCTGTTAGATGTTTTAACGTGAATGCTTATGTTAACATTGTTCCGGGAAACAAACTGGGACTTGAGCCTCGTCAGCCTAAACGAATTTTTTTAACTTTGAGACAATCTGTGATCAATGCAGGCTCAAGACCGATACCTTCTACCAGGTAGCAAAACATTTTCCAGAGCCCAGATTCCTTCACTTTTTAGACGATTTTCGTTCAATCGTCTATCGTCGAATAATTGCCAAAGGTTGATTCATGTTTTGGTTGTTGGAAAGCTATTTTAACTGTCGTCTAACAAATTTTGGTAACTTTTTCAGTATTTTAAGAACGTTTTTTTTAGTACCTAAAATTTAGACGATGTCGACTAGGACGTTACGGACTGATCACTCCCAACCCCCCAGTAAAGCCTTCTAGATCCTCGAAAAAAAAAAAAAAACATTGGACGACGGTGCCATGATGGGAACCTTAGTAACCAGCTCTCACCTTTCCTGTCCCAAATGCAAGGAAATTATTTTGGAAAAAAAGAAAATTATTGCAGAGGAAGGGTTCCGCAGTATCCTTAATCGTTTTTAGCTGGGCAAGACTCAAAGTGATTTGGAAACATTTCAAATCTACAGGAGTGAGAAATGAAAAAAACAAAAGTACCACATTGACGTTCAAACAAATTAAACAAATCATGGAATACAATCGAAGAAGCAAAAATCTCAAAGTGTCTCTTTTTCTGCATAACAACTACCGTTTTCGCGAATAAATGGCAAATACTCCTATAGTTACGTTCATTGCCATGAAATCGCTTTCTCGATTAGCCGTTCGGAATCGGCAGAAAATTGTAGGTCCCCTCCATTCCCTCACAAGGCATGGTTGTGAGAATTGAGCTAGGCTCTGGGGCTCCTCGCTCTGTTGCACCTTCTTTATTACCTATGTCTATGACTCGTGAGAATTACCCTATAACCGGAGCTTCCCGCTATGTTGCTCCAGCCTATGTCTATGTATGTACTGTTGTTAATATACATTATAATTATCTTGTGCACTTCCTCTCGACAGTACCTTTTCAACGCTATGTCACTTATGTTAATTCGTTACGTATAGACTGAGTAAAAAGGTTTCATCACTTTTTAAAATAATAAATTTTGGACGAACTCATTTGATGAATAAAATCATAAAAATCATAAAATCTGATCAGTCTACTTAACACGGACTACTTCTGACTCAGCATGCTCTGCAAATACTTAAAGGCACATCGTGTTGTCAACTTTTGCTAAACAAACAAATAAATAAATTAAATTGCACAACAGAGCTTGGGTCTAGCGTTTTTCTTTCAGTCATAACTTATGTCTTGTGACGAATGGAAAGGAACAACATATTTTTGTTGATTCCGAACGACTAAATGAGAATTCGCTTTTCATGGCGGTGTAATTACTCGCAGAGGGCTTGCTAATTCCTCGCGAAAAGAGATGTCCTCCCAAGACAACTGTTGAGGGATTCGATTCTAAAGCTTCCATGTAACAGGCAGACATGCTTACCATTAAGCCAATGGCACTACTTTGTGGTTTTAATAAAGACCTGTTTACTTCACTCATGACGTTCTTCTTCTTGTTGAAATCAGGTTTTCGTTTTACCATTGTTTGGCTCAAAGTAAAAACTAGTTTCTTCTTATTTTCTCTTCATTGTGAGCAATGTTCTATAACCTATAAGAAAGATATCTAGAAACCGACTGACCTACATTGAAAAGTGCTTTACTTTCAAAGAGCTTGTGATAAGAGAGTATCGAATTGTTTAATAAATTGAAACATGTAGGTAGGTGATAAAATGTTATCGTAAAAATCAAATTAAATTTACATAACATTTGAGCTAATCAGTTGTGTTGTGTGAAACACTTGATTCAAAATTGACGTAGGTTTGGATTAATTTTGTCATATGCAACCTTGCGAGTGTACGATGTTTGTTTCTGAGATCGTACTTCTTATAGCGCCTTCAAAGAACAATTACAGAGGAAAAAAGTTCATGCCTTGAAAAACGCTCTAAAGAATTGAAGCTATGTACCGTATTGTCTACGTGCGATATAATTTCATGAGAGTATACCCTGTGTGGTGGAGCTGAAAGGTATTTATTAAGAATTGCACGAGACATAGGTACACTACTTCCTTTGATTGAATTTTGAATGTATAAACGATATACGGTGGTATAAATGATCGTCGACGTAGCAAATTGTTCTATAAAAAATTTCTTATACTTTTTTTAAATTTGAAGCGATAAAGAAGACATGCAGCTATCTACAACATTCTAGTAGATAAAATACCTACCATACACTCTCACTGATGCTATTTCCAATGATAAGATAAAAAAATTGTTTATGTGCTCTTTCATTCAAGTTGTTCAATAAATTTTGATATTTATTTTTGTAGAGGCCATGTTACACGAGTTAACAAAAATTAAAGCAATGATAACTCAAAATAAAATTGACGAATTTGCATGTGTATATTTTTTATTGGATTTAACTTAGATCTCATAGATCTATGCAGCATATTGTAATAATAGAGAACCTCGAAGTGGTACAAACAAAACTACTCAGTGAGGGATAGGAATTTGATTGAGTTTATATTTTTATATTCAATTTTTTTTTTGTTTATTTGTAATTTGCAGTGGCAATCCCATGTTTTTTTTTTATAATAACACTACTTTAAGTTTGCAAAAAACAAATTTATTTAATTCTTTATCCATGTTGTGTCTCTCATCGGACAGTTTGAAAATATCTATTCGAACAAGGAACCCACTCATAAAAATCGGCTGGCGGAAACAGTAAAAATAAATTAGAAAAAATGCTTTGAACTTTGAAGTTGATCTGTCAAAGAGATAGAAGAGTTTTTTTTTTTTTATTATTATTTACAGTGAGGAAAGCTACATTATGTTTTCAATAAATCATTTGATGTGAGAGAGAGCAGTAAAAGGGGGGATATACAAATAATTCAAAATTAATTGGCGCCAAGTAGGAACATATTTTTGGTGACAATAAAATGCTGGAGAACTAGAAAAATAATCAAGTTTAGGAATATTGTTTTAAAGTAAATAAAATCATGGTTTTTTACTGTAAATTATTCATAATTATAAATTTAGCTGTATTTTAAGTTTGATGAATAAATGCTTAATTTTTTTTTCTTTTCATTCCAGGTAATCATCGTCTTTATTTTTATTTTAAGAGAATACCGTCTCTGAACTTAGTAAGTATTTGTTATGACTTTTACATTTCAGTTCCATTTCCTCATTCGAAACTAAAGCTATGCTAAGATTCGAACAATTAAAATACGTCAGTTGTTGACCACCCGGACGTTGACCCCCAAATCACTATTACGTTGTTAGTAGGACTTATTCGATTCTTCTTTAAGATGTATCAAGATGTCAAAGACCTCAAAAATAATAATTTTCAATAATCTTTTTGATAGCAAATCGTTTTATTATAAAAGAGATAAAATGGCACCTCAAAGGGTTACATGAGTTTCAAAGCGGAAAAAACGGCCTATATTTTTTGTATAGGGTTAGGTGTATAGTATAGTATAGGAAGTGAAGAAGAAGTCTAACCACGCAGAACTTTTAATGTACATATTTTGAAAGACTTTTAGGGTCTATGTAAGCCAATTCGCTAGTATCTTCGAAGAAAAATTCACCAAGATGAGTTTTCCCTATGAAGTGGTGCAGGGCATAAGCAAAGAAGGTGTTGAACGGTCTCTTCCACTTCTTCATCCATGCAGCTTCTGCAGAAATCATTGGAATATACACCAAGTCTTTTGGAGTGTCTTCCTATTAGACAGTGTCCCGTAAGAACACCTATGGTAGAACCCAGATACAGGCGGTATCTAAGCTAACAAACTCTTCGAGCGTTTCGAGTCTACACACTGCCAAACTTTTTTATGGTTTGCAAGGCAGTTGTTACTCTCAGTCCATTAAGTGTTTGTTATCCTTAAAGCGTCTTGTCTAAGTAGGAGTTCACATGTAGCGATAGGTATATCTATATTGTTCCATTCTGGGCGTAGGGAAGTGGTCGTGCTCTTTTTGGCTAATTGGTCCGTCATACAGTTGCCTGGTATGTCCCTGTGTCCCGGCACCCATGAAAGGTGAATGTTGAACTGATTTGACATCTCCAGAGACATTTTACAATTTTGGACCGTGATGGATTTCGTAGAGACAGAGGCAAGAGATTTAAGGACAGCTTGGCTGTCCGAGAAGATTCGAATATCCGTGGAGGATATGACTTTTTCTTTGCGCCAAGAAAGAACTTCCTTAATTATCAGAATTTCCGATTGGAACACACTACAATGATCGGGGATCAGGCGGAAGAAAAGACTGAGATCCAGTTTTTCTGAGTAGATTCCACTTCCTACACCTTCGCTGGTTTTTGAACCCTTGATCGGTGTAGAAGTGTATTGCTTCATTTTCCCAGAGAGCACCATTTTCCCAAGCTTCTCTTGAGGGTATGGTTATTTGGAAATTACCATCAAACACCAACTTGGGGGTGGTGTAGTCGGATCGATTCGGTAGGAGTCTAAAGTTATCTAGAATGGTAGTGTGCCCGATTTGTTTATTGGTTCACTGTGATGTAGCTCTGAGTCGAGTAGCTGAGCTATCTGCGACTTGTTTGCTGAAGATATCCAGGGGTGTGAGATCTAGTAGTACATTGAGGGCGTCCGATGGGGTTGTCGTCAGTGCGCCACTAATACACAAACTAGCTGTTCTTTGAACTATTTTCTGTATAAAAATTCAAACATTTTTTTGCAACTTCTTACAGTCTTGAAGACAATATATACTTTTCTTAAACAATATTCGAAATTCGGCCATTGCGACGTCGTTTCCGTCCGGTGGCCCATCAGAAAAAATGTGAGTTCCCGTTGACAGCAGAACTTTTGAAGAGAGCAAAATTGTTAAATCTTAACAACCCATTTTTAAAACACGGTTTCGGAAAAATCTTGTTTGAGTCTGATTTGAGTGAAGAAGCTTTCTTGACCACGAGTGTGTAAGGCTGTGTCTCCAAATACTCGGACCAACTCAAAAACTTAGAGCAATGTAAAATAAAAAAAAAATCGATTTTCTGAGGTGGTGAAACCCATATAACTCCTTGACACAATATTTCGACTTGACTTCACGAAAATTTGAAAAGATTTTTTTTACAATTTAAAATGTATGCGTTGATCCAGTTTAAACAGAAGTTTCTTGCTGACAAGTCTGCCTGTTGCGCGGAAGGTTCGTGGTTCGGATCCCAACATACAGGAACCAAAAATGTTTTTCCGCAGGTATCCCCCTTTGCGAGGAATTTGCAAGTCCTCTGTTAGGAACCGGCAGAAAATTGTAGGTTCCCTCCATTCCTTCACAAGGCATGGTTGTGAGAAATGAGCTAGGCTTATTACCTATGTCTATGGCTCGAGCTTAGGTAATTTCATCATATGCATGACCTTGACATTACTGATGAGCAAATGGAGCTTTAGTCCACTTGATGTGGATTTTTTTGAATTCTGTTCAATACACACAATGAAGGTTTGTGAATGTCTTATCCGTGCGAAATCGACAAAACGCACGAGAGAAATTACACTGCCATGGAAATCGCATACTCATTCAGCCCTTCGATTGCGGCTTTAAATTGTAGGTCCTTCAAGTGCGTCAGATACCGAGGTTCCTTGCACTTTGGTGCGCTACCCTATTTTTTGTTTCTATTTTCGTGAATGCCATAGGCGAATGTTGCACAAAATGGGTTTTGTAACTTAAGTGGAACTTCCCGGTTTTCAATCTGTTTAATTTTTTTTCAGCGTACTAGTGAGGAATAGGCTTCAATAAAGGTGATAATTTTAAAGTAGGTTCAATAAATCATTCCACTTTTTACGGAAGAGTCGTCGATAGCAAACGCAAGAGGCGTTATTTCCTTTTGTGACTGTCATGTTTAGGTGTGGCTTCCGAATGTGTTTACTCCCTAGGCTAACACTTCTCAAATTTATTTGAACGTCATTGAATGATCGTCATGTTTAGAAATCCAGTTTGCGTCTTCTTGTTAATAGAATTACGACAAATGTTTTGTAAGGTATACTTCCAGCCCTTCATTATAACACCATTTGTTGACGGTATTTTCCATTTGATTTCTAACCTGCGCTTCTTTATTGGTTGAAATTAAGATAATTAGATCATTTGACGAACCTTGTGTATTTGTGTTAGAGCTATTGTGGTCGTCCGAGTGTTGATCAGTTACAAACAAAAAGAGAAGCCGAAAGTGCCATTCAGCGTAAAGTAAATCCGTTTACCGGTTATTATGTCAATTTGTTTCACTATCCGCGGTAGGTCGTATTGATAAGTATAATGTTGTTTTATCAAACTTTCTTGAAATGCTAATGAAGAACGTGCCATGCTCTTCTTACTCATTCATTACTCAATACCGATTTGTTTGGAGAACTGACTGTGTATTGTGGACATAAATATCAACGTGACACTTTCCATTTTCTTCTCAGAGCAAGAAGTCAGATTAATTGGTCTTTAGCATTTTTTCAAATTTTTGTCATATTTTAGGATGAGGGCTAAACAAGCTCTATCCCGCATTTAAGGAATGTTTGCAGAGTTTAAAGTGAAACATTCATTTCTAAAGCATGTGATAGTGGTGACGTAGAAGATAGTTACTGTCTGTGTTTTTTTGTTGCCTTGCTGCTGGTTTTTGACAAAAAAATTAAAAAACATTTGACTTTGTTGAAATCCTTTCCAAATTAAACTAAAGAACTGGTTCAAAACCGAATTTATTTTATGTTCTTGTCTTCGTGTGTGTGTAAACCATCAACTTAAGTAGGGAACTCAGAATCCTATGGTAACTGTTTTTGCGATCAACTTTAAAAATGTATTGTGCACTTCTTCTTTTCAGTACCTTTTCAATGAAGTAAGATTCATGAACATACGTTACATTGAAGCCAAGTAAAAGGGTTTCAAGACTTCCGGAATTTTTGGAGCTAACTTATATCTTGTCACTGTCATTGAATTTATTAGGTTTGGTGGTGGAATGAATGGCGCGCGAAGTGGTTGAGAACCATAAATTTCACACAAAAAGCTGGTGGGGTCTATTCCTCTCGTCCTTTTTGGACACTTTAAGATAATTTCTTGTCTATGTGTTCATTGGTGTGATTTTTTCGTATGCGACTGTTTCGTATATCCGGCCAGAACGTACAAGCCTCTATTGCACATATAGAACACTTCTATAGGAAAGTAACCAGTCGATCAAAGCTTCCGACAAAGTAATTTTGTCTTAAAAGCTTGCTTCTTAGCTGCCTTGTTCAAAAAGAAAAAAGTTTGAAGTCTCACAATACATTGCCACAAATTTCGCAACGGTAAACTGTAAATAGAAAAAAATAGACTACCGAACACAACACAATGACATACAAAACGTCGCAATTTTTACAGTCTTAAAAAGAAAACCGCAATATCTAAACCACATCGTCTCAGTCGTCGTCGTGTTTCCCCCTTCCTGTCTCTGGAGCACTTGCACTTCTATACCTCCACTTACCTAAATCGTTTAAGTGCATCCCGCCGTCATCAAGTTGCTGCAGCGCAGCGTAAAGCGCAGTCAATCACCAAAGATTCAGATTGTATGGATGGGAACTGAAAAATTATCCTACAAGTGTCGTGTTCATTGGAAGAACAAAAAAAAAAAAAAATCGGAAATTAGATAGCCTCAAATGTGTGTGACTATCTCTCTCCCACTTTTTGTGGAAGCTGTGAGATGAAGTTCTGGTTACAGATCAGTTGCAGTTATTGTTGTTGTTGTTATGTACCTATGCCTTTTGTAAGTCAGTCTAGAAGGCTTTTGGAATCGCTTCGGATGAGTGATGCACTTCGATTGCAGTAAAAAAGTAGGAATTATTGCTAATAATGATGATCACACTATGATAATGATCGTATATCTTAAAAGAAACTCTCAGTCAGTCAGTCAGTTTGTCTTTTGGGTACAGTCTCGCTGCCGATACGGTCACTCAGATAAAATTTGCACAGACGCAGCAGACAACAACTCGACGCGACGCGACGCGACGACGGAAGTGTGTGCGCAGTGTATTTAAGTATACTTTCTTACAGTTTGACTCTTATCCGGTCTATGGCACTTTTTCAAGTCAATATATTCTTTATTGACTTGGACTTATTTTTTTTTCTTGTTGAAGTACAGTGGCACTTGGAGTAATTTTAATTCATCCCAAAGCGATCTTAGTCATGCTTGTCTCAGATGAATGCATTCAATTAGAAAGAATTTCTACAATGCAGTTGGCAGACAATTTGTTGTGAAGCGTTTGCTTTGTAGAATAAGTAGGATTCCCAGACAATTCTCATGGACTAATTGAGAGAAAAGAAAAGAATATACTTACAACAACTTTGAGAGCAACAACAACAATGGGCTGAAACTACAACAGTACGTCGATCAATTGAATTGCCGCCGTCTAGAAAAATTTAACATTCGTCGATTTGTTTGGAGCAGGAGAATGTTTTTTTTTTTCAGCAAAGTCTGATCACGTGTTGTGTTTTACATTATAAAGAAATTACATAGTTGAACCAGACAGTGTAATTTGTTGACTTTGTTAATCTTCTAAGCTTTCCTGCTGTCGAAAAAAATATACAAAGGTTCTGCTCATAGTACTTGAAGTGATTTAACTTAGAGTTACTGTGGTCTTTAGCAATGGTCAAGAACTTGAAGCATGTATAAGACAATTTTTTCAGCAACAGCACTTTGTTGCATCTTCTTACTGTTCTTAAAGTACCTACCTACTACCTACATTCAACTGATGCAGTAGTTTTAGTAGATGAGGAAAAACAAAAGAAATGGACGTCTTAACAGCACCACACTGCCAAAGTGCGACATATCATTTGATATGCAACAATCCTATGGCTGATATGAAAAAAACAAAAATCGTAACGAACGAATAGATATGAACTTGATAAAAAGAGGTCAACGTTTGCAGTCGAAATAAGATCTAAAGTTACATACACATGATGTTTCTTTTTATCTACTTTTGGAGGAATGCTTTACGGACTCTTCAAGGTGTACTTAACTTGGCATTCTGCTGTGGAATCGCTTTCGCTTCCGTGTTCGCCGCTTCCACGCCAATTTCTGCTTTCTTTTCATGTATGCATCTTCAATGTGTTGCGAGGAGATCAATTGGTACGACAAACGACACCTATAACTACATGAACTGGTAGCTCAGACACTATGCGGTATGCGCCATCTATTCGCAAGGCACCGCGCCTCTGTACCGACACTAGCTGTTTTTCGTCATTTTCATTTTTTAGTGCTTCAGCCCAAATAGATAAAATAGTAAATAGTAGAACTGAGCGTGTTGTTACCAGAAGAAGTCTCCGGTTGCTCGCACAGATGGTCCACCTACATTTGCCATAAGCCTGGATAGATGGCTTGTTACTTTGGGTCCACGTTCAGAAACCGTCCTTAGCTGTTCCCAAAAGCTTAGTTTCGTGTCGAGTTTTGTTCTAAGGTATTCCACCACGTTTATTGCTCTTTATGACTTCGTTTTCGATGTACCTACAAGTCGTTAGCCGTTTTAACTTTTTTTGTTAGAAGTACTATTTCAGTCTTCTCAGCAGCTAGAGACAGCCCATGTTCCTCCTTCCAAGAATTGGTCCTTCGCATCATTTGATTTAGCTTTCTCTGTGTGCTTTCGGTGTCCCTTGCGGTTATCACTGCTGCCACGTCATCTGCGTATGCAACTACAAAGCCGTCTTCGGAAATCGAATTACAATAGCTTCACTAGGAGCTTACCTGCTGTGTCCAGTATGCAAAGAGGCCTGTAGAAGGAAGCGCAGAAAGCGCAAATATAAGCAGCAAATGTAAGCTTCTATGGTTAAGCTAAGTTTTGTTATGTATGTAGCACCCGCATGGCAGCATAAGACGAAAGGCAAAAACTGACTTATAAGCTTCTAAGCTGAATTGGCTAGTGCAGAAATAAGAATTTATCGTTGCATATGCAGCACTTACATGTTAAAAAACTGAACTGCAGGAGCCAGTGGGTCTGCTTATTAATAGTTAGAAACTCAACCCAAGACTTGGATGCATAATTAGTTTGTCAACCTTTTACTAGGTATGTGCGCAGCATCCATATGCACAAAGTTTATACTGGTGCTATTTACTCTTTAAGTGGAATATGGAGTTACATATGTTGCACCCGCATGGTGGCATGGGGAAAAACACCCTAACGTTTGATTGTCGGTGGTGGCTAACTCATAAAACGTTACATACAAGTAAATATGTGTCAATAAAGTAAGACCAGTCGAAACATATGCAGCACTCACATGATTGCACAAGATTAGTCTAGAAAGCGGAAAAAACTGCACTTTTTTCTTATCTTTCTGATCACTTGCGATCATCCTGTTTAATAAAGCGAACGAAACTGCATTAATCACCACAAAACTCGAAAAATAACTTTCTGTATCCACCACATTCTTGTAGACTTAAATTTGCTGTCACATATTCAGCACCAGTATGGCGGCATAATGCAAAACAAATAGAGCATGAGACTGCACGGCACAGCATTTGTCTGAATGTTGGGAATTTATTCAAAAACGTCGTTGTTTTAAAAGTGACACATTTTATGACATATGCACCACCCACATGGAGCATCAAACAAAATTCAATAATTGCATACAAATTCGTATATCGGCCAAAAAAAGAAGACTGAACTAAGCTTGAAATTGTCATTGTATGGGTAGATATATTGCCAAAGTAAGACATTGCGTTGCCTATGCAGAACCATAACGTGGCGCAAACCGAAACAATTGCTCCCAACGCTTATGAGAAAATACACTGTACTTCTACCACAAAAGCTTTGGCCTGTTGGAACCTCTACACCTAATGGCTCCCTTTTCGAAATACTCAAACATAAGATCAACTCCTTGTTAACTTGAACCCAAAACATTTTCATTCCAAGCACATCTTGACAGTACAAATAATATAGATGCCTGATATGTTTCCAAAGAAAAAAAAAACTAACATTATCAAAGCCTCAATCATTGCTCCCCAATTTTATTAGATTTTTATCAAGAGAAGACTGCTTTTTCCACAGTTCTGTTTGAATAACACACACACATACGTCCAACTTGTAGTTTTCCTTATAGAATTTCTCCTTTTTAATATTCATGCCTCGATAGACAAATTTTATATATAAAAAAAAAAAACAAAAACACACCAAAACAGTCAGCCAGCACACACCCAATCACAACGACCATGGACCGTGGTTCCGACTGCATCGTTATATTATGTCTCTGATGATGATGGGGCTTTGTGATAATGGTTCGTTTACATTTTTATCAAAAACTGAAAATAAAGAAGAAAGAAACAAAAATAATATTCAAAGTAATAAACAGGAAAATGATTGGTATCCAAGCAATTTGGTTTGCGACGGGTCTCGTTTTTTGTTTCTGTTGAAACAATTTGTTGTGACCCTAATTGTAGTTTGTAGTTTATATATGGAGTAAGAGTGAACACTTTATATACACACTCCATTCGCCCTCTGGTGGTGTACCTTACTTACTGCTCAATTGCTTTTCATCGTCTCGGTGGGTAGTATAGTGGCAGAGCTGCCATCTATCAAATGTAATTAATCACCATCTAGATTATTAGACGGGATACCGCGGGGCTGTGTTGTACCTACCATAGCAGAAACACTATTCTCGAGTACGATTGGATAGCCGCCTCAGTCGTCGTAGTCGAAGTCGTAGTCTGTGTTGTATCGAATGGAAAGAAAGAATTTTCAAGTTATGTTTGTGCTTTTGACATATGAGTTTCTATATTAGTTTTCTTTCTCCCATTTTTGGGTTCTGTATTTTTTCTCTTTTTTGTTTTTTTTTGTTCTCTGGCACAAAGCTACGTGCTGAGTTTTTGTAATAGCTAGTGTTTCTGGTACGTGAATGTTGCCTTCTACATGAGGGTTATTGCTTCTAGGGACAGTAACAATTATTTGTATTGTTTGCTTCTTCTTTTTTTTTTTTTTTTGTTCGGTTGGTCTATGGAAATCGACAAATGGAAGTTTCGAAACAATTGCTTCAAGGGGAAACCATCTGACAGCCTTAGCTGTTTTTTGGATGGTTTTTTAATTAAAAGAACTTGAAAAACAAAGTCGTTTGTCGTCCATTGAAGGTAAAAAATAGAGTGATTGAGTGCTTTGTTTTTTTAAGAGAGCAAAGTGTAGCTGAGTATGTTACGTGGGCCATACAATATTGGTCAAAACCCCTGAATGTGCATTAAAACTAGTAAAAAAATAAATTAATTAAGGAACAGCAGCAAAAGTTGTGCTTTTAACGGCACCACTGTGCTAATGCAGCACAGCGACATAATCTTCTACCAGAGCATAACTAACATCTAACAACACGAATTCGTGTTGCGATTCATACAAAAGTTCAACGAAAGTTCAACTTATTGACTTATATTCTAGGATGCTCATATGGAATGTTCTTAAAAGGGAGAGTTTATACGAATCTGTCGCATGCATGCATGCCTCACATAAATAATTAACTCGTTTGGGTTCCTTCCTATATTATCACGAGCAAAAGAGAATGGAGTTGTGATCGTTGCGTAATGGTTAACGTATCTGCCTGTTACGTTGGAGTTCGAGGTTCGAAACCCAGAAACATCCAATTGTTTCTCCACGGGTATAGCCTTTCGACAGGAATTGTCAAGTTCTCCTAGTGTAATTTTACTGAAAAGGGCTTTAACGATTTGCTTTTCGGATTCGGCAAAAAACTGTAGGCCCCTTCAATTCCTCACAAGGTATTTTTTAAGAACATGTGCTAGCCCCCAGAACACTCTGCTTGGTTTCGCCACCATATACAGAGTGTTTTGCATGTGGTAGGTACGACAAAAGCTTACAAGGATAGGTTCGGTCAAGACAAGAAGAAATTCTATGGGAAGAGGGTCTATCTACCTCCGTTTAGGTGGATTGAGCATTTTTATAAAAAGTTTGCTTAAGGCTCGAGGTTCATTTTGCAAGGAATTGGTGATTTCTCTGATAATAAACTCATTGCCATGAAAATCACTTTCTTGATTGGTCGCCGTCATAGTCGACAAAAAATCGTGGGTCCCTTCCATTTACTCACACGGTATGATTGAGAGAAATGCGACAGGCCTTGGGTAACCCGCTCTGTTGAGCCACCCTATTTATGTTTATATGACGTACTACGAAACGGATTTCATCAGCAGCCATTTTCAACATTGAAGTAGTGATATTCGCTTCGCTTTACAAAAACCTTTCTTCCTCTCAATAACCCATTGAACCCCGCGTTTCTTAAAATTCTTTCCCAAGCCTTTCTGCAAGACTCCCTCCGTATTATCGTTACAAACTCATTCCACGCTTTTTTACCTTTAAAGAGAAATAAAATTTTGGAATTAAAATATTTAACAAGTGTAACTAACTTTGGTAGCCAGGGTTTCAATTCTTGTTCGTTGTCGATGTGTATGTGTGTTTGTCTGTCTACTGCTTTCTACACAAAAAGTATCAAAGAAAAGACAAAAGCGAAATCCAATTTCACTTCTACGCACACTTTCCGTTTTTTATATTTTTATTTCAGACCCCCTTGGGATTCCACCCACAAAAAAAGACGAAAAAAAAAGAAAAAAGTACAGGGAATCTCTTCAATATTGACACAAAATTGCCTGCCCCTCGTATCCAACATACACTTTACATTTTGATTGGGTTTTTGGTCCTTTTTATTGTTGTGTTCCCTGTTTCGGTTCTCTCTTATTTTTTTTTTTGTTACTTTAAACCGCACGTATTGAGTGGCGACGAGAGAAGTTGTTGGTTGGTAGGCATAGGCATAGGTATCTTTTCGCGTCACTTGAAAAATGTTTGAAGAAGAAAAGTGGATAAAAAATGTGTATCTTCTCTTCCTCATCCACTCAAATTCAAAGTGCGTACCTTAAAGGGCCATAATAAAGACGACCGTCAATTTTCATAAGGATTGTGTGTATGTGCATGGAGTAGCAAAGAGGTTAAACTTCTTCACTTCAAAAAAGAAAAGAAAAAGATGTGAAAATAAAAATTTGCTGCCGGGATCCAACGAGCCAACGATACTATACTCGTACAACCTGCCCACACGCCTTCTGTGTATCTCAGGACGGCGTGTTTTGAATGTACTATTTGCATGTCTCTCTATATGGTTGTTTTTCTACTTCTTTTTTTTTTCTTTCAAAAGGGAAATGAGAAAGGATCTGCTGTCTTCCTGACTATAACTGTGACTGCTATTATATATTTACCATATAAGTAAATAGCCGCCCGCCAACATCGGCTTCGCTGGCCCCTCCGCACCTTTGCTTCTACGCTCTCCCACCTCATAAATGATCTCTTCCCGGTATGGGCATGTTTTGGTAAATCGAATTTAATCGAAAGACATTTGTAACATTCGCATACGTTTAGAGTGTGTGTAATGATGCACAGTAATGGAATGTGTTGTGTTATCCATTTTGTTTCGTTTCATCGTTTCTTAAATTTGATCCTTTGCCGATAGTGATAGCAGTGTACCACCAGCCACCACCTACTCGTTATTGGATGGGTGGGCGTTTAGTATTTTGCTGTGAAGTGTATATTGAACATTTTCTTATCTTTTCATATTTGATGAGAAGTCTTTTTTTCTTTCTTTTCTTTTTTCTCAAAAGTCATTTAAGGCTTTGGGAAAAACAGGGGCAAACAGGAAGGTAGTGGTGGGTGGTGTGGTTGAATATATTTTTCACGAATGTGCTTCATTTCGTAATTTTTTTTCTGTTTCTGCTTCTTGAGAACTGGAAATGGGGAATGGGTTATTATTGCGAATGTTAGCAAATTCGTTTTTATATGTTGTTTGATATTGTATATTGTTGAAGATGGAGCAACGGCAGGAGACATGGTTTAAGGTATGTTGTGAAGGTTGAATATTTTGAAAGTAAGCTAAATTTAACGAACGAGAATCGTGAGTTGTATGCAAATTAGGGACATATTTAAAGGGATTAAAGAGCAACGCCTCTGGTGGCAATTTTAACGCCAATTTTGAGCAAAATTTTAAGCTTTTGTAGTTTAAATAATGATCGTAGGGCGAAGGGTTTTCTCGACAAATATTTATTTACAACTGGTGCCTTTCGAATAAACGTAAATGAAATTGTTACGAACTAATTAAACAAATTAAATTAAAAAGTACATAAGAAAGTGCTTCGTACTTCGAACGGGTATATACTGCACCGGTACTTGAATTCGAGAACTGCCGAGCTTGAATCGAAATTGATTAAACCCTCGGCTACTAGGACTTTTTCAAAAAAACAAGTACTTAAACAAATTCTAGCACTGAACACTACTTTGATTTCAGAGAATTTAAAGTACTTACTTTACTCAAATTGAGTATTGTAGCATAGCATTTTTGGTGGAGGTTCAAGACTTTGATCAGAACTCTCCAGCAAAACTCATAAAATTGTCAAAGTACTGTAGTCATGCAGTTTTGAGTAAATATTTTGCTTGCTTCTCATGAGTACGACAAAAACTACAAATCTTTATTCAGAATTCTACTGCCTAGGTCCTTATTCATTTAAAGTCCTTTAGAATTTTGAGTAGGTGTTATAATGTTCTTGAATACCTAATTCAAAGAACTCGAACAGGAGCAAGTACAACATTTGGTCACAATTTTATTCAAAATTTTTTAGCGCAGAGCTTGAAGTAGTCTAAGAACTCTTTGGAAAAAATTTTGAGTTGATGCTAGTTATCTCTTGAATACTTGAATTACTGAAACACCTGTAGATTAAAAATGATATTTCACTGGAAGACCAAACGGTTTAAAAATACTTGAACTACTACCTCAGACTTGTAAAACTTATAAAATATACTCAAAAGGTAGCCGTATGTGTCAAGTTTAAGAAAATCGGTGAAGACTTAAGCTCATCTAGCTTGAGTGTTCTTAAATAAAACTTCAGTTTTAGTTTTCGAGTACTTTAAAATCAGAAAAATTTGAGATGCTCACTAATCTTCTTTTAAGAGCTTGAGATATTTGAGCAATTGCAGTAAAAAGTTGTTGTTCCAGACAATTTTGGGTGAACGCCTATCTCCTTTTGCGAACTTTAGGTTCTTGAACAATGCAGTGAGCTGATGTTGTTATTTTTTTGAGTTACTCAAGTACTGGAAGAACTGTAAGTACAAGTACTCTATTACCTTAAGCTTAGAGCAGTTTGAGTACAGTGTAGTTCCAGACTTTTGCGAACTTAAGGTCCTCAAACAGTTACAGTAAGTAGGTGTTGTTGTTTTTTCGAGTTACTCAAGTACTGGAATAACTGTAAGTTCAAGAACTCTATTGTCTTAAGCTTAGAGCAGTTTGATTAAACTGTGTAGTTTCAGACTTTTGCGAACTTAAGGTCCTCAAACAGTTACAGTGGGTAGGTGCTGTTGTTTTTTCGAGTAACCGAAGTACTGGAAAAACTATAAGTACGCGAACCCTACTGTCTTGAGATCAGTTTTAGAACAGTATAGTCTCTGGCAATTTTGGGTGGTCGCTTATATCCTTTTCCGAACTTTAGGTCCTTGAACAATGCAGTGAGCAGGTGTTGTTATTTTTCCGAGTTACTCAAGTATTGGAAGAACTGTAAGTACAAGAACTCCATTGTCTTATGCTTAGAGCAGTTTGAGTATAGTATAGTTTCAGACTTTAGCGAACTTAAGGTCCTCAAACAGTTACAGTGAGTAGGTGTTGTTCTTTTTTCGAGTAACTAAAGTACTAGGAAAACTATAAGTACAAGAACTCTACTGTCTTGAGATCAGTCTGAGAACAGTATAGTCTCTGACAATTTTGGGTGGTCGCTTATATCCTTTTGCGAACTTAAGGTAGGTGTTGTTTTTTTTTTCGAGTTACTCAAGCACTCGAAAAACTGTAAGTAAATGAACTCTACTCTTTAAAGCTTAGATTACTTTGAGTACTGAAGAGTCTCAGCTAATTTTGGGTATACGCTGATTTCCTTTCGAGAGCCTTTGCGACTTTAATTCTTTTATAAGTACCTGGAAATTCAAGTTCTTTGGAGGCTATCGAGTCTAAACGAACCATTGATTCGCCATCCTAAATAGCGGTTTTTCGATTAGACGAGTTTGTTTGCTGAAGTAAGTACTTCACGATATTTCTTACTGATTTACTGTCGTAAATGTCCCCAGTAGCATGTCCTTTTGCCAAAACAAAGTGACAAGTATTGGAATATCCTTCAGAAAATATTAAACTTGTGTTTCCGCCTCACTTACTGGAATCTACTCCTGCGATGCGAACTGCTTGAGAGTCATTTGTGAGTGGATACAAAATCACCAAGGCAACAGTTTCTACTCTAATATTAATTCAAAAGCACAAGTCCCAAACTTTCCCTACTTTATGAGTACGTACTCAGAACTGAATGAATCAACTTAAGATAACAACAACTAATCATACGAACTTTCTGAAATTGTGGCGGACAGTCGATTTATTTATCCGAATGCCATTCGACGAGGATGCTAAAAACATACAACTTGTAGTGACTACCGAAATTGGTCTTCAAATTCAACCTGCATGCAAGGCAAAGTGCACTGAATTCGACTAACGTCATAATCACCTCTTCCTGTGATGAATTCGGAGCTGACGTCCGTGTGTGGGACAATCAGGTTCACATTTGGATGACATTAACTAAGCCCTTGGTGCCATAGTTGTACCAAAAGTTATTCAACTTGTTTTTTTTTTTAATGAGTTGTGTCACGTGCACATCTGTGTCCCTGTCCAAAGGCAACTGTCTTCTTTATTCCGTTTGCGGAAAAGGTTTCAGTCTTAAGCCAAAGAAAAACATTGTTGTACTTTTTGTGCCGATGTCGCCCGTGCCGCGCCGGTGTATTGCGGTGCTATTACGCCAACTTACGCCAGACCGACATGAATTGTGAATGAACTGACTAGTTTTTGTTTGTTTTTACAATTTTACTATAACTCGCTGTACATGTGTTTCTCGCACCAGGAAAGGTGTGCAGCAGCCCCCAAGAAATCAACACACAAAAACAAAAACAAAAGAGTCCGTGTAGTAGGTACTGAGTAGACCTTAAGAAAAATGAATCGACTGCAATTATTTTGAATTTTTATTGCTCCTTTGTTTTGTTAATAGCCCCGTCCACACTGTCCAATTTGTTTGTCAAGCATCGAGTTTGTCAAACAAATTGGATAGTGTGGCCGCTCATCAACAGGCTTGTCAAATTTGTTGGATGGTTTTCAAAATTTTTTGATATTTTTGCAAGTTGGACAACAAATTGGATGAGTGTGGACGCAAGTCGTCAAACTTGGAAGAAATTTCATTTCAAAAATGTTTTCAAGTAGTGCACATCGCACGGAAAGAACATTTTTCTTTGTTCGGTAGGTACATTCATGAGGAATTTATGATGGTGTCAGGTAGTGCACCTCGCAAGGAAAAAATGTTGGGTAGATTGAAAATGGATTTTATGATATTTTCAGGTAGTGGACCTCGCACGGAAAAATTTCTTTTTGTTGGTAGGCACATTGAAATAGGAATTTACGATACTTTCAGGTAATGGGCGTCACAAGGAAAAATATTTTTTCCTTGATGGGCACTTGAGGGTTTTAGGTAGTGCACCAAGCAAGGAAAAAATGTTTTTTTTTTGTTGGGCAGATTAAATATTGAATTTATGATACCTCGAATATATGACCTCGCACGGAAAAAATTTTTTTCCTTGATGCAAAATGCAAATTACGATAAATTGATGCCATGATCAAAATTCTAAAAAGAACTGATTATTTCCAAATTCCAAATGTTTTCAGGTACCTAGTGCACATCACATGCACGGAAAGAATATTTTTTCTACAGCTTATAATTTAAATTAAAGTCGATTATCTCCAAATGTTTTCAGGTAGCGCACATCGTACGGAAAGAATATTTTTTCTTCGTTGTGCACATTTATGATGTTTTTAGGTAGTCTACCTCTACAGTCCCTACACACTTTCTTTTGTTTTTCTTACTTTTCTAAAATTTCATCCCTAAATTGCGCTGCTACTGCTATGTCCTCCATGGTTGAAATTCAGACCAGAATGAAGTTTGACGACTTGTTTGATCAGTGTGGACGCAATGGGTATTTTCCGTCCAACTTTTCATCCAACAAATTTGACAAACAAATTGGACAGTGTGGACGGGGCTAATCGGGGAAGGAACTTTTTCTTTTTGTATTTTTTTTTTCAACTAGTCCCAATGGCAATTGGATCTTAGATCGTCCAGCCGTACTCTGCCCGCACAAAGATGCATGCCATGTGTGGGGTGTTCGCAAATTTATTAAGTCGATGCTTGTTATTTGTCGGGTGTTAGTTCTGCACTTAGTTTCAGATGCCTCTCCATGATAGTTCGTTGGGAGTGGCGTTTTTTTTTCCTGAAAGCTTTTTGTCGATACAATTCCCTGAATGAGTAAAACAAACCAGACAAAAAAAAGGAAGAGAAAAAAGGAAAAATTAGAAAAAAAAAATAATGAAAATAACGACAGAGGAACTAACGAAGATATATCTTCTGGAATTGGTTATGGTTACACACCAGCCCCAGCATATGGATGGCGCGCGGAATGGTGGCGAGCTAAACAAAAGAACGAGAGATACATTGCATTGCAAAACGAATGCCTCAAGTTAATTGACTTTTGAGATAAATTGCTGAATTGCAGCATAACAACTACATACAGCAGCAGCAGCAGCAGCGGGTGTATAGAAAAGTGTGTTGCATGTTGTAGCCGCATGCTTTTCCTCTTTTTTTTTCTTGTTCTATTTGTGGAGATATATGAGTAGGTATATATGGGGATGCAATAGGTGTATGTGTGTTTGTGATAAATGAAGGCTGGGAATTGTGGCTTCTCACTTGAATGACTTTATTGGAATTTGTCAGAGAATTAAAATAGGATTGCTTTGTTTTGACATTGATGGGGCTAGCTTTTTTTTTTATTTAAATGTTGTGGCTTGAATCGTTGATTGTCAATAAGTCATACGAAAAATGTCAAACAATAGAAGGTCATGGTTATTGGAATACACTGTTTTTGACTTAAAGAGTCGCTTTGTTGCTTCGAGGGAAGCAGTTGGTCGGTCAGTGTGGATAGTTAAACTAAGACGCGAATCTTACCCTTCTCTTTTTTTAAGTTTTTTTGTTTATTAAAAATTAATTTTTCATTGGGTTACGTTCATCGTTGAAAAAAAACCGTCATTGTAATGAAATGGTCTTGATCAGAAACAACTTTTGTAGTAAAAAAACAGGCTCTTTGTGAGGTTTGGAAGTTATCATCGCTGTAAATTTGTAATATAGTTTATGGTGATTTGAAAATATATGCCTTGTTTTAAGCTGAGCATCCAGGGCACCCCTGACTTGTGCACTCTCATGTAGACTTGTATATGTATGTATTTGAGACTTAATGGACCACCATTGTATTTATTAACTAAAGTAGCACTACTAAGGTTAAACCGCTTTTACCGCCACCTGTTGTCTCCATTAAGCGTACCACCTTCCCAAATGGGAAAAGCATAGATAATTTTTTAATAATTTGAGAGTCGTAAATGTGCTAGCAACAAACGTTATGTGCTTTTTGATTGGAAATGACAAAAAGTTTGTTCTGCTTTTAGCGTATCATAAAATTGTATAAAAAGCATTTAAACATCCATGAAAATAAAATCCACATACATAAGTCAACAATCAGAGTAAAATTTTCATAGCCGCTGAATCCTTTAATGGAGATCAAAGGTGTGATAAAAGCGTTTTCAAAGGTGCGCACTTAAGAATTACTGAATTCAGGACGGTCTGCCATGAATTTCTTCTACTTTTTTCAGTGTTATGAGTTACGAGTTGATTTGAAAGAGTCGTGATGACTCACGCATACTTATCTGCTTCACACTAGTGATCTGACTCTGGAGCACGCCGAGTAAACGTAGATGCACAGCTTTAAAGAAATTAATGATAAGAGCCTTGTTTCATGGAGGGATACGATCTTCCAAGAACAAAAGAAACAGAAACATCATATCAATTTACTGCAACTGAAAACAAATGGTGTCCTAACTAACTACCCTGAGGTACTCAAGATTTGAAGTTGTTTTGATTAAGGAATAATCTTATTTTTCTTATTCTTCATTTTGAAAGGTGCCACTGGTATCTCGAAAGTATGGGGTGCAGTAATCTTGCTTAACTGCTTTACACTATTCATCCGCTGTCAAAAATAACCCTTGAGAGAGAACAGTAAACCGTCGTTACCTAGTAGTAAATTAAACAACCGATCTTTTCGGGTCTATAATCTCGTGACAACTGATTTTATTTGCGCTTAAAATCTAACAGAAAATCATAGAAGAAAAGAAAGAGTGAAATATATATACATATGTATGTAGGTTATATATGAACGAATCAATCTAAGAATGTGTGTACATACGGAATACGTTACGTATTTATAAATAGGGTAAATCATACTTCATTTAATTTTCAACATCCGCCCGTGGAATACGAGGGTTTCATCTCGAATTGTTGTAGTCCCAGGATGCACAATATTTGTATGTAGTTCCCTGTTAGAGAAACTGCTAATCAACCTCAATAGATTAAGTTGATTTAAGGGTTCAACATTATCAAATAATTATGAGAAATAAGGACTTTATTCGGTTCTACGTGTGTATGTGCATGAGGTGCTCGTGGGGCAATGGTTAGCATGTCTGTCTGTACGAGGGAGGTTCGTTGTTCGAATACAAACAGAAACGAAAAATGTTTTTCCACGGGTATCGCCATTCGCGAGGAGCTTGCAAGTCCTCTGAATATGAAAACCTGGAAAAATTTTGTACGCCTTGCAAATTCAGACGAAAATGGAATGCGTTTTCAGCCATGTTTTTTTCCACTCATTACTACAACATGTCCTTTCGCTTTTCATTTTGCTACTACTTGTAACGGACTTTACAACTCTGTCTCAGGTTTCAGTTGTATTGCGTCAAAAGAATGGTACGAGTTGGACTAAGGACACTTCCTTGTGAGACTCCAGTCGATTTTTCTTTGAAAACTGAGTGTCAGTGTCCGCATTTTACTCGAAAACCTTCTTTCTCTATATATTCTGTTTGATCAACTTGAAGTTCGTTAAGCAGGACATGTTTTGACTTCAATATGAAAAAAAAAAACACCCTGTCGAAAGTCTTTATTTTCTTTTCTTTAAATCTTTCCTAATGCGGTGAGTTATCGAAGCAGTTTTTCATTTGTTACTTTGGGTATAAGGCCCCGAACTTTTTCTATTTGATATGAAACATTACAAAGGCTATACCCGTGGAAAAATAGTTTTGCCTCTGTTGGGAAAGTTACTCCTCTATTAGTAGTTGGAAACATACTTAAGTAACATTTATAATGTTGAGGAGGTTGATTAATCCTTTTTTTAAACTTTTTTACCGTTTTCTTCTAATGAAGCTAAAAGGTTTTTTCCGTTGGTTATCTACGTAATTTTTCAGACGTAGTAATAAATTGCCTTCTTTTTCGTAAGCTTTCAAAGTCATTACCTATGATTTCGTCAATTTCCTCCAATTTCGACACTTTACACCCCAATTACTTAGTTCGTAGCGCGATTTGACTGGAATTCCAAATTAGAGACACAGTACCGAAAACAGCTTGAGCTTTATTTATACTGGTTTTAATGCCCCGATCCGATCATTTGCAAATACAGGACTTCCATGGTTACTAAACAGAACGACCTCATCAACTGACATGTGGACATTACTTTCGTTTTTCTATTTTGTTCTTATTTTGTTCTAAGATCACTTACCTGTGTTATTTGGCAGAAGACACATGTTCTTAGCATACTTCAAATGACTAGGCCTTCAAAACAGCTCTAATTGAATGCTCCTTTCTGTCTCTCCTCAGTTCATTGGCAGAGAGCTGCCCATTAACGCAAGAATAGCAGTTTCCATTCTGAAGGGCTATTTTATAACGATAATTGTCTAAAGTGATACCTTAATTCCCTTTAAACTTGTCGGAAAGACTTCTGAAAACCCGCGAATATGAAGTGAAGGCTGTATCTGAAATCCTGAGGACTGTTCGAAGAAGGTACGATGATGCCTACTGTCATACTGATGTACACATTCGAGCAAACTTAATACTTTTTAACTGTAGACTTGATTCTAACATTTACCCTATCAAGATCGCCTCTAACTCATGGCATTAAAACAAATCTCAATAAAATGAATAGCATTTGGTCATCCGGAAAACCTCAGGAAGCAAAGCAAAGATTTCATTTTGGGATTCAATGCATTCCTCAAAACTGCAAATCCTTTACTTTGACTACATCGAAGTGAAGTAAGTCAAAAACTATTTAATTAAAATTCCTATCAAATGGAAATGTTTTCTGTAGTTGTTCCACAATTTCTACTTTCATTTCTGTGTTCACGAATGTGAGGCACAACACAAAATAAAATTGCCTCAAATCTTTTCTTCCAACGAGTATGTACCTTGAAGCAATAATTTCCGAAACAATTCAATTTAAAGCATCAATGTTTTGCTTTAAAACATTCTTCAGTAAGAAATAAGCTAATGCTTGTTCAAAGCTTCCCCAAATGATGTGTTTCTATTCTGAGAACCATATCCGAAATTAAATTTGATGCTAGAAGTAGTTTTGTGGCAATCAGTTTAAAAGCAAAACATTTAAACAAACCAATATCCTGTGGGGGAGTTTGCAATGAACAACAAACTAAAATTTTCTTTAATAAATTTCGTTTTCTATCCCAGCACACACTTATCCGATAAATGTATATTTATATACATTTCCAATTTCATTTCTTACACCTCAAGGATACTCACTTTCCCTCTTGCCTTCCGTTTCCCTCTCTCCATCTCTCCGTCTCTCCTACTCCCTGAGCACAAAAGAAGACTTTCACTGCCTGTGGGCAAAAAACGACATTTCCCACCTCCTCGAAATAACCATTTCTCAACATCTTGAACTCAAAATAGCATCTTGTTTTCCGTTTCCTTGATCCATATATTCTCCAATGCGGTGTATAGTGAGTTTAAATATTAATACGATTTGAATATTCAATTCGAACTAAATTCTGGGGTTGCACTTGCCAGGAAATGCTATACAAGATACACCGAAAGATTGTTTTTGTTTAGACTATATGCTCTCCATGGTACTGACACGTACATTTACCTTTTATATGCATAGATGTATATGCGAATACAATGTAGTGCACTCAAAAAGCCACACCATTTATATTACAAGGACAACAGGATTTTAAAATACACCATAGATCTAGATGCATATCTGTGAGGATAACAAGTGTGTATATATGTTTGGTTGGTATAATGGCGCTTCGGCGAAGAATTGAAAATACATCTGAGATATATGTTGATGAAATTTGTATGCAAACAGCTGGCTGATATCTGCATCACTTGCCACATATTTATCTGTGATTGTATTTTTTTCTATCTTTCCATAGTGATACACCCGCACGCAGTTCAACGGTTTTCTCGTTTTTTTTTGGGGTGACCGTTTGTATCAAGAATTTTGATGTGTTTTTTCAATATCGTAGGATAATAAGTATTTAGTAGGATGTGATAAGTATTTTCACAACCTCTAAAAGTTTTGGTAATGAAAAATGAGTTCTGAATCAGTTTCTTTCCAGCCAAGGAATGTAGCGCCATCTATCTTTAGTTTGTTGACTTTTTGGTGGATACACATAGTACAAAAGTTGTGAACAGAACGACAAACTATACTAACTACAAATCCATAATTTCTACTCCCTTCATGATAAGTATCAAGGAAGTGCGTAAAAATACGCGTTTTTTTGTATTGCACGTGTGGCACAGCAATGAATTTGACAGTAATTTCAAATGAAAATCTACTTCCATATTACAGAGGCTGCTGAGTGTATGAATAATGCAAATAAAATGCAAATACACTCATTTTACGCGGTTTTGAAATTACACAGTTCAAATTATATGGCAATAGAATCGCATCATTATTTAAATCGCAACAGTCTGAAAATAGGACCTTGAACCACTGAATTGGTTTCAAACCTTCCGCAATATTTGCCCGTTCGGGATGATGACAATGGGAAAGATATTGGCAACACTGCCCTGATGGTTAAATTTATGTTCGAGGGTGAAATCTTTTTTCCCCCTTTGTTTTCTCTATGTCCCTGTTTCAGAATACACACAACGGCAACGGGACCACAACCAGGTCCCTTTTTCATATGACGCATTCACGCTGAGAGATTCAACAATTGTGATAATAACGAAGCTCGAATGTTAAACTCGCCAAATATTATTCTTCAATTGCACACATTCCTTCTATGTTTGGATACATATATATAAATATACGTAAAACTTGTGTATGTATGCATACATAATGCATGTTGTGAAGCAGAAATCCATGTTGGTGTATCTCTGGGGGTAATTTTTTAAAATTTGTATCTCCCTTGTGCTGTTTGAAAAACATTTTACACCATAAATTACTAGGCACTCGTTTGCGGCTGGGTGAATGGAACATCGGGCACTGAGCATATTTAAAACGTGTCTAGATACTGCCACAAAGTTTTTACTAGCTGGTCGCCCTCTATACCTACCCGCCTATCTACCTATCTACTCTCCGCATTTAGTTTATGGCACTCTTGTTTATTATGTGCTAGGAGGAGAAATGACCGAGTTGATTGTTTTGCAATAGCAAATTACAAGTTTTTCGTTTCGTTTTGTGAAAATTTTTATGCATACTTTTGGATTTATTTTTATTTTAATTTGGTCATGTGTGTGAATGTTTTGTGTTAAATGGTAACTAACGATTCGTAACGAGGACTTACTTCGCTCGGCAACGACGACGTGGCTAGTTCAACACGACTAATTTGCAAAGAGCCTTCGCGAGTTCGTAAAACAGATGTGAATTTTTTTTAGTGGGAAGTGAAATTGAAATTGAATTTTCCTATGATTTTTGATTTCCAAGGAAGAATCACTAGTGTGATGCAGTGGGAGATTGTGTGATCCCTTGGAGGAAACTTCAATGCAGTTCAATGGAAAAGAAGTAAGATTTTTTTATTCAAAAAGATGTTTTTACTGCTTCAATTGCCTATTCCAGTCTATGAGTACTTTGGCCAGGTGATAAAACACGATGAGTGAATTTTCGCCGTAAATGATTACACCAGCAGTTATGAGGTCAGACGATAAACTTGACTCTATAAATCACAATTTCACCGAACAGATTACATCGTCCTCATAAAAAATTACTCATTACAGTTCTTTACTGTATCGAGTTTTTTTTTACTCAAAAGATAATAGCTATCGTGGTTTTTTTCCATAGCGATGTAGTCCAAGGTGGACTTGCGCCTACACCTCGCCACTTGATCTTATGTCACAAGCTACTCATGTTTTCCCTTTAGAGATTGAAAAAGAGGGCAATCGAAAGTAAGTAACAGGGTCATAGTTTAGTCATTGCCGAAGATGTTTTTTTTTTTTTTTATATAAATATGGGCCAGCTAAGTGAAAAACCGTGAGGACCGTAGTGCAGTGGAAGCATGTCTGCTAATTACATGACTGTCCGAACCCCAGAAACATCGAAATGTATTTCACGGGAATTGTCTTTCGAGAGGAATTAAGTGATGATGTTGCCATGAAAAGCGCTTTCTAACTTAGGCGTTGTGAATAGGTCCTTTAAGTTCCTTGAAACTCGTAATATTAAGCCTCAACGTTCCTGTCCTTTTGTGTGCCATAAAAATGAATTGAAACTTATTTTTCGGAGAAAAGCTGTTCAAATATGAAATATAGCTAATATCCACATCTACTCGACGTCTCTAAAGGTGTTTGGTTTTCAGCGATTCTTCTGGTGTTTGATTCTAAAAGGTGTTTTTTTAGACGGTTAGTTTTTAAGAAGAATTGAAACGCATATAATCTTATGTTATGGCCAAGAATTAAGGCTTATTTTAACTTACCATTACATTACATTACATTACATTACATTACATTACATTACATTACACTACATTACATTATTATACATTTTTTTCTCTCTTTGTTAATTTTACGTAAAATAAAAATTATTTCCCCTGAAAGATGGCTTTCCATTATATTTCAAAAATGGTTCGAATAAATTCCAGCCGAGAGGCCCACTTTGCCACAATTTTCCACCACTTTTTGCAGGATTTGGGGTCGTATGTCAGCAATAAAGTGCCGAATAGTCTCTTCCAAGGCGTCAATTGTCTCAGGCTTATATGTATGTCACATTAACCCACAAAAAAGTCCATCGGTGTTGAATCGTTAAATAGAAAACACCTCACGTCTAAAAAACTATTTATGAAATATTAAGGACGGAGTTCTAATTAACAATTATTCTGGTTGTCGTTTTACTTAAAAAGAGTGCGGCAGATGTGACAATTGATTTTTTAATTGTTGTTAATATAAAATTTTTTTTCGCTCCTCATTTTTCTTTCATTTGAATGGAATTGGTTTCACTTAGACGCCAATGGTGACTACTTGACCTGAGTTATTTTACCATCGTTTTTTCTAAACTGTTATGCGATTAAGGGTTATTATATTGTCGACACTTTTAGCCGACGATTTTGAAGCACCTAATCAAACAGACCTTGGCTTGTACAATTCACAGGTATTGGGATCTGAGTGCTTCACACCCAGCAGTAGATTTTGAGAACCAGAAAGCTACAGGCAAACATGCTATCCATTACGTTTCGGGCAACACCACGGAATCCATAAATAGGTTGGCGCAAAGACCTTGCAGACCCGTGACCCGTGACATATCGCATTTCTCTCAACCATGTCTAGTGAGGGAATGGATGAGACCTTTAATTTTCTGCCGATTCCGAAAGGCTAGTCGAGATATCGCTTTTCATGGCAAAACATTTATTATTTGAGGAATTGCCTATTTCTCTCGAAAGGCGATTCCCGTGAAAGAGTATTTTTGCCTCTGTTAAGATTCCAACCATGAACCTCCCGCCATTTCCGCCACGGGCACCAAAGGTAACGCAAAGTAACTGGTAGCCCCAGGGCCTGTCGCATTTTTTCGAACCATAAATTCTTAGGGAATGGGAAAGTAGAACTAAAAATTTTCCGATTTTAAGCTGCTAGTCGATAAAGCTCTTTTCACCGCATATATTTTACTGTCGGGGGAAATGCCAATATCTCGCGTAAAAAACCACCAAGTTGCTGCTGTGAAAATCTTGACAAATCATATGGTCCTTCTTTGTAGCATGCTAAAAACATTCACATTAGAGATGATTGTACGTGATTTATTCTTGGGTGAGCGACAACCCAGAAAATGTTTTCTTAGCCTTGTAACTCAAAAAATGTCCTCAATAGCAACTATTAATGTGATATGGGCTTACATTAAGGTGTTACATGAATAAAAAAACGCAATTATAATTTTTTACAGTCTTGAATAAACAACTTCTGAAATTTTCTTTAATAAATATTCAAAACTCCGCCATTGCGACGACATTTCCTTAGACCCCTCGGAATAAAGGTGCGTCCGCTTTGACATCATAACTTTTTACAGGAAAATTGAAAAACAAATAAAAACTTGGACGAAAAAAAGGATTTTTTGCAGCCATTTTTACAAAAAGGTACGGAAAATTTATACCTTCGGTCAAAATAGCTCTTCATTTTTTTCTCTTGATATTCGTTGCAATCGAAAACAAAAAAATTCTTCTTGTAACTTCTTGTGAATTGTATTTTGAAGACCTGTGTCGAATTTTTTCAAGATCGGTTGAGTAGTTCTCGAGAAATCTTGACATTTACCGATTCAAGAAAGCAAAGTTTCGTGAAAAAGCGTTTAAAGTTTTGATTGAGAAAGCCTAGCTGTCCTCAATTCGGATTCCTGAGAACTGTATCTCCAATACTGTTTGCTTTATCGACTAGAAAATTTAGGACAGTATTGGTGAGTCATTGTAGAAATTGATAAGACCGTAAAAAATTTTGTATTTTTCGTAAAACCCTTAAAACCCCTTCGCGAAGTTTATTTATCACATTTTGTGTTTTTAATTTTACATACGAGAAAACACATAAAAGTTTTTCAGGAGAGTAACTGCAACGTGTTAAAGTATCAAAAAGACGCTCCCATTTAGTTAAAAAAAAATATAAATGTTGTTTTGAAAAGTAACCATATTGGGACTGCTGATGTGGTAGCGCATAAGCGAAGTCTAAATAAAACACCCTTAGTAGATTACACACAGTATTTAAGTAAAAAAAGCGTTTGGAGAGGAGTTTAATTCAGATAGATATTGTCAAGGAGCTTGGACAATGGCCGCATTCAAAACTGCTAATATTGCACTACTACAAATGAGCGTACTTATCACTTCCTTCTGCTTTTTTTACGCGTTAAAAAATGTTTAAAAATAAATGTGTAAAATAAATTCAAGTATCCATAGAAGCACTTCAATGGACGTTGTTCATGAGCATAACAGGACTTTTATTGGAGAAATACAAACACCAAATAGCCCTTATTTTTGTATTTTAAGATTTACACACAAGAAAACGCATATAAATACCCCAAGAGATCATTAAGGAAAGAGTTAAATGGATTTAAGATAAAATTTGTAATTCAGCTTGCACACTGTACGTCATTAGAAAAGTCCATAAGCTATGCATTCCTCGTTTTTTGTCTTTCAAGTCTCAAAGGTCTCCCAAACCAAAACCCGTAGCCGTATCCTTGATGTACCCGTGGCGTGATGGTTAGCATGTCTGCCTGTTAAAGCTAGTCCTAAACGACGAACATGTTCGCCGAGCATGCTCGTTTGCATTAATCCCCTAGACGACGAACACATTTGCCGAACATTCATTTCATGTTGATTCCCCACAGCGTAAACGTGTGTATTCTTCTATTAAATTGTGGCTGTCTGTTGCCTTTTTACTTTATCCGCGATATGCACACGACGACGTCCACAGCGGAAATGAGGTTTGCTTCACAGTAAAAAACCGGTTTGCTCGCGAGCATGGCCCTACATGGCAAACATCGAAGCCAACGAACATAAGAAAATCGAAAATTTTCGCCAACAGTGAGCGGCTCGCCAACCAACCCCTAGACGATGAAAATACGACGAGCACGAGCATGCTCGGCGAGCACGTTCGTCGTTTAGCTTAACCGGGAGGTTCGTGGTTCGTATCCCAACAGAAGCGAAAATGTTTTTTCAAGGGTATCGCCTTTCGCGAATTGGCAAGTACTCCGATATTAGATTCATTGCCAAGAACTTGATTGAAAAGAACTTTCTCGATCATATGAAAATACCCATACCGACGAGACAAAAAAGCCTAGCGTTTCCATACATTTGTAGTTGTCGGGGCGACTGCAACAGAAATGTTTCGAGCAGCATTTCTGTAGCTGCCGCAACTGCTTCGGTTTTGGAGAACCTTTATTAAACACAAGAAAAGAAGTAAATGATGCCTGTGTGAAAATTTAAGGTAAACCGAATTTTCAAGACTTAAATTTGAGCAGACACGTCTCCACATAAAGTGACGTTCGTTCTGCCTCTCTCTCTCTCTAGAGTCTTTGAGTTTATGGCAGCCATGGTTTTAGATGGCTAAAGTAAGAGTTGTGTTCATAAAAGCACACTCAGTGCAGCAAATTTGGCTTCAGTTTAAAACTCAGCGATGAAAACATAATGCAATTATAAACTTGAACCATTTCCCCCAAAGACTGACGTATATAGAAAACCTTTACTCTTCATACAACTCAACTATGGTACACCTTTACACATGCCAACTTAATCATGCTTATCTAACACTTTTCTGTTTCGTTCAAAACATTTTTAAAAAATAGCTTCCCAATTCTCTCTACTCTGCTTCACATGAATATACATTCGAAAATAAAATAAAAACTCCTAAAATTTCTCGCACATGATAAATGGTTTTTCGGTCTTAAAGCATCGCGTCTGCCATCAGCTGTTCCATGTAGTGTGGTTTTATAAATTACATTTTGTCTATGCTCTCTCTACTCGTGGTTTTTATAGCTTGGGGTGGTTTTAGTTAAAAAAAAAAATTCTCAAAAGTGATGTACAAAAAGAACTAAACAAAATTGTATACAGAAATGTTGAGTATAGCGTTTCTCCATTTGTTTACTTTTCCCCATCATGCGAGATTTCATAAAAAAAATGGGTCGAAAAAACTAGCGTATGAGCGAACAGCCAGGTTGCTATGCTGTAGAACGGAAAAAGCATTCACAATTTGAATATAATAAACCAAATAGGTTTTATTTAAAATCATTAAAAAAAATTTAAACACTTAAAAACTCGTTCTAGTTGAGATCACTATCCGCGTTTCAATCACTCTTCAATCGAACTCAAAAATATAAAATTGCGTATTGACGCTTGACGCTCCCTAGAAAGTGCATTACTCATTAACAGAATAATGGAAGTTTATATTGAATTTAATATTGGCAATTTTCACTTGAATAACTCATCAGCTTCAGTTCACTGGATGTGGCCTCTATTTGTTTTTTAATTCAGTTTCCAACTAACAAAAGAATTAAATGGCTCATCAATTTACCTTCAAATTGATCTCTGCACCTGACGCCGCCGCGCCAATTGGTTGTTGAACATTACTCGTATTTTTATTAAATAGACTGTCAGTTTAAATTCTCCACATTACGCTCACAATGAAATTAATAAAACTTATTAATACCTTTTCCCTAGAACACAATTGACATACATGAGCAACGCTTCCGGTTGGTCATCCATCGTCAAAGAAAATATTAATTCCATTTTTTTTTTCAACAGAAAATATATATGAGAAATGAAGAAAAAAAATTATGACATCACATCCCTTAATTAGTTTTATTTTTTTTTGTATGCTCATTGACGTTGATGCAGAATGAATTAAACTTTCCTGCATCGGCTCTTGCACCCAGCAACGCCAATATTTCTTCTATGGAAATATAAAATATTATGTTGGGGCCATTTCCTTTTTGTTTCAACTCAATACCTACTCGGTACCTACCTTCAACGAGAATGATTTAAATACGCAAAAAAAGAGGGATAAAATAAAAATCATATTCCAGGATAATAAATCCAATGAGTTTCGCCAACGTAGCGAAAAATTAATGAAAAAGCTCCTTCTCTTTGTTTTGAGTTAAAATGGGAATCTGGTGCACAGAAATTATTTCAATTGGCAAATTGGAAAATATTAAAGTGGAGGTTCTCTTTCAAAAGGCGAGTTTCCATCGTTTTGTAGCAAAAAGGAGAAAAGAAAAAAAAAATACTCACAAAACGCTCTCTAAAACAATGAAGAACCATTTGGAGTGAAAAATGAAAAAAAAGAAAAGGAAGCAGTATGAGGAATCTTATAAGCTCTTGCCTACGAGTTCTTGGAGTATGGAGGTTGTGCAAGTGTTGCTAAACTTCAAGTGGAGTGCAGTTGGATTAATTCCATTTTCGTGCTTCCTCTTAACATCCAATATCTGTCTCTCACGTAGACATCATACTATAAGCCATTCATATCAGAAAAACTAATCTAGCATGGCGGGATTTGCCATCCTTGCAATGGAATTTCCATTGATACGACTGACTTCGTTTCCTGTATCAATTTGCACATAACAGAAAGTAAATTGATTTTCCACTTCAGTTGAGATTTCGTTTTGATTTCAATATTTGGCAATTGCAAAAGCCAAAAACATACGGAAGTCCTTATAAAATAAAAAACAAAAAAATTAACAGTGTTTTCTTGTGAAAAGTTCAAGTGGTTGGAAAAGCATCAGATGGGTGGTGGTGTCGGTCGTTACCACCATCAGGGCACTCAGCCGATATGATATGTGTGTGTTGGCCGTAATGTTATTCAATCGGCTTAATTTGATAGGCTCACGTTATATGATAATTCTTTTTTTTAAGTTTTATTGCAAAAGCAAATTTGTAATGCAATTAAAATTACATTCGCAGTAAAGTTGATAAGTCTTATAGGCAAACACGTTTCTCGTAAACATGCATACATGTGAGTTTACTCATATTTTTTTGGCGGCTGATTTTGAATTGCTTCGCAATTAATTGGAAACACAATGTAATATTTGTGTAATCCTATCGAATCCGTTTAAAATTTAAAATAAAAGAACAGAGATGTAAACAAAAAGCCAAACGTGTGGCATGCATGATGCCAATGTTATTCACTCGTGCTTCATGGATGTGGCATTAATTCAAATCTGGTATGATGGGGTAAAAGCCAAAGCTGGTGAATAGTGCGGAATGGATTTGCAATTTATCATGTTATTTGTTGGGTTCCCATGAGATTTAGTATGGGATTTTCATTAAGAATATTGTTAAAGAATATTTAAGTTTGCCGTGCAATTTAACTGGTCTTTTAAAAAGACTGGTGTTTGCAGAACTGACGTTGGGCGCCATTATCAAACATTCGAAGGGACATCAAAATGCAATTCTCTGGTCGTGTTCTTTGTGTCCAACGTGAATTGTGTTTGGGTGACTCTCTGTTTTATTTGCCTTTTCGTTAACACTTAGAATTCCTTCTGAAATGCTCTGTGTTGTTAAAAATCGGTAGGTTCATCAAAACCACGCTTTGGCGCCAAACAATTTGACTTGATGTTGACTGTGGATTGTTGATTGCGCGTTTTCAAACGTTTGCATACAAAGTTCACAACGAGCGGAATTTGGAAAACATTGAAAGCAAATTAGTACGACTTTATACATCTATGTGAGTTTGAAGTGATTTTCAGTTTTCATTGATTCTTTGCAAAAAAGCTCAGAAACTCTTGTGGGCACTTAATGCTTTACTGTCTAAGCTTCTCTGGTTAGTTTTTCTTTAATGAATTTTGCATTAATTTGACAAGAAAGAAAGAAAAAATCAAGTTCGTGCCATTTTTGAGAACCCGAAGGAAAGCGTTTAAGAAAAACGTTTTTTTAATTTTTCTCAGGCCCTTTGCTGATTTTTCTGTGTGACTGCAATCCCAGTTGACTTTGTGCAGAAAAGCTTATACACTTTAAGTTTTTAGTGCTCTACCCTCTTGTAAGTTTTCAGTTCGGAGTGGTTTTGAAATTGATTGCGATTCGTTGAAGTACGCCAAAAGCTACAGCAAGCTTCAGTTGTCTCTTTACAATAAACCCACAAGTTTTCTAATTCTTCTTTCAAGGACCTTATTTGTATACGCAGGTAAAGTTTTTTTTGAGAGCTTAGATGCGGTCAAGCGAGAGCTAAATAAAAGAACTCACATTGGGCGCCATTTTTTCTGAATTAAGTAACACCAGCCCTCAATAAAAAGTCGAGTATGGTCTGGTCACAGGAAAACTTAAACAGGTCAGCAAATCCCAATGTTCATTGATTTCTTTTGCACACAAAAACAAGAGTTGTCTGTGTAATGGAGATGTTTTTTGTACCCCTTGAATACGAATTTTAAGTCAGTTTAGGCTGCGCACGCTCCAAGTTAAAGCAATTTGCAAATTGCAATGAACTGAAAATTCTGTACACCCTTCAATTTCGAATAAACTGCAAACAATTATTTTACAAACACCCGATTTGCGCTATTTTTTACGGTTGTTTGCAATTTACTCGAAATCGGAAGGTGTACGGCCTGAGCTGACTTAATTTTCAGATTCAGCGGGTCCAAAAAAAAAAAAAAACGTTACACAGACAACTCTTTTTTGTTGTGTGCCGGTTAATCCATCAACATTAAGCTCTGCTGAACTGGTAAGCTTTTCTTTGACCAGACTCGACTTTTAATTTGAAGGAAAAATAAAAAAAAAAACAAATTTTCGCCTAACCTCGGAAACTAAGCGCTGGTTCTTTTCGAGTTATTTTTTTTAGCCTAGTTGCATTTAGTAAGCGTTTCTACCTCGAAATAAAATTTTTTCCACGCGTATCGCCTTTCAATAAGAATTGGCAAGTTTTCTGATAGTAGTCTCGCTGCCATGAAAGACGCTTTCTTAATAGAGCGTTCGAAATTAAAAAAAATAGTTGTTAGTCCTTTCCATTCTTCAAAAGGATTGGTTGAAAGAATCGCACTAAGTCCGTGCTTCGAGTTCTGTTGCGCCACTCTGCTTTTATTTTTCCTGTGTTATAGATGAAGTGGAGTGGTATCTGTGGCGTGATGGTTAGCATCTCTGCTGTTAACCTAGAGGTTCGTGGTTCAAATCCCAACAGAGGCAAAAGTGTGGTATCGCCTTTCACAAGGAATCGGCAAGTCCTCCGTTTGCAAGTTCATTGTCATAAAGAACGCTGGCTCGACTAGCCATTCAGAACCGGTAGAAAATTGTCTGTGGTCTTTAAATAATTCATAATTAATATGAATTTGGCATCAAGGACACATATTGCTTTTTGAGTAATTTTTGGTCGCTGAAGAGAAATTCTCTAACGAAGAACGCAAGAGATCTTAGACTTTTAGCTCTCATTGACCCATCATAGAAAACTGAATAAAACTTGTCCAGTGAAGAACGCAAGGTTTTCTTTAGACTTACAGCTCATTAACTCATCGCAATAGAAAATAATTGGGGCTCAACAGCTCGAGCTGGACCAGAACCTAATGCTGCCATCTCAATTATTCATTGGAAGAGTGAAATGAACCTACAATCCTCGCCGGTTCCAATTGTGTTCCGAATTTAAAACGCTTTTTTCTTTTTAGTATAACATTTGCGGGCCTTGTTGATTGACAGCGGCAGCGTGGTTTCATATTAACTAAAAAGCATCTTTGGATCCTACTGGTATTCGAATTTCTACTCCCAGTCTGCCACTGTAACCATTGTTTCTTTTTGGACACAAAATAGTTTTTCAAATGAAATCTATATCTTAATTTGAGTCCATTTCAGGCAGTTAAAAAGGATTCCACATTGGGCGCCATTTTTGAAAAGAGTAAATATGTACTGTTGAAAATCGGCGTCGTCTAGTCATTCATCTCAAAGTGTAACACTGTTTTTCAGATGTGAATATCCCTTATTTTCTTCTTTTTAATTATATCTAAAAGATGAAATATGTAGTAAAAACAGCTTACCCGCGTTGGGCGCCATTTTTGCAGAAAAGACTGGTTTTATGAGTTAGTGGCTTCTTTTAGTAACACGATCGAAAAGCCGTCTGAACCAACCATTCATTGGCTGATTACTCAACAGCTATGACAAACCTTTCAATGAAGGCAGTTTCACACTATTCCGGGCTGCAGGCTGCAATCGGACAATTTCGTGCGGTTTGAATTCTTGTTAGGTGGGCAAGGCCGATCGGAACGTTCACATCAATCCGGTATTGACAATTAGCATGTGTCAATTTGTGGCATTTGTCATAGGTGCGTCCAACCTGAAAAAATGCTTGCCAGCATTTTGAAATAAAACTCCACACCTTTTCAATGATAGTCCCTCAGCAAGTGCCATCATTTATCATCAATTGAAAAATTATTTGTAAATAGAAATAAAATGTACTAAAGTCACTTTTATGACCAATGCAGTAGAAGACTCATCTGGCCGAATCTCTCCTGCAAATGATAAATTGCAACTTTTAGTAGTTAGTTCAACAGTTCAAAAATATTTCATCGGCGTCGAAAAATACACACTTAAGATCTTTTTCTAAACCATTTGTCCTTTCATTGGCAAGAAGAAAAAATTTGTTTGAGAAAAGATTTTTCCACTCCAACCTCTAATTTGATGGGTTTTGGACAGCATTACGTGACATTCGCTCAGTCTCTCGTGTTATAAATTTTCTCGATTGACCCATAAACATTGTCGAAATTGAGTATACAACCAACACGAGCGTCAAACAAATGAATTCCAATTGCTTCACGTGTAATATCGATGTCGGCGAACTTAAATAAAAATGCTTAACCCTCACCTATCCCATTATTTTTCGTTGACATAACGAATATTCAAAGTATTTGCTTTTGCAAATGGGTGGAGTTGTATTTCATTTGTGAGTTTTTTTTTATTTTACCTTTTTTTTGTTAATCCTCCCGAAAAATAAGCTTACAATTATATAGATAGCTCAGGTGACATGCAGTGGCTTATAAATTCATACTGATTTGGATTTATATTTTGCAGATCGATTTTTTGTTTTTAATTGAATGAGTAATGGCAGCATTAATATGTTTACGTTAATTGTCTGAGTCATACATAAGCATTCGCATTTAATTTGCATGCATTTCAGTGTTATTTGTACGTCGTGTTTTTGATGAGCGCATCTTATTGCCGTTTTAAAATTTGCACAGCCATTCTATTTTTAATGAGAAATTTTTTAATTAAATTGTTATTTGTTTTAGCACTGGGAAATAATTGCAAGATGACTAACGAATCGTGCATCATAGTTGAAGGTGTAGAACGGTTTTTTTTTCTATTCCAAAATGAAGTAATCACATGAGAATTTTCATACAATCGAGTGGATTTTTTGTCATTCTGCGGTTAACAGTTTTTTTGTTTGGTCAATAAGAAGTACGACGCAGAGTTTTGATTAACTACATCCCCGCAGCTAAATTGCACTTGAGCTAATCCGTTTGATTTTGAATATTATCAAGAGTTTGCATTCCATCCGCACAACTAATGGATGATTCCCTCTTAAAATAACATCGGTATATATTATCTTATATCGATGTGGAGCTGCATCTCTGATTGAAATGAATGCCAACCTGATACGCACTAATTCGAAATCCATTAATTATTAACAATTTATTCGTGTTGAGTGTAAGAGGAGGGGATGCGTCTATGGAAAGCTGTAATTTTATACGTGAATACCTCACAAACGGTTTTTAAAGTGCCATTTTGGGTTTTCTCGTGTACGTGCGATGGCAAACTCATCACTAATTTGATGCAATCATTTTGTACAACGAGAGTGGCTGCTCGACGTCCGTCGCGTCGATCGGTCCAATGGCTTTGTGGTAGGCATGAAAGCACACAACCATTGAGGCTAATAAATTGTCTCATTAAGTTTGATTGTGCTTGATAGATTCCACAATCGGATGGAACAGAAATACAAACACAAAAAAAAAAAAAAAATTGTGTTATAAATGCTTGGGGTTATTTTTGGATTTGTTTACGTTTAAATAGACTGGTCTAGCGTGCTCAGCCTATACCGTTATAGGTGAAATACGTATACATTTATATATTTATTTTTGAATTCTTTGGGCTTGTATTTGCTTGTGGTGAATTACCATGGGAAAGGAACCTAATTGGCATAAAATTAGGTGATGGAGTTTGTTTTGGAAATTATTTCGTGGGATTCCCTATGGGGTGGGCTATTTTTGTGACAGATCTTTCTTCTTCTTAGTTAATTGGCAAGTAGGGCATTCGTTTTTATCTAGAGATTCTATTTTTTACTTGGACAGCTTGTACGATGAAGCAATGGCGTTGGAAAGAATTTTTCACTTTCCTTCCACTGGGTCCTGCTTTGTTTTATTTGGGAACAACAGTTTTCTTCTTTTTACATACACTGTTTAATTTGCGTTTGCCATCCTTTCTCAAAATGAAAGATGATTTTTACCAAATTTATTTGATTAAAGGAAACTACAACTACCATTCAAGAGACATAGGTACTTATGACTGACTGTGTCATATCGACACAACATTTGTCAGATTTTTGAACCAGAGTTTACCATGGTTTCGCTGTTGCCACTTTGAATACCGTGATGTTTACACTAATTGAAGAAGAAGAATTTTGTTTGGTTGTGTGAATGGCAACTGAATACATAATTCAAGATTTCGAAGCAAGTCTATATCATAGCGACGGCCGGTGCTCCTTTAAATTCAAGAAGATTCGCTCATAATATACTCACATGGTATGAAGTGTGTAACGCATTTATGCAGACAACTGCTTTAGTGTCGACATTCGTTCCTATAAATAAAAAAAAGTTTTCTTCCTCTAGGACTAATTTGTTCGTTTGATACTTTCGCTTCAAAAAATGTGTAACAGTAGAAATATTTACATATTTGAAAAAATACCTAAGCTAATGTCATTGTGTGAAATGTGTAAACATACCAATTTATATTTAACCCTTTCGATCTGGAAAGCGAAAAATCAGAATTATAGCGAGACACGTTAGCTCTTTTCGGATTGATAGAGTTAACGAATTAAAATTCGGTGAAGTTTACTCTTTAGACATCTCTTACAATTAAAGAATGTTTCTTGCCTGTACTACGAAAATGCTCATTCAATATTGGCGTTCATTCTTAATAGTATGTGAAAATTTGCGTCCATCTCTATTAACAAATTTCAACTCACTGATGGACCTGTCGGTGTACTAGCCATTCCTTCTTCAATATTCAAGAGTTTCCTCTATCTAGTAATTGGAACTTGTCGTTAGATACTCACCCTTCAAAAAGCGTGTAAAAATACCCATTTACGACGTCGTGCATACTCCTATTTCTCTTGGCGTTCTGTAAGCTGCTTTAATAGGACAAGTTTCTTAGGAATTTTTGCTAAAAGAGCTCAAAAAAAATTGTTGAACTGATTAATTCGCTAAGGCCGGTCACTGACTACACAACATAACTGCGCAAATTGGAGTTTGCGCAGTTCATTTGTGTTGTGAATGGGGTTGTTTGTGCAGTTAACTGTGTAAAAATCAAAACGATTTGATTTTTGCTGAAGTCAGTTTGCGCAGTTATATTGTGTAGTCAGTGGCCGGCCTAACAATAAAAAAGAAGTAACATTTTGACTTCATTTGAGTATACAAAAAGACTCTCTTGTGATAGTTCGCATCGTAGTTGAAGAACTTCTTTTATTTCTATAACGAAAATCCTTGTCCAATACTAAAATTTTAATCTTCTTATCTTACGTTGCCGCGAGCATCGTATTTTCTAAGTGATTGCAACTCTCCCACCTACCTGGCTAACCCTAGAGATCCACCCGTGTGGTACGTAACGCTGAGCTTCAACAAATAATTCGATTTTGGATTGTCCCATTTTTTTGGCAATTTAAATGCTAATTTCGTTGCATTTGTTTTTAACAGAAGAGTTTTGATCACCTTCCTTTTTCCAATACCATTAGTATGTAAAATTACGCATTTATAATATCGAATTTGAACACACCATTAAGCTTGCCGTTGACAGCAATAATTCTTTTATGTTTAAGAAAACTTGGTTTTTATTACGAAACATATTCGGGTTCTGAACATATTCGGGTTCTTTTATGCAGCGAATGTACCTATCAAATGAAAATCCATTGATACCTGATGCGTCACCCCAGATCAATGGATTTTCAATCAAATCAGTGCAAATCGATTTATAAGAAGGAGAAAAAGCTTTCAATTGTTCATCATCACTACATATTATAAAACAAAGTCGCTTTCTCTGTCCCTATTAATGAATTTAATGAATAGAGTGATTCAAGAGGAAGGTTTATATGTATAATACTAGAGAGTAGAGAAAAGCCGAGAAATTTAAAGATTTGTAATGTGATGTCGTAACAAACATATTTTTCTGCGCTTACATCGCAAACGCTGGCTAAACCTCTCGTAAGAAGATAAAGATCAAATTTATTTACTACGGAATTGTATATCTTAAAAAGATGAATAAAAAAATCCGCAACAGTATATGTTTATCTCTTAAGGATAACCCACAGTAACCATTTTTATCTTTTACATATTACAAAAAAAAATATCCAATTAAATACATTAGATACGTTGTGCATTTCATGTAGATTAAAATTGCCCTTTACAGCATGTGATTTAAATGAATATTTTCGAAGATATTACAGATTTAAAAATTGTTGGACGTAGCGTTTGCTTTCTGTTATTTTTACCCGTGCGAAGCCATAGCGGGCCGCTGTGTTTTTATATACAACGTTCACAGTTTTTCTGTAGTGTATTTAGTATCAGCATTGTACCCGTGCGAAACCGGGGTGGGTCGCTAGCTAATAATATAGATCTGATGAGAAAAACAAGACATATAAGGTGTATTCAAAGAAACCAAGTTAGAGCTAGTTCTGAACATCCAAGCGAAAATGAAAGTTCCGCATATGAACAATGTAGAATTGGGTCATATCACTGTTCATTTAAGTTTCAACCTCACACTCACGCAAAGCCATCCATGACCAATTAGGTTAGGTGGAAGTGGCTGTCAGCCAATGAGTACATTGCCTGACACACATAGTCCGCAAGGGCCCATTGTGATACCACAGAGATCAGCAAGTTAATCACCTACTGATCTCAGAAACCCGATGTAAGATTAACGAGTTGATCACTTGTTATTCTTCCATTACGGGACTAGCCGGTTAATCACCTGCTAGTGATTCCATGACCAATAGAATCATAAGAAAATCAACATCTGTTTAAAATTGGTACCTGTCGTTCTTGGTTTAATAGCTGACATCAATATTTTTCTTCAATCATAAATTGTCGTCTGTCATCTATTGTTTGTCATCTGTTGTCGGTCATCTGCAGACAAGCTTTGGCTTCGCAGATACTATTATAAAACCATATTTAGAAAATCTATAGTCTGTCTGTCGTCTGTCATCTGTATCTATAATTTGTCATATGTCATCTGTCGTCTATCATTTGTCATAATGTCGTCTTTCATCTGTTGTTTGTTGTCTGTCGTCTGTTGTCTGTCATATGTCGTGTGTTGTCTATCGTTTGTCGTCTGTCGTCTGTCGTCTGTCGTCTGTCGTCTGTCGTCTGTCGTCTGTCGTCTGTCGTCTGTCGTCTGTCGTCTGTCGTCTGTCGTCTGTCGTCTGTCGTCTGTCGTCTGTCGTCTGTCGTCTGTCGTCTGTCGTCTGTCGTCTGTCGTCTGTCGTCTGTCGTCTGTCGTCTGTCGTCTGTCGTCTGTCGTTTGTCGTCTGTAGTCTGTCATCTATCATATGTCGTCTGTCGTCTGTCGTCTGTCGTCTGTCGTCTGTCGTCTGTCGTCTGTCGTCTGTCGTCTGTCGTCTGTCGTCTGTCGTCTGTCGTCTGTCGTCTGTCGTCTGTCGTCTGTCGTCTGTCATCTGTCGTCTGTCGTCTGTCGTCTGTCGTCTGTCGTCTGTCGTTTGTCGTCTGTAGTCTGTCATCTATCATATGTCGTTTGTCGTCTGTCGTCTGTCGTCTGTCGTCTGTCGTCTGTCGTCTGTCGTCTGTCGTCTGTCGTCTGTCGTCTGTCGTCTGTCGTCTGTCGTCTGTCGTCTGTCGTCTGTCGTCTGTCGTCTGTCGTCTGTCGTCTGTCGTCTGTCATCTGTCGTCTGTCGTCTGTCGTCTGTCGTCTGTCGTCTGTCGTCTGTCATCTGTCGTCTGTCGTCTGTCGTCTGTAATCTGTCGTCTATTGTCTATCATCTATAATCTATCATCTATCATCTATCATCTGCAGTCTGTCGTCTATTATCTGAAATCCAGCATTTGTTGTCGGTTATCTTAGTCTGTCTGTCGTTTGTCGTCTGTCGTTGGTCATTGGTTTTCTATCATCTGTCTTCGGTCATCTGCTCTAGGGTGAAAATGTCTAAAAACTATTGTACGATATATTTTTTATTGTTTTGCAGCATAAAATTTTATGTCTATAAATTTTATAACAGAAATATTCTTATTCTCTCTTCAGTAGATTTTTTTGTTTGTATTTGTAGTTGGATTTTATTTTTGTTTATAGAAACAGGAAATGCATCGATTAATTTATGTCGATGTCTTTAATGATAAGGCAATTTATTGAAAACATTTGTAGCTGAAATGAGAACAACGTGATCAAGAAGGAAAAAGCACATTGACTTAGCTCATATATCATGGCCTTTCAAAACTTTGTCAACCTCCAATAAAAAATAAAACAGTTATCGGAACTACCTCCTCACTTACTTTACTTTGGAGACGAAGAAAATCAAAACAATGTCTACATTATCGGAATAAACTGCTAAAGAGTACTTGAGGCAGTAATTTAAAGGTATTTCTCACAGTTTACTTGCTGTCCTATTTAGTTTATTAGCTTATTTAAGTAATGCCCAAGGGAGCTAATTCATAGAGAGATAATTCATACTGTTGAAAAGTTATTGAGGTCTCTGATAGTGATATGAAGGACTCTTTTTCCAATCCCCTTGAAAGGAAGTAAGTTATCTAAATATTTAGGAAGAAAAATGAAGCCCACTCTTGGTGTGGCAGTAAATGATTGTCCCCTGTCCACTTAAAACTTCTATTTCTGCGACATCCTATGACACACACAACGTCTTATTAGCTCAACTGTCATGTTAGAGAACAAATGACAAAATGCCTGAATCCTTTTTTACTTGTTAAATCCATCATCTACCTTCCGACACTCTCGTCAAGGATGTGTTGCTTAGCACCCAAGAATTTTATTTACAAATTCTCCGAAAATCTTCTTTTTGCAAAACCCATTCAAGCATCGTTTTGCCAATTTAATTGACTGCATGCACGAGTTAAAAATTTCTTTCGATTTGATTGCGCTACTAGGGCAGCATGCTTTTATGTGATATTTTGATTCGGCATAACTTTATGCTCATCTAAACGTCAATGGCTCTTTTATTTGTTTTTAAAATTTTTTTTTTGTTTTGTCAAGTTTGTGCTTGTGGAAATCTAATTGACTTTCAAAGTCATCCGTGAAAATCAAATTCCGACAATTTTCTTCAGAAGTCATTACACATCCTTTCACACACAAGACGGAAAAGGATGTTTGTTGTTTTCGGAGAAAATAAAAAAGGAATGAAGAATGTTTCTTTGGATTGAATACCAATCAAATTGGTTGTAATAAATTGAATTTTTCTGACGAAAATACGCATAATCAAGTCTTTGTTTGTGTTGAAAATGAAAACAAATGTCAATAGAGGCTTTGCTTATCAGCAGTCTACCTTACATCGAGTGTAGTCTGCACCCCAAAACGATTATACTCAGAGGGCTAGAGTCTTAAATCAATGTTTATTTATTAAAGCTACCGTAGCCATCAAGCCACATACATATACTCGTAGACTAAAAATAAAAAAAATTATACGTACCTACTTCCATTTGGCGAGAATCAAGGTCAATGTCTTCATAAAACATAATAATGCTTTCCATGTGAAGCCGGCCTCTCTTTGGCTAGAAAATAAATAAAAACTAAAACCGTCTTCCTGGCACGGTTCGTGCGTCGTCGCCGGCCGTATACGTAATGTTTACAGCTCAACAGTGCTGTTATCTATTGCCCACTCATGTTTAGCAATTTTTTTTCTGTTTCATTGGAGATACCAAATTCAAATAATGCCTCAGGAGCATTACATTTGTTTCGCGTATTTCATCTAATCAGAAAAGTAAATGCAAAAATTGAGCAAATATAAATAAAGAGAGGGACGGAAGGGGGGGGGGGGGGGGGGGGGGCTCAATAATAATAAACTCACTTTCTCAGCAGTATTATAATTTAGCTTTTTCGCATGCTGATGCAGGAGGAAAATACCTAAATAAAATCAAAAATAGAGTTAAGTAATTCATTTTTTTTAAAGACGTTTTTATGTGATGTTTTAATTTGGCACGTATTTCAAGTTGAAAATAGAAGATTTGTGGGGGAGAATAAAAGATTTGTGGAGGTGTTATAAAAAGCTTTCTTTACGATCGGAAGAATTTGTTGTTGAGATCCTAGACTGGCATGCTCTCGGAACGAAAAACATTTCTTAGGACGTTCCTAATTTCATAAATTTGAGAAAAAATTGAAAGAACTGTAGCTGGAAACTGTGTCAAGAAAAACTTCAACTTTGCCATGTATGTCCTCAGAGCATTAGGTTTTAAAGTTTGAAGAGCATTTTGTATCAAAAACCGGTGTTTATGTGCCGAGAAATATTCCCGATGCCTTGAATGAATCGCATGGAGGGCCTTTAATTCTTTGGGGATACCTTACACTTTATGGAGATGCAAAGAAAGTTTTAGTTGGGCGGCGCAACAAGGCTCGGAAACCCTCGGGATCGTCAGAACCTAATGCATTTCAGGGACCTTCATTTTTTTTGCCGATTCCGTGGAGATGAGTTAGGAAGCGCTTTTCATGGCAGCGGATTTAACTTCATAGGACTTGCCAATTTCTCCCGAAATCCGATACTCGAGGATTAGAAATTTTATGTTTTTGCTATTCGTATCTCAATTTCCCAATCACCAGGCACGCATATTGACCACTTCGCCACTGAGTATGCAAACCCCGGACAAAGATAGAGCTCTTTTATCTAAAAAATATATATGTGTTGATTTATTTGCAGCGGTAGAAGAAAGCTTTGAACAGAACGTAATATTTAATAATCAGTTTTAGAACTTTTCTTGAGGTGCGTTTTTTTCGCAATTCAGCAGTCGTACAATTTGCTCAGCAATGGGTTTAACAACTGAATACAAAAACAAGTGAATACTGATCATTTTTAACTCAGCACTGCTCTGTTTTTGTGTTTGTTTTTGTGCACTGCTGAGCTGATTGTTGAAGTTCTATGAGTGTCACGAGGAAAACGGCCCCAATATTTACTTAGGTGTGAACTTTTACGATTTTTTTAAAGTTCGATGATTTAAAGAGTGTTTCTGTATTTGAATAATTGAGTATGGTGGCACAATCGAGCTGGCAGCCCCTGAGCATATCTCATTTCTCTCAACCAAGGTGTAGTTGGGAATGGAGGTGACCTTCAACTTCTTGCCGATTCCGAACAGCTAATCGAGAAAGCGCTTTTCTTGGCATGAAATTACTATCAAAGAAATTGACAATACCTCGAGGAAGGCTGTTTTTCCTTTAATGTTTCTAGGATTCGAACCTTAAACTTTCCCCGTAGCAGGCAAACACAAACAAAGGGTACCTTTCTTGAGTTGCGAGACAAAATTCTTTTTAAATTTTCAGGAACCTTTGTTAAGCCACCAGTAGGCTTATGCGTGAAGGACTCGGTGATTATTCTAACTCAAAAGCTAGCTGATTTACTTAATACGCTATACTGGGGCGTTCCCTAGTACTGGAGAGTTTGTTTTTATATGTACAATCTAGTGGTTTGTATCTTTTAACATTGAATATTTCAGAAATTTCTTTTAATTGATTTTCGCCGGCCCTACCATAAAAGCATACGTAAGAAGCGCTAATGTCAGTCAAAGTATCGCGATTAGATATCGCGTTTTTTTTTTTTAAGGAGAAATTGAAACAACCAAATATAATTTGATTATTACGACATAGATAAATTGAAAAAAAAAAAAGAAAATTAAAAACCCCTTGAGATAGTAACTACTGCGGCCAATACGTGACGTTATCGTTTTGAAAGAAGATTGATTACCTTTAAAGTTGATATAACGTTTTTCGAGGCTTATGAAAATTGATAAATAAATTTGAAAGTTTTTAGACAAAAAATGAAATGAATGAGCTTCAGAGCGATGTTGCTAAGTTTTCAATTTTGTTCTAAATTTGCAGCTCAGTACATGGCTTTGCACTTAGACGTTCGGCATCGATTAAATTCTCTTTACAAAGTATGGTTGAGGGACGATGGTTTCCCCGAGCTCTGTTGTGTCAAATAAGCGAAATGAATAGAGTGGCGCAACAGAGTGGGCCCCTCAGGGTCTAGCGCATATCTCACAAACGTGCCTTGTGAAGGAATAAAGGGGTCTTATAATTTTCTGCAGACACCGAACGACTATTCGAGAAAGCGCTTTTCATGGCAATGAATCTAATAACATGCCAATTCCTGGCGATAGGCGATTCCCATTAAAGTAGATTTTTGGTTTCTGTTGGAATTCGAACCACGAACCTCCCGCAGCAGAAATGCTGACTACTACGCAACGGGCACCACCCTGTTGTATCACCCTTTTTAACCTTTCTATGCACTGTTCTTGCAGAAATCTTTACTTCACTGTTAAATGTTCGACTGGACACTGTAGGATTTGGCTTACTTTCGTGTATAATTCGAATTATATATCTCTCAAGAATGACCTTATCTCCCATAATTCCAAATGATATGACGCACGCGTTTGCATGCACGCACCCTGAGCCTACCATGAGTCATTTGAATGTTAAAAAAGGGTACAATGAATCTTGTTCGTTTGTTTAGCTTAGCACGACTTTTTTGAATAATTTGATGGTAAAAAAAAACAAATCGTGTGGTTCGTGTTGATTTGTTTAACACGAATTACTCTTTCACTTCCAATGAGAAATATAATTGCATGTCCTTGTAGTCAACCTGAATTGAGCTTATTTCCGTCATATGAGTTGAAAACTTCAGGGTGTGGCCCTTGTTGGTTCGTTTATCACTCGGCTATTTCCGATGAAAAAGTCTTCCTTATGGTCCATTTAAAATGACCTTTGAGTTAAGAATTCCATGGCGTTGCCAGAATCCACTTAAATTTTGAAGTATTTTCCATCGTCGCCAACTTTCATATCTTTTCCTTTTATGCATCAACTCGTCTCCCTTATCTTCTCAAACATCTATGACATCATAAGTTGCAATAATTTTCTGCAGAAATGATGTAAACACAAAATGACATAAAAAAATCCCCCAAAGTCAATCACTGCACTTGCGTTACAAACGAAGATATTACGGCTGTTAAAATAATAACTCTCATTACTTTCAATAATTCATTTCTAAGCAACTCTATCTCAAGTCAACACTGTGACTATCTCGGTATTAAGAACTTGAAAATTTGTAACTACTTTTCTTTGAAATGAAATTAAAAATTTGTTGGATTGAATTTTTTCTTTAGAAATTAGTTTCTCATCAAAAAACCGGGGACTGTGTGATTGTCCAGAACCAACGACATACCCCAAGGAGATACTTAGTTTGTGGTGGTTTGTTGATTCACAAGTTTTGTGCTCAATTTACTCTGTCTCATACAAAAACAGAGATCTCATTTGATTAATCATCTCTATTAAAAGAGAGTGTAGGTGCAAAAATGTCGACCGTTCAATCTAAAAACTTTGACCGTTTTATACGCACGAAAAATACCTTTTAAACCAGTTTCTACACCACACAGATATTCTGTCGCTTTGATAAGCTCCGCGCTCAAAAGTCACTTCACAAAACGAAAATGAAATGATTAGTACGTCAAAATAAAAACATTCTTCAATCAAAACATTAACCTGCTGACTAAATTATCTAACTTGACTTTGTTTTTTTTTTCTCTTTCCAGGTATGTACTTCATTTGCACGCAATCGCAGCACTAAACTTGATTACTATTTGTGTCGATGATGATACAGATACAGATACTTATTTACACTACAAACCAACTTGAAGGTCTATTCGTGGAAAACGATGGTTTTATTGTTTTGACGAAAAGGTTTTCTCTGGAAAAGGAAAAAGATAAACACTGCGCTTTGGCCATTGGCTATAGGTGCCGCTTATGACATGGCTGCGAGCTGTGACTGTCTTTTTTTTTTAAATCGTTTTTGCCGGCCGGTACTTCTCGTATCAAGGCAAAAAGGTGACCAAGGTATAATGACTTCAGAATTTATTTTTGCTTTTACTTGTTGCCAACAACAACTTTTCATTTCTTTGTTTTGTTTATTGAATTCGTATTTAAGAAACACCGATAGCAATAATCTTGCAAAAGATTCCCCCCTCTGTATTCTTCAGCCCGCGAACTTTTAAATAAGACACCGCGATAGTACAACACGTCGTTCGCTTGCTTCATTAAAAAAATAAAATAAAAAACTATAAAAAATTAACAAAGTTCATTGCGCAATCAGCACCATTACGACCACAGCAATGAATAAAAATTCTCTTTATTGTTGCCACAAGAATTTATATGTCCATTTCATGGTAGTATTGGAAGTGTCATGTACACAAACACTCACTCGCCAGGGAGCACAGAGATATACCTGAGTTTATCAATAACATTTTTCATAAGTTAATGTGACACAAACAAAAAATAAAACAAAACAAAAAATAAATAAATTCATGAAAAAGCGATAAACATTATACGCTTGCGACAAGCCCTGCTTACTAATTGATGATTTATCACGGTTTGTTTAGGTCATACATACGGGCTGGGGTATGGTTTTTTGTTTTCTGTTTTTTTTTCTTCTTTTTCTTACAGACAGGCTTTGTAGGGACATTGACGCGGGGGTGTTTTTTGGCTGTGTGAAGAGAGATATATCCACCGAGTGTGTAGACCAAGTTGGTGGGTACATAAATTTACATTTTATGCAAATAGTCCCGAAAAGATACAACATATACTCGTACTCCATGGGGAGAACATCGTCTAAGCACATGAGAGACTTAATTTTGCCATTATTGTGCCCTTAGCCTGACGAATGGGTTCTTCTTTGGCTTTTGATTTAAAAACGAGTTCCATCGAGTACGAATAAATTGAAACACAATCACGACTTTTTGGTATATCTTTTCCAGGAGTTATTTCTTACTGTTAAAAAATTATTTAAAAACCTTTAAAAAGTTGGGGAGGCATTTTATTGTTGCTACACGGGGACCCATCTTTAAACAACTTACTGGTAAAGTAATTAATGACTGTCAGCGAAAACTGCAAAGACGTCATATTCAGTATGAAATGTATTTTCAAAAACGCGTTCGTTCTTACCGCCTGGCCTTGGATTCCTCAAATTTTCTTAAATTTTACGACGATTATCGCCTATCGTCGATTGTATCGTCAAAAAATTGTTTCATGTCATTTCATTATCAGCGATTGAGGGACAGTTACTTTATTGTCATCTTTGTACACTTTGATAACTTTTTCAGTTTCTAACATATTTTTTTTTAATACGTAGAATTTGACAAATGGCGTCTTAAAAGTTAAGGAATCTAGGCATTTGATGTCAGCCGATTCTTTATTTCATGGTCGATACACAGACTTTTTCTCTCATTGCCTTGAATAGCTAGTCTGAATTACAGTTTTGCGGTGAACCTGGGTCTCAGCCAACACCTTTCGATAACAATTTCGATTTCGGGCGAGTTCTCTTTCGTTTTGCTTTCTAACGTACTGAGCGAAATTGAAAGTTGTGCTGCATCGCTCTGCCACTCAGCTTTCAATTTGCCCACTCCATACGTGGTCATGCCCTAAGTCGAGTGAGGTCTTCCTCCACTTGATTGCGGCACCTAAGATGAGATCTTCCTCTTTCGAAATTTTCTTGCAATGTGCTTTCGAAAACCCGTCAACCACCAGCGTTCATTGTTGTCCATCCGCTCTACATGACCCAGTCATCGTAGCCTCGCGATACGTAGGTAATTTTCGATCAGGTCCACGCCTCCGCGCCGTAAAACAGGATTGGGTTGATCAAGGTTTTGCAGTAAATTATATTAGTTTTTCTAGAAGGGGTTTTGTTTCTAAATTGCCTTCGTAACCTAAAGAAGCAGTGAATGGCAAGAGTAATTCTCGGTTTGATCTCCACGCTGATGTTATTTTCCGAGTCTATAGAGGAACCTAAATAGACGAAGTCCTGTACTACCTAGAAGTAATATCTGTCTGTTGTGACTTTTTGTTTACTTCGTCGGTGTTCGCTGTCCTTGTTTGATGAGTCCGTATTTTTACTTCCTTTTGAACTCATGTACCTACCATTAAACCCGTTTTTGCCGCTTCTGTTTCAATGCTCGCTAAAGCACCTGTAACCTCACGATTATCATGCCTTGACTCTCAGATAAACAGTAGTGTAGATAAATAAGTAGTGGCCAGAGTAGCCAGCCTTGCCAAATGCCTAGTGCATGTTTATGTAATCAAAGACACATTTATACAATTTTCCTTTTTCATTTACACTTAACAATCGATATAGAAGACTCAAATGTTTAGTCTTTCAAACTTCCCACTAGTTTGAGAGACTTAATAGTCAAATATTTTTTGCACTAACTCTAGAGTGGTGTGCAATTGATTTTTGGTTTCTTGAGCGATGATTTTAAGTCATTTTCTTAAGTCTGCGTCTCGGAATGTGCCTGGGTTGCTCAAAAGAAACCTTCCTAAACAAATCAAGTGTAATAATGCTGTTTTCACACGACACAGAGATTTGGCCAGACTTCCCATTCAAATTTGCGCAGAATTGTAAGGTCTTAACATTCAAAAGTCTGAAGTGAGAGTGAAAGTCTGTACGAACGTCTGAAGTATGTCAGACTTTCATGCAGTTTGAGCGTTGGCTTACACCTTTTTACTCGGTCTTCGAAGCGTGTGAAAAAGTCTGAGTCTAATGAAACCCGCTTAAGATTTGTCTGTAAATCTTAAAATATGGGATTCTCTCTCTCTCTCTCTCTCTCTCTCTCTCTTTCTCTCGCTCTCTCTCTTTCTCTCGCTCTCTCTCTCTCTCTCTCTCTCTCTCTCTCTCTCTCTCTCTCTCTCTCTCTCTCTCTCTCTCTCTCTCTCTCTCTCTCAATTGGAAAAAGGTATTTATTTCTCTCTCTCTCTCTCGAGCGGTGAGCCTAGGAATTTGGAGGAATTTAAGGGACCCATATTTTTGTCGATTCTGCAATCGCAAAAGCGCTTTATGAGTCTTTTCCTCGAACGGAAACTAAAACGTTCGTTGCAGCCAATACTGGAGCGAGATTTCAATAGCTTAGGTGTGAGAATGAGCGTATTTCAAAGTTTGATATCTGAGATCAGTAGTAACGCTCTCCTTCTTCAGAAACCCTATCGACCAAAGAGTACAATTAACTATAATATCACTCTTTCATCCTGTTCTTGTTGCAATAGCTTACTAATATCTGACCCTCCTGAGTGAATTAAAGCCACAATTTCCTGCAATAATTGTCTTAATTTACACAGCATAGAGTCGATAAAGATGCTCTGTTTAGTGCATTTTATCTCTATAAACCAATTGCCCCTCGACCTATGCTTTGGTGTCTGATGATGCTTCTTTCCTCTTCCATAAGAGTTGATCGTCTCTCCAACCAAACCAAAGTCATTAGGAGACAACTTGTTCGTTGAGAAACTGCATCCGAGGCATTATGGAACATCCGAATGCAGGATGCGATGGTTTAAAAACTTTCCTTTTCCCCCAGAGATTCTAAAAGGAAATTCTCCACTATTCCTCGGAACGTCGGAACACCACCAGATTCTCTTCATCGAGTACGATATAGAGTTAGCAAGCAAAGCAAAGTTGCTTGACTTTATTAAGGATGTTCTGTTCGCTGTCGCTTAACAGATGTATAGCTGTACTTGTATATGACATGGTGTTTCCCAGCAGTGTTCGCCACTGTCGCTAATTACAGCCAGACAGTTTGAAAACTGAGTGAAAAGCAAGCCTGATGATTACGATGACGATGATTAGGATGCAAAACTTTTATGCACTATCTCTATTGCGTATCCTCTTTGGTTCGTCGTCCTCGTTTTCATCCTCGCCCGTTGCCAACGCCATGCCAATGTCGTTGCTTATTGTCCGTCGCGTCAGTCGTCTTGGGCATGATATGCTTCGTCATTAACATTATATTCACCGTTATGGACTTGTTGGACATGGTTATCTCTTCTTTGTATTCGCTTGCTTGTAATGGACCCATGGCTAAGGGTCATTAGGTTCAAGAAATGATGTTCACTGATAAATGTGTAACTATAAATGCAATTTGTGAAGATGAGATGAATTCAATTGTCATCGCGTCGTAAAACAGACTGACTGGCATTTTAAGACATGGCTATCGTTATTCACGAGTTAAAGTTGGTAAAATACATATATCTATGGCAGGCATCGCGTAGAGAGAGAGACTTAGGTAAATGACGTCGCACCCAAGCTCTTTTATATTATTCAGGTAGAAAGATACGAGAAGGTATATTTCGACACAATAATCAAGACCACGAACAGCGAAGAAAGAGCACGACCGACCGACGAGGCGACTACTACGGGGAGACGCTCTAAATGAAATTCAATGGCGTGCACCATTTAGGTAGATTAACTACACCACCAAGGTGCGGAGTCAATAAATTAGTATGAGGAAATTAATTTTGTGCCCACGACAAGGAATACCTAGTCGTCGCGGCGCGGCGTGGCACGAGATATTGCTCGTCGGCGGGCAGTCTTTGTAGTGGACCTTCTCGTCAAGCGACTATTGTACTGCGGACGGCTGTAAGGATTTTCATAATTAAGTTTTTTTTTTGTTTTTGTTCGCAATAAACATTTGAAATTACTGGGGGTTGGATATTCGTGAATTTTCTAATAAACATCCATCGGTCGTAGTCGTTCACAGATGGTCTTTTCAGCACGTTTATGTTGGGAATTAGTTGGAGGACAACTGAAGTTATTAATTTTTCAGATACAGCAATAGAGTATCATGACTCATGAGATCAAAAAAAGCGAGTTATGTGAATAGAAAGCAATTTTACCATTGAGGCCCTGCATTTTACAGAGTTTGAAATATGTTTTCTATTGCGGATGTGAGATTTGCTTCGAAACAAATTTCTATTCTTTTGTCACAACTACAAACTAGCAAATCAGTAGAGAGGTCGCTTATTTACTCACATAAATAGGTAATTTAATGATCATTACAGTTGACGGTGAGCTTGGACCTAAACCAACATCTTACGCCAGCAATTTCGATTTCGGAGAAAGAAATGGTAGGTGAAAAGTATATTGGCTAAGATCCAGGCTCTTCCACAACTGTAATGCTCGCGTTTAAAAGTAAGAATTGGCCTGTTGACCACGACGCGACGGTGTCAGTTAATACAAGCAACCAGCTTTCAAGCTGAACTAATGAGTAAGCCATAAGTTCCATAAAGGAACATAGATAAACTTCAATCTTATGTTGTGCACTTCCTATCCAAAATACCTATCCACAACCATAACATTTGTGGAATCACATTGCGTCTAAGTAGATTGAAAGGATTGCCAATGTTTTTGCTTCACCAGAAGTTTTTGCTTGACCAGAAAAAATTAATGAATGTTTTTGTGATACAGCGCATGAGGAATTATAATAGCTTTTTTCTGGATGGATAATCCCGCGGGCTGTTCAAGTTGATCCGACTAATTTGGGAAACGGTCTAGGCCGCTCAAAGCTTTATAACGTTTTTTCGAAACTGTGGCCCATGTCGCGGTATAGCTTATACAGCTCGTTATTGTATCTTCTTCTCCACACATTGTGTTCGTGTTTGGGGACAGAAGATCACTCGGAGTACTTTTCTTTCAAAACGACCAAGGGTTTCCTCATCCGCTTTCGGTAAGGTCCATGCTTCCGCGCTGTAAAACAGGACTGGGATGATTAATGACTTATGAAGTGTTACATTGGTTTTTCGAGAAAATATTGGAAAGAGTAGTTTTCCGTTTGATTTCCGCGCTGATGTTGTTTCCGTGTTATAGCGGATCCTAAGTAGACGAAGTCTTGTACTATCTCGAAGTAATGTTTCTCTATTGTGACGTTTTTTCCAATTCGTCGATGTTCGGTGTCCTTGTTTGATGACACCATGTACTACGTTTTGCCCTCATATACCATCAAACCCATTTTTGCAGCTTCGGTTTCAAAAGCATCATGAGATCGCGTTTCCTTCTTCCCATTATGTCAATATCGTCTGCGTAAGCAACCTACCTAACCTACCTACCTTGAGTAGGTAGGTTAGGTAGGTATGTAGAGGTTTGATTTTCTTAAAATCGTCGAATAAAACCCTTTGTGCATTCGTCTAGGACTTTTCGTTTCACGAACCTTCTTTTGAAATATAGCTACTCGTTCACTTCTCAATAGTTTTTGTAGTTAGTACACGAACTTCGACACAAAGTAACTTATTGATAATTACCGACATCTATTTGGACTTTTTTACAGCAGTTCTATCTTTAGTCAAAAGACCGAAAATGTACGGCTAACATTAATTCCTCAAGATGATTGATATTCAATGAAAACTGTTCACTATCGATCAATAAAGTGAACCAAAGTCATCAGGCTAAATTTCACTTCACAAAAACTAAAAGTGTTCCATTTTAATCATGAAGCTTACCTACCTGAATGCATTTTTTTCGTCCTGATTTAACTGTGAATTTGAAATGGAAAAGTGAGAGAAATGAATCCGCACGTCCAGCGTAGCCGTGAAACACTCATCCACCGCCGCCCACAGCCGTAGATAATCCAAAAATGCATAGCTACAACTGTACCAAAACCGCAGTATTGGATTTTAACTGCCACCCTACTCTAATCTCAGAAAAGTCAGTAGAACACTTTCCTCTGGTCACGAAATTCAATTCAATCTGTGATTGAAATATACACGAATAGGAAAAAAATGATAAATATCCTTGAATCCCTGATGTAATTAAATTCTGCATTGCACCCATCATCACACAAAACAAAGCTTCAAATCCCTGCACCATCAATACAGCCAACTAGAATCCTAACACGAGGATAACAAACTGAGTAGGCCTCCTGCTATGCGATTTTATTGCTTTTCTTTCAAAAACAATTAACCATATCCATTGTACTATTAAATAGGAAATAGAAAAAAGAATGAAAATCTCCACCTATATTTACAAGAATGGGTGCAGAGAAAAAAAAGAACATCAGAACCATAACAACGAGACTAGCAATAGCAAGTGAAGGAAACGAGGACAAAAAAAAATTGAAAAAAATACTAAAATGAAGTGAATTACGACACTGGGATTAGCATTGCTTCTCAATTGAATCAGGACAAAGCGGGGTGAGTTGGATTGGAATAATAATAATAACAAAAAAAGCAATAAACCATAAAGAGGGAGACAACACCATATAATTGATGGATGCCAGAGGAAGCAGCCGAACAATTTTTAGTTCGATGGCGTCGAAATCAAGTGGTGAAAATAATGAAAAATCCATAAAGCTGGGATTTTTCATTTCAGATTTACTTTATATACGAGTGTAGTACATTCTATGTATGCCCACCACACACTTGGCATTGGCAACCAGTAATACAATTCACATGGAATGTAGCAACCCCCAAAACAAATCGAAAGATATACCGGCATGATGCAGAAGGATGTAAACGGGAGATTTATGATTACGCTGACACCACCATCGCCGCCATGGTGAGCCAGAAATATACGGGCTTTATGTTTTGCTTCTGACTGTGTAAATCGTAATTGAATGTGGAAATGGATTAAAGTCCACACACAGAGGGGTTAACATAATCTCCCATTCTTGACAGGTTGCTAATTTAACGAATACTTATCCTTTTGCGTTTACCAGGTATGGAATAGGGTAAATATAAAAAGGCGATCATATCGAATTAAAGTTTAATGAAAGGCATATTTTGGTAGGGTAAAGAAAGCTTAGGATAGATGCACCACTAGGCTGCAAGTTTAGCATGGGCGTTCAGGAGTGCGTAATGCCCGGTTTTTCATACAACGTCATATATGTAATTGGCTGTTGGTTGTGACAACCAGGTTACCTAGTAAGTTTCTAGCCTTAATCTATGAGCAATAAATATGGGCAGGTGCACCATTCACCATTCATTGATATCTTCAAGCTCAACTGATTAGCGCCTTCACACTGGTCCTTTAAGCTTTGGTTTTCTGTTGGAAGATCGCATCATTTTAAGAGACTGAGTTATTTGATCTTTTGAAAAATGTGGAGAGGCATCAAGACATTCGACCGTCGGAGCGGAATTCTCTCCGATCGGAGACATTTTGCTTCGTGGTAGTTCTCCGATCGGACGTTCCGACGTTCTCCGATAAGTTTTTGTTGCGGAGATTTTAGTTTTAGGAATGCAATGCATTGCCGCATTTGTGAAAAATTTCTTACGTTGACAACCACTTCGAAGCTAAATTGAATCTCCGAAAAAAGATGCGTTGCGGAGAAAACTCCGCTCCGACGGTTACCACGATAGGGCCGATTTTTTCCCTCTCAGTCACATTCCCTCTCAGTCGTCTCCCATGCCTTTGGAAGTCTTCGGAACTTCCGTTTGTTTACATTCATTCCTCCCGTATCACGTCCTTACATCAAATTCCACTTTGTTCCGTTGGCATTTCTCCTGCAATAAGTAGTTGCTCCCGTGGCGTTGGAGTCAGCATGATGGTTTTACGTCAGGGGTTCGAGGATCGAAACCCAACAGAAAACAAAAAATGGTTGTTTTCCACGGATTCCCATTTCGTCTACTTGGGCGTCTTCTGGCAAGTAAACTCACGCTGTGAGATAGTGCGATAGCTATCATGGGGTACTCTTTTGGAAGAACTGCCACCCGTGTGGTTTTGACAGCTATCGAGTACGAAGCTGCTCTAGCCTTTACTCGTCGATTTTGTGTCTTCCGTTTTTTCTGTTTGTTTACTATGTCTTTTGCCTCCGCTGGTTTCTACTGGCCTGCCTTCTACTTGAGCCGACTCCTCACATCTACCTTCTTCCTGGATTCGAATAGCGAGAGTTCGTTCCTGATGAATCTCAAGTACTAATTTACCTTGCTCAGGAAGTGCTGTTGTGGATCATCCAGGTCACCCGCTTAACACAGCGCTTCGGTGAGTGATTGGTTTCCTTTTCTATCCTCAGAACTATTGACTTATGTATGCGTTTTCCGAAGTGTCATTCCTTCTAATGTCACCCTTCCGGTGTTTTTGTTTTCGGACATGTCTGTGGTGAGGTCAGCCACTCAAAACAATTTTTTCTTTTCCCGATTTCCTCCCCACCAGCGGTAAGGAATTCTTAATGAAATAGTTGCACCTCCTGTTGCTTTTGTGTTAGGTTGGTCGCTACTATCAGCACGATCTCTGAAGACGGATTTGTCTGGTTTTTGTATGGAGATTTTTTTCCATTTCTCTTGCACTTGCGTCCTGCGGAATATAAAAGTTTTTAAAAAATTCAATTGTATTGCATTGCCTAACTCGTTCCTACGATTAGCTAGGAAAAAAATGTCACCTGTGTCTGAGCTCCGCATGACACAGTAACGTGTGGATTACTTCGTGATTCGACCTGGTGTCACGAAGGTTTCGTATAACGCATTGGCTAAAAACCAACCATTGGACACCATTGGAGATGGCACTACACTCTGTGTTAGGGGGTGGGCAGCTCCTTATTCATTTAACTTCTCAATTGCTCATCGTATCCATCTTTAAACTACATCGATGAAGCTGGTGAGCCATTGAAAAATTCAAGCCTCCATACCACGTCAAGGTGTCCTCCGTCACAATTTTTTTACGTCGCGTCGCGTCGTTAAAGTGGCTACCTTAGCTGGTCTTACAGTAGCGCATTCTGTCACGTTTGCAAGACCTTCTTAGTTTCGGGCTGTTGCTTACGGATATCTTGAATGATATTGGCGTAATTTGCTTGAATCGCTTTCTGATTGTTGGGAAACCATAGTTCCTTAATAGTTCCCCATAAAAAAAGTACAAAGGGGTTAAGTCGCATCTCTGAGGCGTCCAATAGTGGGGGTCATTTCGACCAAAACTTTTTCAAAAAACGCTCTGCATAGTCTGCAAAGAACACAACGCTGGTCTAGCGTAAAGTACAACTATTTCTTTGTTTCGTGTTGGCCTGATATTGACATTCTCTCAAGATTTCGAGCGAAAAGCAGCTGCCAAATCTTACAAAGCAACCATTAAATGGTCCACTTTGTATGTCGGTTTGAACAGTGCTGATAATCGTTGATTAAGGCAATTTTTCATTCCGAAAAGCCAATAGATTGGCACAACTTTCCAAGGGAAGATTCTGACGGAGAAGTTGTTTTTTGATGCCATAAAAAATCTACCTATTCTTTTAAACACACCCCTGCCATAACCAAATGAAAAGAATTTAAAATTAAAAACAAAAACATTAAAAAAATGAATACCCCCACAGGCGTCATGAAAAAGGTTTGTTTTGAAATCAACCCTTTTTCGGTTCAATCTTAAGCTCATGAAATACTCGCTGAATCTTTCCATACAGCAATTTAATTGAAACAAACTTTTAAATTGAACGAACACCGAAGCCATTCAATTGGCAGCGACTATTGAAATTCGATGGCATTATAATTATTTCTTATAAAGTTATTATACCATGAGCTTATAAGACCGTTTGCTTTGCTTTAAATTTACACAGTCCGCTTAGACACGAGCTCAAATTGTTCGTAAAACAAGTTGACACAAAATTGAGAAAATAAATCGAAAATCTCTTCGACAAAGTAAATATTGTGTTGTTCTTTGTTTAGGAATTCCTCCATTCCATCGAATCGATTCAAGCAAGGTTGGAAATTCAAATCAAAAGAACATAAACGGCTTTTGCGAGTAGAAAATACTTCGACTCCTTTTAGGGCAAAAGGTTCACCGTTCCGCAGGATATTGGCAAATGTTGATGTAGAATTATAAATATTTTCTTTGACTTAAGAGGTAGAGAAGGAAAGGCTTTAAATACATTGCTGAAACTGCTGCCATCTTCGCGCTACGGCAATGTTTTGCTAGTCGCCATTTTATTTCGCAAAGAACGTGCTTTTTATTTTTTGTTGTTGCTCTCTTTGTATATCCTTAATATCGCGTACACAATTCATAAAAAAAAAAATCAAGCTGCTTTCACCGCCAAAGTCTATGGTTGTAGCTAAGGGTTCTGGATGGTGCTGGCTCTCTTGATATTGAGTGCGGAAAAGGCGTTGTGCTGTGTGCCAATCTTGGTGCCCCTTATCCCATTACCAATGAGTCCTTGTGTAAACTTAAATTTCCTCCTTTTTCTTAGCGCAAATGATTTATTGATTTCAATTTGTCTTTGTAGAAACGAGCAGAAAAGAAGAAAATTTTCTTGTTCCTGTTCTTCGGTGAGAGTTAGACGAATTTTCTTTATATTTTATTTCATCTTCACTAGGTGCGGATTGTGTTTTGTTTTGAGTTTTGTTCTGTCAGTCAGAAGCAATTTGGCGAAAATGTGAAAATCAAATGAAATTTGCTGAAAGGATAAATCCAAATTGGATGGGGGAGGAGGAGGGGAGGGCGAAGGAGATGAAGTAGAGTAGTGAACCTACACAAAATGCGAGAGCCGGGGGCTAACTTTTCAAAATCAATATTGATGAAATTAACTTATTGTATTTAGATGGGATTGTGTTGCTATAGGGGAATTGTGTTTGGTTATATCAAGATTTGATTATACTTATTTTGAGTGATGGTTCCATTCTCTCTCTCTCTCTCTTCTTGGTGTTGTATATTGTTCTATAAAGTATATATTTTTGGCTCGACATTGTCCTAGAAGGAGGTCAGATATATACACAATGAGTGGGTATAACAAAAATAGACAGGGGCATTATTGTGCCCAAGTTGTAGGGACTGGGATTAGAAAGAAGATGCGGAGAAGAAGCAATTATAAAGTTATAATGTAGATGGTCTCAGTTGACGAAGCTATTTCAGATAACGGCTTGTGAGTTATTAGTCTAGAGTTGGTTATTAAGTCTATCTGAGTCATCATGGGCTTTAGCTTAGTTGTGCGTTAAGTTGGGTGGAATTGTATGTCCTATTTGTCATCGCAAATTGTGAAACAATTTTATTACTTTAATCTTGATTCTCTTGTGAGATTTTACTTAGTTCAATTTAGTTTAATCTTTTGTGATCAGGTTGGTATATAAAAGGATTTCACAGACAACGAAATGGAGCTTTGAAAGAGTTTTAAGGGCATTGTTGTTGGGCGTAAATAAGGAAATCTTGTTTTCCCCTTCATCTTTAAAAACTTTGTTTTCATCTTGCTAATGAGTTGTTAGTTCAGCATTCCACCACGGAATTGTATATCTACTTTTTAGCTGAAGATTGCAGCTCAAAGTTTCTTATAGGGGTGCTATTTACGTTTAGAACTGCATCCTTCACTCTGCTGAGAACAGAGGTAGGGATTTGACGAAATTACCGACCTCATCATTGAAATAAAGTATCCAATTGGTTTTTTGGCACTTCTGTTACGAAGGAGTTTAAAACCACATTCGTAGTATGGAATTGAATGTGTCTGATGTCTGTGCTCCAGAAGCGACACTTCTGTATGAATTTTTCAGTTAGTAAATCTCTTTGGCATATCTGTTGGATAATGTCAAGTCAATTACTTCCTGTTTTCTAGCCGTGACAAAGGTTGGCCAATTGCCTCGTAGCCAGCGCATTTCACACAACCCTACCTTGCGAGGGAATGGATGGGGCCTACAGTTTTTTCCCGATTCCGAGCGGCTTATCCAGAAAGCGGTCTTCATGGTACTGAAATCACAATCGAGGAAATTACCAATTCCTCGCGAGAGGTTACACCCTGAGGTTCGAACCACGAACCTCCCACTTAATAGGTAGATATGTTTCCCATTACGCCACGGGCACCACTCCCAACACTATTGATGTCTAAATCAGAGGACAAGAAGAAGTTGAGAAGATGGTTGCCTTGCATGTTGCATTTGGTGCTGCCCCAACCTTTTTTTAGCATCGGAGCACATGACAAGCCATAGTTTCCGACTTTCGCAAAACTCCACCAGGTCCGCAGGCTGTGGAAATGGGTAAAATGGAGTTCCAAGTGAAGTTAGTTGATGAAATTACGAAAGTTTGCCACTCACTGTTCATTTGTGTTTTAAGTCGCCGCAACCAAGTCTTGGCCGCAAAGTTAATCAAGTTGGGAAGGATCTCGATGTGATTAGACCAGTCCGGGTTAAGCCAGACCGTTCATCATAAACCAAGTTAAAGCCAGGTTACTCCAAACAATTTTGAAAAAATCTAAATTTTTTTTTTTTTATAAATTGCTACTGTATACTCGTAGAAATAGTATAGAATTAGTCCCGAAGACTGAGAAGCAGATATAAAAGAGTGGGGAGCGCTGCGATAAATCCGGCCGCTCGAACGCCTTCGGTAACTTTGAACTTTGAACTGATTTTTCTCCGAACCACGTTTTTTTGCATGGATGACACTCTCATTTCAAAACTATTGCACTTATCGATACGAACCAAACGGCATTTTACTCTTAAGATGTCTGGCTATGGCCTCAAGCAGAACCAAAAATAATTATTATTATTTAAATAAGTTATAAGCAATTAAAAGTGAAAAAAATTGTAAAAAAAATTCAAAAGTCCGCCATTTTGTTTCTTTTCATTGAAAATGCTTCATTCTGCTTGAGGCCATAGCCAGACATCTTAAGAGTAAAATGCCGTTTGGTTCATATCGATAAATGCAATAGTTTTGAAATGAGAGTGTCATCCATCTACGAATCAGTTGAATTTCAGCAGCCATTTTCAGGACCACCATTTTGAAAAAAAAAAAAAAAAATGTTTTCAAATAATTTCATATACATATGTGCTTTCATATGTAAAAAAAATTGACTACTCAACATGTTTTGTTATATAAATAAAACGTATTGAAAAAAATTACGTTTTTTGGGGTAACCTGGCCTAACCCTCGTAACCCTCCAAGTTCAAGAAATCTGCATTTCCAGGGGCCTGTAGTAAAAGTGAATTATGACAAGTGTAAATAATTTCTGTAACACAAAGCTCCAAGTTTGCTTTATCTTCTAGAAACTTACTGGACATAATCCTACAAGTGGCTCTTGACTTGTAGACTTGTAGTTTTGTGTTACAGGCCCCAGACCCATGGAGCTTTTGGATTGCTACATACTAGAGTTTCAAAGTGGGGTGATGCATTTGAACACATTTCTTACAAATTAAGATTTCCTTACCATGCATCTTCCTCATTTGGTCTTGTGAGTGTTGATCCGACGGCGGCGGCGACGGGATCATATCGCTTCCTCGTGCCGACCACTATGACTTCAGAAATCGTCGACAGGCCTCCCGTTTCTATCTGAAAGCAACGAAAAGGGATCAGCGTCTTGCATTTGAAATTTTGTGTTTTACGCAACCAAAGAATTTAAAAGTTTTTTTACTTTAAATAGGGTTCACTGCTAAGGCATTTGGTTATGTAAACTGCAACATATTTTCAGCACTTCAAATTCTCTGTTTCAAGATTTCTATTGTTCCTTTCAGTAACTTTTGACACCGCTTCTAGAAAGATCAATGTTTTCGGATCATCAAGTTTAACTTCCAGACGTCATGGCCTGGTGGCCGATTAAACATTAACTGTCAATCTTCGGTCCAGTTCACAGCATGTCAGCATAATAAGTGAAATTTACATAAGCCTGAGTGCATCAGTACATTCGCATGTTCCACTCCTTCTGGCGAAAACGGAAAGCCGACTTTATAAAGAAAAATTAAATAGGGGGTAGAACAAAGCAGGTAACCTCGGAGCCTAGCACATTTCTCTAATGTGAGGTAATGGAAGGGACCTACAGGTTTTTTGTCGATTTTGAATGGTTAATTAAGAATGAGAAAAATGGAAATGGAAACCGGGATACCGATCTTAACCTACAGATGGAGCATTGGAATACCAATCGCTACATGGTAACTCATTTTAAAGCAAGATGCCATGGATAAATAGCTGGCGGAGAAATATCTAGCAACACACTAAAGGTAAAATCAACAAGATACTTCATATCACTAAGCAGATTGCACATAAGCTGCCTAATCGGTTTCATTACCGGACATTGCTCTCGTTCAACACAATAAAGTTTTTCACATATGTAATCTAACTTTATGATCAGCCTCTGATTGGTCAGAAGTCACGAATCAAACGAAAAACCGAATTTTTGCTCAATCAGAGGACGAAAAATTCTAATTAGGTATCTGAAAAACTTAATACGTTGAACTCTCGTTTTGTTTATAGGCATACACGCTTCAAGACTCAGCAAATTGAAGAATTGAAGCAAACGATCTCGCAGGATCTTTTTGGACGAGGAGGAGTTAGAAACAATCCCACACCTTCCATGTTCATGTCCTGCTTTTTACTTCAAACGCAAACTACATCAAAGGGATTTATGTATTTATTTTTAAATTATTTGTTTTCAAAGAAATGACAGATAGCATCACACATAAACTGACAGATGCTCATGAAGTGAGATGCAGTTCAGAAAAGATTTCAATATTAAAGTGGATGTGGACATGGATCATATTTTCTTAAATACTTAAAAATGCCTTTTCTTTTTCATTTTTAGTTAGCACGCGGGTAAGAAGCTTTTAAAAAGGGACAAACACAGTTTTGTTACAAAAAATGGCGAGACTGTGTTCGCTGAAGAGGGGCTTCCGACATCCCTAACTTCAGGGTTACTTGTCATGAGCAACTTTATTTATTTTTTATGTTAATCCAAGGGATCACTGCAAATTTTGGTTGTTTCCTTCGTCATATTGCTACCCATATCCTTAAGTCAAGTTCTAATTTTGTTTTCATCTCAAGTTACCACCTGTGTGCTTTGTTCTCAATCGCATTTAATTCTAAGTTTGGCACATTTTACGTATACGTTGCGTCGTAATCAGGTACCATATCCTGTTTATTGATCAAGTTAGTCCATAAAAATAAAAGGTCCTTTAGACTCTCCCAGAAACCCCATCATAGCCCTCCACCGAGTCCCTGCTAATAGATTATGTTATTTAAATCCATTTAAATATTGCAACCATTTTTCACAGAGCAATAAAAACAAGAGCAGAAAGTAAGAACAAAAACAACCAACAAAAAAAAACATACTTTTTCACGGTAACTACCACTTTGCATCGTAACTCCCTTAAGTGCAATAAAGGCCAAATTCCGAACCTTATTTTTTGGAGTAAAATTTGGGTCGACTCTTAGTTGCTATGGGCATGGGTATGGGTATGGGTACTCTCACCTTATATGAGACGAATTTAGATTTAGAGCAGTCGTAAAATTTCAACACGTACACCAAGAAATAACATGGCACTTTTCTTACGACTTCGTAGTCGTCGTAGTCGTCGTAGTAGTCGTCGTCGGTCGTCTTCTTCTCGTCGACGCACTCCCACAAAACGCGCACCACTAAATGGCATACAAAATATTCTAAACGCGTCTATGGCACACTGCTGCTCCTACCTTACATCCTTACATCGTTTGTAGTCTCGTATACTACTCGTACACCCCACATTCAGCTAACAATAATCATAAAAGTTCATGCACCTTGTTCATTTATGTTTGTCGCGTTTTTTTTTTGCTGCTCGCTTTCTTGCCATGCCGCCGCCTGCTGCTTGTTGGGCCTGCCCTACCTACTGGTAAATTTATATTTCCTTCGGGAGTCCGGGAAGTGTGAGGGTGGAAATAAAGAAAAAAGGGAGATATAAATTTTTACCGACCCTCTCCAGAGATGCGTGCAGCAACTTACCCCCTAATGGCTCTGCTGACTTGCCGTTATCCGAATAGTAGGTTGGTATGTTTTCTGCTCTTTTGTTTTTTGTTAGTAGTTTTTTTTTTTTTTTTGTTAGTGTCCTTCCAATGGCATAAAGATCCTTTTGCGCTTTTTGCTGTTGTTATAGCAGCGCGCACGCAACATAACATAACCACCATGTGCTCTCTATTCGTAAATCGTGCCGCCAAAAGGGCGACCTGAATTAAGGTTTTCAGTTCAGCGCCTTTGCTTTTCAGTTTTTCACGTGTCGGTGTCATAATATCCCTTGGCGACATCATGTACGATATTCACAGAGGGATTGGATGTGTTTTTGTTTTATGTGTAGGTTCGTGTAATCTCTATTGTAGTTTCCCTTCTGTGTGTCCTGCACTGGAGTCGTTGCTATTGTGTCTTTGACCTTTTAGATGCGTTGGTAGTGATTCCGAATATGTGATGTGCCAAAAGACAACAGAGTGTTGTCCGAAATAATTGCAAACAGTGTTGCCAGGTGCGATAGCTAAACGGGAATATCACTTGAATGGACTTGAAGACGAAGAAATCAAAAGTCAGCACAATCTCGGAAATTAACGCCTTTATAAGGACCTTTTTTCCTACATAAACCTCGTAAAAACACCAAACTCTTTAAGCATTTTGAATGGAAAATATTTCTTTCTTGCGATGGAACTGACAAAAATCATCACGATCTGGCAATACATGTCGTTAGTGAACTGCACAAGGGCAAAAGAATAAAAGGTCCTTCGGTTCGTTTTCATTTGTATAATATATGCTCGTCTCTACGTAATCTAATTTTACTAAAATTGCACACACACGCTCAACCCACCCGTATATCGTATCTATAGATGCCAACCCGTACGACCTCTCGGATCTCGGTGTGTTGTAAATTGTAATTCGAATAATGCACTTATCTCTGTATAGCTCCCTGGTCCTGGTGAGTAATTGCAAATACAAACTCTGCTAATGCTTTCTTAACGTTGGTGTAGCATAGTAGACTAGAGGTATAAAGGGAATTCGAAATATGCTGGAGTGTAATTTTGTTTTTTTTTTTTGTGTGAATTTTTCGTAGATTTTTTTTTATCTGTACCTTCGTTGCTTTCTTCTATTATTTGGAATCCACTCTAATTCAATTGGACGATGTAACAAAGTGGTATAGACATGCAATATGCATAAACGGCTAGACCAGTCTATGGGCACCCAGTTGTTGTTGTTGTTCTTTTTTACCGAAGAGTTGGCAGTAATATCCTTGCAGGACGAGGAAAATGAATGGACACAGACACAACATATAGATCAGGTTCGTTGACACGTGGCGTATTGTACAAAACAGTTGCTTAATTTTTCGCTTGCCCTCGAGGGTTTTTATTTGGCCTTTAAGCTTGATGTGTACGTCAGAGGCACATACATACCTTAGATAGAAATGTACTTTAAGAGGATGACGCTGTTGTTTTACACGTCATTTCTCTTTCCCTCTGTACCTGCCTACTCGCATCAAAAGCGGGAATCAGCAAAGAGCTTTGTTACAAAGAAAGGTGTGTGCTTATGCATTAAGCTATGTTGTGCGTTTCTTTTTTTCTTCTCTCTTATTATTAGTCAAAGAATATGGATGACAAAGGACTTTGTTGCGATTGTATAGTTAGGTGGGGAAGGTTGGTTTGACTTAAGAGTGTAAAAAAGTAGGGTTGAAGGTGAATGCAAATAAATACTCTGCTTTTTCTGGTTAAGTTGAATGCGTTGTAAGCAAAGATTGCGTTCAAAATCAAAGGGAAAGGCGGCAGCATGGGCTTTTACATGTTGTACCTATACGTAGGTAGGCATTGAGACTTTAATAAGAACTTTAAAGCGAACTTTTCTGTCATAAAGTAGCTGCTGGTCGTCGTATCAATTACCTACTTATCGAAGTCATCCTTTGAAATGCATATAGGCATAGGTACTATGTTTGATTTGTTGTAAATGAAATTTTTAGTAATTTCATTGGCAAAAGTGGTGGAAGTTGCCCGGTAGGGGCCAACATCTTTGAGTGCTAATCAAACGACAGATTCATTCTGGCGGGCCGGGAAGCAACTAGTCTGAGATGGTCAAGCAGTTTTGCGTGTGACGCAACAAAACAGATCTGGCCTAAGCTAGATCTTAAGCGGTCGAAAGGCTTGATCTCTCTCTTAAAAGAAAACACATCAGTGCGACGATAGGTGTCATTACAGGACACTGTCTTTTATTGGACGACATGCCGCAAGGCTAGAAGCCGCCTCAAAAGGCTTTTGCAGAAGCTGCCTGATTAAGGAGGAGGAGAAAACTATTTTCCACCGTTTCTGTTTATGTTTAGCTCTTAAACGTATTCGTATTTCTTTGATGATCCTGGTGATCTTACTTACATCGACGCCCTGCGTCTCTCCCGCTTCATTTTTTTTTAGATCAATTAGATCCATTAGATCAATGTAGATCCATTGTGATACCCTGGAGTATTGTAACGTCCTAGAAACCTATGAGTTTTATGTTTGGTCAGTATTTAACTATTTTGTGGCCTTAATGAAGTTTAACAGGCTGCTTCTTGAAGTGTCTGATAATTCTTCAGGTTCATTGAAAAACAAACAATTGGAAAAGGATACATTAGATCCATTGTGGTATCACAATGGGCTCAACGGGTCTAAGTGTGTTAGCCGAGCTAACAGCCACTGTAACCCAACCTAACCTATTTCAACATGGTGCGTTAACACTGAAATGGTCGAAATTACTGTAGATTTTCATATAGAAAAAGATAGACTACATAAAAAACTAGATGTCTATCTGTCTAGACAATGAAAGCCTGGGTGTCTGTAGAGGCTGAGGTATTTCCTTTGAATCTAAACAGTGACACTGTCCCTTCGATGTGTAAGCTTAAAGAAAATGTCGAAAATGTCAAGTGCGTTGTGTTTTTAACTCAAAAAATACAATAAGTTGACTCAAGGAACCTTAAAAGAGATCAAAAAAGCTCCCAGACTTATGCAGTGTTTTCCAAGCAGAACTTGAAGTCTGTGGAGCCGCAAACATCGACACGTTCACATAGACAAACAAGAGGCCGTTAAAGTAGACATATTCACAAAATCCCAATAAGCAGACAGCAGTAATTTGAGACTGCTCAGCGCAATGAACACTGAACCTTTAATTTGGGTTCCAGGTTCCAGGACACTTTGACACATAGCTGGTAACAAAATGGCAATTAAGCTGGCCAAAATCAGGGGTCGAATTATCGCGTACGTTATCGAGTTATCGAGATGCTAAATTACGTTAGAATGGTACTACATACATATCACTAACGTTATGGGCAATCTGGTAACATGCTTTGATATTCTCTCATCGGTTATTGAATGGAATTTGATTCGATAGATGAACAGACAACTAAAATTGTGTAATTTAGAGCAAATTTAAAGAGAAAAATTTCACACACTCACTCGATCACTGATGCCGTGAAACAAACACCTCTTCCACTAGAGCAAGAAGAGAATAGAATCTAATGAAACTAGAAACTGTCAATGACATGTGGTCATCTTTAGAAACTGGCCGGGTCTTCAGACACCCACTGCCAGACAATTTCAAGGAAAAAATAAAACGGAAATTCTACTCCAACCTCGAGTTTCTCCTTTAATTCGCATTCTCACCGGCTTGGTACCCGCATGATGAGAATGGGCATGAGCACATCCGACTTGTGTAGGGTATGCCACGACCAAGAGGTAGAAGCAAGATCATTGCACTTCCTCAGCAAGGGTTCAAGCTTGGCCAACACTAGGAAAAAACCCCTCGCTGTGTGGTTCAAAAATTCATATATCGGGTTTTTCAATAAGAGCGTACAAAAGTTTTTTGAAATAAAACGAAAACGGTTTTGGATATCAATGAAATTCTCTATTCCTGTGAACGTTCGATGCCATTATGTATGGAACTCGATTTCTTTTGCAGGGCCACCACGGGCACGCTTGCTGAAATCCAGACGCTGAACCCAATTTTCGACGGTTTTCATGCATAAATCGGCCGATACTGCTGCAATTTCACGTTCGATATTCGTACGAAGTTCATCAATCGTCGCTGGCTTGTTGGCATAGACCATAGACTTGACGTAGCCCCACAGGAAATAGTCTTAACGGCGTCAAATCGCACCACCGAGGCGGCCAAGTGACTGGACTGAAGTGAAATGTCAAAAGAGCGGCAAGAAATATGGCGTTGTTTTTTGTTTTCCTTGTCGCTCTACTTTTGTAGCTTCCCTGTTGAAAACCCTTTATTTAAGTGAGGTTCCTTAAACCCAATTACATAGCCGTCAACACGTTACACTTCCCTTCCCCTCCTGGTGTAGAAGATGCCACGACAAAGAGGCAGAGGAAGGATCAATCCACTTTATCTGTACGTGCCCAAGCTTTGCCAACGCTAGGACGAACGCCCTCTGTGAAAACTTCTTTGACTAACTGGGTGGCATCTCTAACCTTGTGCTAAACAGCATCCTGAAATTCATTCAGGGGTCCAAATAGTTCATTAAAGCTTCCTAATGACTTTGCCCTCGACACGACCCCCTCCCTCTTCCGTAAACATGCTTCGTTATCACTTGAGATCTTTGAAAGGTGTTGCCACTTGCGGCTGAACTAATCATCTCCAACCTAAGCTAGCTTTACTCAAGGAAGCGACTTATACGACTCAAGTATCGACTTCCTGTATTCAATTGATCGGACTCAATAACTTACACAGTGATTCTTCTAAGTCGATTTGGTGAAATTGACTCAGTGACATTGCTCAACCGAATGACTAAGTCGTCTTAGTATAGCAATGAACCTGACTCCAGCAAGAAGCAAAGCTGACTCGATCTAGTCATTGAAGTGAAGTTACTTACAAGACATAACGAAATGACTGGATTGACGAAATGAAGACAATCAGTCACTTATCTCACTCCATGATATGACAGTTTAGTAAAGCAACTAAGCTGTCGTAATGTAGCAAGTATTTCGAATCGATAAAACCCATTGTGAGTATGTCAACTCAGTGAAAACTCACTTTCGCTATTTTTGACTGGAGTCCCTCAAGGTTGGCTACTTGAACCACTACTGCTTTGGATGCTATTGATGTACTTTTTCTTTGCTAATAATTGTAATGTTTTTTATTGTTTCCTCGTATACGTTCTCTTTGTGCTTGTGTTGGCGTTGTACTAACCACAAACACTTGTATCAAATGATAAAGAGCGTAGATAAGTGTGTACTAATGAGCTTACTATAAGTTCAGTACCGCTTAAGTCTCTCAGATGCAAAAAAATGATTCAAGTTTAATAAGCAGTCCATTGTTTTTGAGTGAGATCTTTCAATGAAAGTCCACAATCTATCCGCAACTAGATTAACTGAAAACTGTTCACGCTGTTCCTACAGCAGCACTGCTGGTCACTAGGGTGATTTAATCCCCCACAAGTTTGGTGAAAACCCAGCAGCTAAGCTTTGGTTTTCATTGTCAGTTCAGTAGGTATGTGACGACGAAGTGTTTCATTGTCAGTAGGTATGTGACGACGAAGTGTAAAACCAGTAAATATACGTGTGCTAAATTATTTCCTAAGTGCTCATGAGAGGACATTAAAAAAAATTTCTAAGTTTAACTATGTGCACTAATCCGATTTCAGTACCAACCAGATCCAGAAAGCCACAAGTCCTTAGAAGACAGAAAAAAAAACTTTTACTGCAAACTCTATTAATATGTCTTGAGAGTTCAGCATCAAATCCAGGACTAAAGAGTCCTCATTTGACCATTTACAACGTTTCTTTTCCCCATCTCTGATCACACATCACTATAAATGTGTGAATAGTGTGTGTGTGTGTATTAAAGTACCACAACTGAGATAATCATATTCCGCACTGCAGTGAAAGAGCCCCAGCCATAATGAAATGTCCGGCACGGAACTATATCATCCTCGACCACCAACTCAAGTGACATAATAAAACGAATGAAGTCTGACCACTTTCGAAAAATGTCCTTTTACCCCAACTGCTGTACTTTTATGTATTTCAAAAACAGAAAACAGGACTTACTCATTCTCTCCACCTCCCAATCTACCGACGCATTTGAGTAAACCAAAAAAAAGAAGAGAAAAGAAAAAAAAAAAAAACAAACTGATTACATCTTCCTGGACGCCGATGATGATGACGATGGAGAAAGGCATGGGGAAGAGGACGATGATTACGATGATTACGATGTCCTTCTCCATTGCATCTCTTAAAATGGATTTTCAAATGATCTTGCTATATGCTTATGGCATCCCGCATTATAGCTCTTCGAAACAACCCCACCGCATGTAATGGTTAAAGCCAAACGCCCCCTTCGTCGTAGTCGTCTTCATCGTCGTCGTCGTCATCGTCATCGTTGTCTAACACTTTTTGTCGTTTTGTGGTTTTTACATTTCCATTTCTAGAAATGAATTAGAGAAATTACGAAACCTCTCTACGTTGGCTTTTACTATACCTTTTATCTGCAGGGGTTTGCTTCTTCTTTTTTTTTTTGTTGCCATTCCTTCATCACTCCTTAACAGCACTGTCACATAGAAGCGGCCGAAGACAGCAGGGGCGAATCGAAAAAAAACACAAAATACTAAAAACGTAGGGTTACTGGCTTTTATAACATTTTTACTCTTATACTTGCTCGGGTTAGAAAGGACTACCACTTTTCCTACTATGCGCAGTGTTTTGTTATTAACTTTTGCTTAAAAGCATCTCATGCATGCGGTTACTTCTGGTCCGGTCACCCATGTGTTGTATGAAATCGCTTTCAGATTGTTTTTTGTTACCCAAATGTGCACAGCTCAGATCACTTAAATAATAAAAAAACGACCGAGCACGGACAAGACTCTAATGTATTTTGTATAGAAAAATGAAGAAAAATGAAAGAAAGTTGAGATGATAATGGTAAGGGGGTGTTCAGTGTTGCATAGGCATGAGTAAGTGGAGCTTGTTTCTGGCCAAGAGGAGGAAAAGTGCTCGTTTGTTTTCCAACCATTAATATATGTGGATGTGGAATATTCATTTTTGAGGTTAGCTCGGTTTTCTTTGGCATGAAAATTGTCAATTGTTTTTAAGTTATGCACATACCTAACTGTGAAAGTGGGTAAATGAGCTGTATATATTCAGCAAAGCGGTGAACTTTGCACAGGCACCTGTGGGAGTCCTCCTTTTTGAAAACTATTTTGTACTCTCAAGACCACGACATGAGAATTATGTTTGCCAAGTAGTCTTTTGTTTGGTTGTATGACCAAGTTTTGAGATTTTTTTTCCAATTTAGTGAGCTTAAGGCTCAACATGCAGTTGAAAAATTAAGAATGTGGAACGCCTCAAGGTTTGATGTGAGGATTGGGCAAAAATTCTTGGAAGAGAATGAATTTATTGGAGGATTTTTGTGGAAGCAAGAGTTTTCTCTGAACGCTTTTGCTTGTTCAGTTCAGTGAATGTTTATTTTATTTTGAACTGTTGTGCTGAACTTGTTCATTCAGTTCAGTACATCCTTGTTTTGTAGAGCTTAGAACCTGCTTCTTTCTTCTGTGGTTTTTGGAACGTTTATGCGTCAAACTTCAATATGTAATAGTTAAACGAGACTTTGTAATTTTATTGACCTCAGAAAGCATCGGTAAGCCTCTTGAGTTTGGATTGTTCCAGGTCGAAGCCAACCGAATGCAGATTTCGTTGCATTTGTCTTTACCAGGAGTGTTTCGATCTGCCCTTCCTTTTTGTTTCTTCGTGGTCGTTTCTGAACGTCGTATTGCCTTTATGACGAGGTTCTGTGGATCTTTCACATAGTTTGTAGTTTAACATGTACCTTCTTTTGACTTTGTAGTTCATCGTAGTTCAAAGAGAAATACACCTTATCTGAACTGCTGAACTAAGTACACCAAATTTAGTTCAGTTCGTAGTTCAACAAAACCCCATTGCATACATATGTATGCACCCATTCCAATTAAGTTCATTACTCATTCAATCCAGTTCAGTTGAATTAGTGTTGAACCGAACTAAACTACATCTGATTTCAGCTGGTTTCGGAAAAGTTGGCTTGCATGTTTGTTTATTGCAATGCAAAGTACGTAACATAAGTAAATTTATTAAAGTGAACTCCTGAACTAACTGAACTATGAATTGTGAACTAGTTCGTTTAGTTCACTGCTGAGTTCTTATTGAACTTGTGAGTTCGTCAGCTTTGACATCAACATTAGAATATTAAAACCATGTCCTTATTACACTGATTGTGGCTAAACAAGAACGGCATTTGATATCAGTCGGCTCGAAATAAACTTTGCTTAGTGAACCAATAATAACTTGGACAACAAATTTGCTAGTTTGTGGAAAGCGGGTGTTAGTGTCTGCATTTTTCAGAGCCGCCGCCGCTTTTCAAAGAGCAATGTCCAACTTCGAAATGGCATAGGATCGATCACTTTATTCAGGAGAATGTCAGTAACATTGCAAGGATAGATGTTTCAACGTTCGATTCGAATGTCACAGCAGTCATGCTAAGAATTTCTGTCGACTTCCTTGTTAGACACACTACAGTTCGAAGAGGAGAGGCACACATGTCACATATTACGTAAAAGTGCCCATCACATACGTCGAGTAGAAAGCGAATCCAGAAGGACGAGAAACGAACGAATCGTCATCGTATCCTTCCGTATTGAGTTTAGAGCACTTAGGAGCATAGGGAATATCGTAAATAGACGCTGTAACCTCAACTAACTTTTTGCCACAACTTCCCACTCAAGTGACGATGACGACAAGAACGATTATACCGCTATGCGATGTGATGACTTTATAGGTTTTGTAAATATTGAGCTTGCTGATACTACTCTGCTCCTCCGACAAACCAAACGCCATAGAACATGTAAAAGCCTCTCTCTTGGTTGACTATGAACATTTCTTAATGACACCACAGCGTTGCCTTTAACCACCCATCAGGGCCAAAGTTCGTTTCAAAATGGGGACCCCCTTCTGTGTTGTAGTGTGGTGAATTCATTTCCGGATTTGATATAATTTTTCTTCTTTTTTTTTGTTTTGCTCTCGACGACTTTTAGAGAAAAGTTCTCCACTTTTATGCTTACACTCCTTTGGGTGACAGAGGCTCCTGCTTTGTGCTATGCCTGTAGACAACACAGAACCCTTTTCAAAGGCTTAAAACGCAAAAAGCAACCCTCCGATCTCTCGAGCGGGACACACGAAGTAGATTACCAAGTGGATGACAAGGATTAATTGGAAGCTTTAACTATTTTCTTGCATTTGCAAACTGTCTTCTTATAGCTGTGTGTGTGTGTGTATAAGTTTGTTTGTGTTTGCTTCAATGTGTGGAAAATTTCGTAATTAATCGTTGTCGACGTTGTTTGGCGCGTTGATAGTATAGAAGAGGGTCGGTTTGGTCGAGAAGAAGAGAAAGAAATAAATTTGTTTAGTAGGGGCGGCTGAGAGTCGAGAAAAAGTGGAGATACATACACGTATTGCTTTAAGTCCTGTGTGTTCCACTTCTGGTCCCTCACATTGTTTATTCCGTTTTCGTTTCTTTTTCTGTTTTTTTTTTTGTCTCTCTTGATTCACCCTGTAACATGGGATCAATGTGTGTATTTGTATGAGGATTTCCATTTTTCGCCTGAAGAATGAATGTTTGTGTTGTAAATTAACCCTAAAGCGACCGCTTGTCTTTCATTCATTAGGGTTGATTGTTGTTGATTCCAGTGTTGTGCTGGTCCTGGCCGTCGTCGGAAGGGGAGGGGTGGAAATGGTTTTAATTTTCAACTTTGTGTATTTTGTTTTGTTTAAAAATTACGGAATAGTGGGAGTTGGGTGAAGAACTAGAAAGAGAGAGAGAGATATCGAACCGGACAATGAGAGGAGGAAGAGTTGGTCGGTGGCATGATATAGAAAGACTGAAAGAGGGACAGAGAGCTAATACCTACCAACCTATACAAGGAAATGAGTTTTTCCAGAAAATAATGTAGGGAAAGGTATTTGTTTTGATTTTGTTATAATTAATTGTTTTGGGTTAGTTTATTGGAAATTACTGGGCTCCAAATGAATGAGGTTCTACAATTTGAAATGATTAAAGTAGGTGGGTAGAGCAAAATGTAATTGACTTTTGTACAGATCAAGTCATTTTAATGATTAATTGTCCTGAATGCAGATGTCAGACCGAGAAGCTAGTCGGTTGTAAATCGGACAAGAGGTTAAGTCATTTGTGGGTTCTGTTTACTTGGGACGGTTTTGGTTTTGGTGAGACAATATCAGATTAGGGTACATTCATTAAGGTGATTCTACAAAGATTATAATGGGTATCAAGGTATATGGACTGACTTAAGACGTATTGTTCGCAACAAAGCATTAAAACGATGGACGAAACTGGTTTTTGTGGTGCTAAATGAAGCAATGGCGGTATCGAGCCGTTGATTTTGTCATGTGGAACCATCTTTTTTAGCTTTCATTAGCTTTGGTTTATCGCTTCTTAACAAGCTTGAAGTTTGTTAGAAAGTCTAACAGGAGATGAAAGGTAGGTAGGTACCTACTACCTGCAAAACAGAAGTCGTATTTTTTTTTCTAAGAATTTTTTGTGAGGGCAAGGAAAGGTCTTTGCAAGCAGCTGCAAATACCTCAATGGATACAACTGTGGTTACTGTTGTGAATACGGCTGTGGATAAGGCTGTGGATACGACTGTAAATGCGGCTGCTGATACGGGTGAGCATACGGCTGTTGCTACGGCTGTGGATACGACTGTGGATACGGCTGTAAATACGGCTGCAGATATGGCTGTGGATACGGCTGACGATACGGTTGCTGATACAACTTTGTACACGGCTGTGGATACGGCTGTGAGTTCGGCTGTAGATTTGGCTGTGCAAATTTCTGTGGATACGGTTGTGAATATAGCTGCGGATACGGCTGAGGATACGTTTGTGGATACGACTGTGGATACGGTTGTAGATTCGGCTGTGGAGATGGCTGTGGATAAAGCTGCGGATACGGCTGAGGATACGGCTGTTGATTCGGCTGTTGCTACGGCTGTGGATATGGCTGTGGATATGGCTGAGCATACGACTGTGGATGCGACAGCGGATACGGCTGTAGATACGGCTGGTGATACATTTGTGAATAGGACTGTAAATACGGCTGTGGATAGGGTTGTGGATACGGCTGTAGTTACGGCTGTGAATTCGACAGTGGATACGGCTGTGGATACGGCTGAGGATATGACTGTAAATACGGCTTTGGGTACGGCTGTGGATACGGATATGGATACAGGTGTTGATACGGCTGTGGATTCGGCTGTAGATTTGGCTGTGCAAATGACTGTGGATATGGCTGTACATTTGGCTGTCGAAATTTCTGTGGACACGGTTGTGAATACGGTTGTGAATATGGCTGTGAATGTGACTGCGGATACGGATGTGGACATTGCTGTAGATTCGGCTATCGAAACGGCTGTGGATATGATTGTCGGTTCGGATATGAATTCTGGGAAATTTTTTCTTCTTAATTCTGAGCGTTATCCGATCGAAAACTGAACCGAACTCCATTTACTTCCGCCTTAAAAACTACGTTGGCTATTTTCCATTTATTTTATTACTAAATTTAGTGCCTATGGTCTATTTTCAAATTTTTTTCCATTCATGTGTCAAAAGTTCCTCCAATTGAAACATTTTAAAATGAAAAAAAGCGTCACAAAATTGTGTCATGTTCCAATTTAATAATCGTACACCCCTTCAACGTGCTGACTTCCCTAACCTGCTGGGAATCATAAATATAGTCGTACATCCAAGACGTTTTATGACACTCACGTCATGATGTTTATGTCCTTATGAAGGCTGAAAAGTGAAAATAAAAAAATTCTCAATCTCGCGATTAGGTTAAGCGAAGCAAAATACAAAACACAAAAAAAAAACATGTTCATCCGTTTAATCCACCCGCTCAACATTTTCATTACCTTCGAATTGACACTGATAAACTGCGACATGAGGAAACCCACATAGGAGCCCATTCCTTTCTATTGAGACCTGAGGGAACACAAACAAGGACATCTAAGCAGGAACATAAACACTGTTGGTATACAAAAAAAAAAAAAAAAAAGAAGAAGCAAGGCTTAATTTGATGTTTATTGTGGCGCGGTCATGAAAAAGTGCAATAAAAATTCAAATACAATACCCAAAAGCTTACTCCAAGAGGGAAATACCTAACTCGAGTCGTAAAATCGCAAAATCCAAAGTGACAAGAATACTTTACATAAAAAAGCTAAATCCATACCTAGAGGGTAGGAAAAGATAGGTAGGCAGGTTACCTTCTTATAAAAGTCTGTGGTAGAAGAAACAACGTTGAAGATTTTGATTATAAAATGTCACTAACAGCTTCCCTTTGTCGTCCAATCACAAAATCAGAAAGCAAAAGCGGCACACAAAAGCGTAAAGAGCATATTTTTAATTGACCATAATATTGTTCATTCTTTTTTGCACCTTAATCTCCATCTCCCTCTCACTCCTCCCCAGACACACATCCTTTAGATCAGATGGGACATGGGAATAACGAACGAACTAGGCGACGACGACGATGACGATGATGATGATGATGACAAAGACGAGGACAAGTGAAACGACGAATATAGCAATGGTGGGGTGCGGCGGGCGCGGCGTGGCGATGGTGGTGGCTGTGGTGTTAATGAAGCCTGCCTCCGACAAAAGCACTTTTCCGCTGGATTTGCAGATGAAAATTAATTTTTCCTTTCTCAGTTGCAAATTTATACGGGTGTGCATGTGAGTGTGTTCGTTCGTTCACTCGTTCAAGTATACTCTCGAGATAATTGCGAGCACTTCCATGTCCTTATTGTGACTTTAATTTAATCTCCTCTTAAGAGCACTTGTTTTGGGGTTCCATAAAAGAGAACGAGAGAGAGAGCAGAGGAGAGATTTAGCTGCACACCATCGTCAAAGTGCGACGAGGGTTGACTCGACCGCCATGTCAGCCTCAGTTTGCCTTCAAAATTTCCAAATTGAAATTTGTGGCAAATAATAATGAGGATAAAGAATATTTCTTTTTTGAAATATTTTTAATAAGATGCAATATGCTAGAGACCGGGATGTGTGAGTAGTTGAATTGAATTTCGCCCTAAAACTGATTGTATGACTTTATTCGGTTGGCAAAGAGCATATACTACTTCGGCCGGATAGCTGCCAACGGCAACGACATAGTTGAAGAACAGCGCGCTATTCAAGTGCAGAGGCTCCTTCAACGAGATGATGCTTAAGCTCAATTATAGAAGCCAAGATAAATAGTAGGTTTTTTGTTTTCTTTCTTTTAATTCTGTTTTGTTTGCATCGAACGAAGAACTTCTACTAGAGACTCATGCACTTTGAACTTATTTTTTTTTTTTGAGTGGAGCATTTGGACCTCTCAGAACTAAAATTGAATGGTTAGGTGGTATTTGCTGTTGAAAAAAAAAAATCCAGACCTTCCGTTCAGACTTGCTCTTCGGAATTTGTTTGAATTATACGAACTGGGGCATACTGTGGGAAAGCAAAACTTTTTATTTGAGATTTTCTTTTTCAAACACATATTCAGTTTTAGAAACCAGAAGGGAGTTCGCTCCGAAAGTCCGAGAAGAAAGTTACAGTTTTTGGGAACTTGGAACACAAAAGAATTGCCGTGACTGCATGTAGGTGGGGTACGTACCTTACCTACCTACCTACAATATTTTAAAGCATCGTTCAAAAAAATGCTTTTGGAGAAATTTCAAATGCTTTGTGTTTACTCAACAAACGAGATTCCTTTCTGGAGGGGAATTAAGTTTTCAAGTAGTTTTGCAATAAAAAGATAGAGAGAGAAAGGAAAGAGTGAGATGGGTCCGAACCAGCAATTAGAAAAGAAACTTTTAAGAACGATCGGCTTGTCGTTGAACAAAGATGCATAGAAATAAATTTGGCAGCAGCCTTGAACGCTAACTGGAACGAAGAAACTTTTAAGCCAATTAAAAGAAGCTTCTAAATGACGTATTTGCGTACGTATTATTCGAAAAATTCCTGGTAGTGTTTTATCATTGCTTGGAATAGAGGAAAGGTTGAACAATTTGCTGAAGATTTATATAAAGACTCCAAGTCTCATTCGTTTCTAAGCAACGCCTCATTTGTTTCTAAGCAACAAGACTGAATTAGTTTGGTGTGCCCGAATATCTGTCGAGTCCTACTTCTTTAGCCTGGATTTTTACAACGGTATGTCAATAATGGCGTTGAAAGCTGCAAAAATTATACCGGTTCGTTATAATTCTGGGCAATGGTTCAAATCCGATTTTTTGGGGAAAATTATAAGGCTTATAAAGTTTTTTTTGTTTTTAAGACGTCTGGTTTTCAATCTGACAGTTTTTTTTTTGTGGCACCCGTTGCGTGATGGCTAACATGTCTGCTTGTTCACCGGGAGGTTCGTGGTTCGGATCCCAACACAAGCCAAAAATGTTTTTTTTTGCATTTCGCTAAGAATCGGCAAGTCCTCCGATAGTAAATTCATTGCCATGAAAAAAGAGCTGTCTCGATTAGCCGTTCGGAATCGGCAAAAAATTGTAGGTCCCCTCCATTCCCTCACAAAAGCAATTACTTGTGTTGCGCCACACTGGGTACGTTCGGTAAATTTTCTAGAAACGAAATCGCTTTTTACGCCGGTTTTTACATAACTCCGAGTTTAAAACCTGCAAGTTATCTCCAAGATCAGGCGATTAAACACCGATGGGTTATTTTGGTGGGGATATGTGAAGTCGCTTGTCTTCGCACGCCCAAGACGATCGACGACATGGAAGAGACTATTCGGCTATTGCTGACTACGGTCCCGAATTCTGGAAAGATTTGTCGAGAATTTATTTATTGGAGCCAACAGCGGCAGGCAGTTGCCCGAAATTTATTTTTTTAAATGATGGCAATCTCTTATCTTTATAGAAAAGCTGAATTCTTGGTCATATTATAAAATTATATTCGTTTTATTCCTTCTTGAGAACCACACATCTAAAAAGAGCACTTTTTATGCTAAGCAAGAGCGAGTGAAACCCTATAACTTCGTCTTTACATGATGTATCTTCATTAAATTTATATTGGTGGAATGTTTTCATAAAGAGAGAGTGCACGCTATAACTTTCATTTTGATTGATAACGGTTTGGTCGAGCTAGTGATCTATAACCACAGCCAGCATGTTTTCAAGACAAGAGTCACCACACTTGTTCACTTGTTTGTTGGAGTCCTTAGTGTTTTTTTTTTTTTTTTGTATAGAAAGACAACAGAAGAAGATCGCATTTGTATTTATCGAGATATGTATTGCCTTCATAAGATTTGGGTCTTCTCTGTCATTACAAAGCTGATCTGTTCAAGGACAACTCTGTAATGATCCCCCAAGTGGATCACTATTCTGAAGTAAACAAGTGCAGTTGTGACTTGCGAATTTTTCGAGATCGTGATAATCGTGGCACCTTAACAAAAAAATTTAGTTTCTGGCGTAGTGTTTTTGCTTGAAAAAGACTATCAAGCTTTTTCATTTAAGTATTTTTCTTTTTCAAAGCTTAGTTTTGAATGAAATTGGGAGCACAACAGAGCTCGGGAAGGGCTCGGGCCTTTTCTCTCAACCAAACCTTGAGATGAGGAATAAAGAGGACTTAAAATGTTTGACCGATTACAAACGATTAATCGAAAAAGGACGTCTCATGACAATGTAATTACTATCGAAGAACTTACCAATTCATCCGAAAGGCGATAAGTTATCGCGTATGTTTTTATCGCCGATAACCACGTAAAAACATTTTTTTGTTTTCGAACCTCGAAGCTTTCACGTTGCATTCAGACATTCTTCTCATTAAGCCACGAGAGCATCGAGGACTTGCCAGTTCCTCCCAAAAAATGGCACTATTGGAAAAAAATTGGATTGAGTGTTTCTCAGATTCGAACCTCGAACTCCCATGTAACAGGTAAACCTGCGTCACGGGCAGCACTTAATTTTTTTTCCATAAAGCTTGAATTTTTTTGATGAATCCATCAACTTTTTCGACTAGAACCAACTGACGAAATTGCTGTAATTTAAACCTTCAATCATAAACCCCTTCTCCTGTTATTTCACCAGCCAATCAAATTTAATAAATAATTAGATAAGGGCGTTGTAACAAAGCTATGGAGCTAGGGGCCTAATGCATTTCCAGGACTTTAAATTTGATGCTATTTCCGTATCGAAATGCTAGGAAGCATTTAAAGGCAGTGTGTGATTACTCTCGCAGCGCTGGCTAACCTCGAACCTTCCACGTAACAGGCGGACATGGTAACCATTGCACCACGGGCACCACAATTAAACTGATAAATTCAAATGAAATTTTAGTCCTTTTCTGTTTAAACAATGTAATTGCTTGGATTTCTGTAAATATTTAAAGGATATACTGTCGCACAACACACACAGTTTTGTAAACACGCATTCGAATCCATTGAAAAGCAATTTGAACAAAATAAAAGCAAATATTATCCCTGCCGCCGCCGACCTTAATTTTCATTCCATTTAAACAATTTCAGTTTGGAATCCTGTTTATAAATAAAAAAAAAATTAATAAAAAACTCCCATGCAACTCGCACGATATTTTTTCCACTCTAAATGCCATAACTTGTCATAACCTGAAAAAGAGAAAAAACTCCCTTTTTCACACTTTATTTTTTTTGGTCAAAGGACAAACTTTACTCCTCTCGACAATCAATGGAGATGGTGTTGGGGATCCAATTTTAATCTCTCAAAAAGAGATTAACCCCGTCAAGGCATCCCAAAATCACACAAAAACATTCAAAAACTGCACTTTGAACATAATAATAATTCAACCACCACTACTCAGACATGTAACAGACAGCTTTAATTCGTTATCCCTTCGGCAATGAAATCAAACCGAGAAGGAGGATAGTTATGTCGACGCAAGGGCGGTGTGCTTTACTAAATTCATTGAAAAAGGAAATTATGAATTATTATGAACTTTTTTCTTGTTACAATTTCGCATCAAATGAATTAGCGAAAGGATGTCGATGAATGCATAGGAAGTGAGATATTTGAACTTTCTCCATCAGTGCCGCAAATCATACTCAAGGCAGGTAATTAGCTTGATGAACCATACATATATATTCTTCATAAAATTGTGCAGCCACATTCTACACATCATACAGTGCACACCATACACAGAGTAGATACACACCTCAAAGATTATTCATTGGGTTGTGTTTAACGGTTGTAAATATGAGGATGGTGGTATGGAAGATATAATTGGTTATATCGTACAACCGCAGTGCAACTTTGATTATCCCTACATCTATCCTTTTTAAAGGCAACCAATCGCAAAGTCATTGTTTCTGCTTCGCCAGGCGTTGGTCTTAATGGAGATGGAGAGAACGTTTTGTAATACAGGGTGTGTCAGGTTCTGTGTAACGATTTCTGTTTTTCTCATATTCGAATGAGAACGCAAGGCTGATTTGATTCCACATCAGCTGGAATTGTAGAATCTCGACAGATATTCTCCATTGTTCTCTAAACAGACTTTGACTAGGCTTAGCCTTGATGACACCATTCTGTTACCAGCTGGTAATCTATGGTGTAAATAAGCCTGTCACATAAGAACTACAAGGACTTCATACAATTGTTGCCAATGGCTTTCGACATACCTACATACCTACCAACCTCTTAAAGAAGAAGAGTTTAACCTTCACTTCTTATCAAACGTAGTAAAGAAAACCTAGATTTTTTCCTAACTACCATACAAACTTCTCTCCCATCTGCCTGCACCCTGTACGAATTACTCAACTTGTACAATCTGTTTTGTTTCGACTAGCACACATAAGATATGCAAATTGACAGCTTACAAAAGTCGGTATGGTGTGTCATCATTCTGCCCGATAATGAATATGAAATTTGCTCACAGATCATTTAACATGGTTTCTAATCAGCCGTGAAAATTGTTGAGCTTCTACCTTTGACGGCAACAGAAGTTATATACAAAGGTAACTAAACTCTTCCGTCCCCCCACACAAAAAAAGAACAGTAAAAAAAAGAGGTTGAAATCCTAACTTTGGAAGGTATCGGAGAACAAAAAGGACTCTCTGAATGCAATCAACAAAAAAAGAAAAAAAAAAAGGACTGAGAGGGAGTGGGTGTATGTGTATTGGTATCTGGGGCTTTGAGTTGTCAGCAATCCTTTGTTTCTTTGACTTGAGTATTTAGCTCCTCTGATGTTGTGCTATTGATTTTTAATTAGAACGTGAAAATTTGTTGTTGACGTGAGGTTTTTAATAAAGGTGCTTTCTAGTCTAATTGGAAGGCATGTATGTGAGACGTGTGTAGGTGTTTTGAATACAGAAATACTTGCGTTTAACTTTTTCGCAATAAATGTGACAATCCGCCTTATGATATCAGTCATAGTACCCAGCAAAAAGTTCAGTGCCTTGCATCAAACTTCCTCAGATTTCTCATGACTCGTTTGCGTCACCGAATGAATTTCTTTTCATCTCATTTGAGAATTCAGTAATAAATATGAGAGTATAAATCTTTGCCAGTCATTCAACTCGATAACATAAACATAAGCAAAACAACATTTTGAAATCCCAAGAAAAGGAATGAACTCCTTTCGAAATGACCTTTCTATCCTTTTCGAAGAAACTCCCCATAAAAAATGCATTCCAATGCTGAATCAGCTTTTGTTGGATAAAGCCCAATTAGGATAGGCGCCAGTAAAACTGAGAAACTGACACCAAAACAAATTTGTGTCCTCCGAACGAAAAAGAAAAAAAAAATGTCTTCAAGGCGAGGGCAAAAGGAGAAGAGTAAATGAACTCCAAAGGCAGCAAAAAATTCACAAAAACAAAAGAATGTTGGGTGGTTGATAAAATGACTTTTTATTTATTCACGTTGAACTCAACGATTTCTTATTTAAAATTGATTCTCACAACAACGAACGTTTCTATCTTTGAAAAAAGCAAAGCGCCTTTTACTCGAATGGGACATGTTTTATATTTGAACATTTGCACGTTAGCAAAACTACTGAGCGTGCACTAATGTAATCAAATCAACCGAGAATTTGGCTTGCTTGTGCAACCGTAGAATGTCTCAACACGAAACCCCAAATCAAACCGCATTCACACTTCAAGTCATTTAGCTTCAAAAGTTGTGTTTGAATGGTGTGGGTGTGGTATAGTTTCATTTACATGGTTCTTCCACCTGGTTTTGCTGTTGTTGGTTGGTGCTCTTTCCTGTGTAAAGAAAGCTGAATGCAGACAACAGTGCATGGGTGTCCTCTAATTGCAGACGCCGCGCCGCCACCAACCGCCAAGCCGCTATCATAGCCGTCGTCTAATGTATTTTCTAGGTTTGTAAGTTCATAGCGGCAAAATTAGGGCTGTGGATAGTGGTGGGTGCAATATAGTCTTGCTGTGATGAGGTTGTAGACCTCGAAACAAGTCTTCTGCTTATAGTGGTAGTTGTGGTGGTGGTGGTGATGGTCTTTGAGTACATTTTTGCTCAAGGGTTATGAACGCAATGTCCGCAACTGCCTCCTCCGCCGCTCCTTGACGTCGTAATATTTGTAATACATATTTAAATAAATAGCCACGTAAATGCGGAATAGGCAGACCAAGCCTACATTAGTTGTTTGAAGATTTGTAATAGTTTTGCATGCACGTCAGGATTAAAAGGAGGGTGTTTCATTCCTTCTGAGCCACGATCAAAGATTTTCATTTCATTGTTTTGAAATAAAACAAAATTAGTTCTTTGAAGACATTGGTGCTTGATTAGTTTTTGTATCTTTCTAATTCAAAAGAGAAAAACAGCTCACTTTTCTTATAAAGAGCTTTGAAGTAAGTTAAATCAGGGTTGTGGTGGAGATTAAAGAAAGTATCGCTTAGAGTTTGTTATTTGTTGGGTTCTAAGATTTGATTTTAACAGGCTAATCTTCAATAGTTTTATTGTCAATATGACTTAAAACCTGAATTTTTAAAGCTTTATTCTGCATTCAGATAACAAAAACAGTTTTAGAGTGTGTTAATTTACGCATTTGGGTGTAACATAAGCCCGTGCGAATTAACACATTTTTTAGGAGATCGTTTTTGTGATTCAGAAGCTTTTGAAGCGTGTCTTACTCACTTTTGAGTGGATCTACTCACTTTTGAATGAGTTTACTCACGTTTGAGTTGATCTACTCACATTTGAATGCATTTTGAGTAAATACACTCTTTCTTGACTTAATCTACTCTTTTTTGAATCCATTTCTTTATATTTGAGTGAATTTGCTCACTTTTGAGTTAATCAACTCACTTTTGAGTGGATCTACTCACTTATCAACTCACTTTTGAATAGATTTACTCCCGTTTGAGTAGAAATAATCATTTTTGACTGGATCTACTCACTTTTGAGTGAATTTACTCACTTTTGAGTGAATTTACTCACTTTTGTTTTTTGTGCATATTTTTACCTTTTTTTCTATGAATTTACACACTTTATTGTGTTGGGAGTATCATTGAGTCAAAAGCGTAGCTCACTTTCATAAAAAACAGTTTTAAGTGTGTAAATTTACATCCTTGGATGTATCATTGACCTGTGTTAATTTACACTATATTGGGTGGACCCTTGCGCTTTTGTGTGGACTTACACACTTTTGATTGAATTGATTCACTCTTGTGTGGATTTACACATTTTTGTGTGGATTTAGTCACTCACTCACTGTAAGGATTTACACGCTTTTGAGTGCATTCGTTCACTTTAATGGATTTTTTGTGAATCTTCACAATTTTGTGTGTATGGCCTACAGTCAGCTCTCATTCATAGCGCAAAAGCAGTTACAAAGTTTGTAAGCTTGAAGTGCAACATTCATCTGTGTAAAATTACACCATTTTGAGTAAATCTTTCAGCTTTTGTATGGATTCATACACTTTTGAGTGGATCTATTCGCTTTCGAGTGCATTTATTTACTTTTGTGCGTATTTACGCATTCTTATGTAAATTTACACACTTCTCTGACTTCTGAGTGCCAGTTATAGCGATCAGGAAAACGAATCAGGAAAAATTTTCAAAATCAATTATCACTATATTTTTGTAACAATTGAATGACAAATGTTATACCAATCAATAGTAAACAGCCCAGAGAATTTTTTTTGCCAAGAAAATGTTCAATTGAGCAAATACTTTGCCGTAAAATTGTATTTTCTTTTTTCCTGATGGAATTGAAACAGGAAAATAGAAAAATACAAATTAAACAGCAAATATTTGTTCTATTATATTTTTTTTGGGCACAAAAAATTCTTTGAAAGATTTGCCATCGATTGGTATAACATTTGTTATACAATTGTAACGAGAACATAGTTATTATTCCATTTGAAAATTGTTCCTGATTCGTTTTCCTGATCGCTATAACTGGCCCCTAAGGGCCACACTTTTTTGATGATTAGAGTTAAGGTATTTTATTGTAATTAAGACGCCTGCCTATGAAACTAAACTTAGGTAACATGAGAGCTTTATCTAGAAGTCGACTGAAGAATGAAATTACTCACAAAATACTCTTTAACAAAGCAGATTGAAAGTTATTTTAATGAATCAATCAAAACTCGTCTATACTGAAAACAAAATGAACGACGCAATGCCCTTGCGTGTCCTACATTACTTATCCATCATCGATTCTCAGTTGTTGCGGAATAATTTCCATAACTAATATCCCGCAATTATAATCAGACTAGACACTTTTTAAAACTGTCATCCTTCATGTGTCTGTAATTTACTTATTTCCCATGAATCAACCAACCCCAAACCTCAAAACGTTTGACAAGTAATACATCCTTCACATTTCCCTCACACACTACCGCACCGTCGATCTTGTTTGGCGCTTATTAAGTATTCTATTACATTGCACGTAATCGTTTAATCATTCATTCGACAAAGTCTGTTACGACGACGCCAAACCGGCAATATAGAACAACCTACCTCTAACACACCGCGCTTAGAGGTACTCATGCAAAATACTCTCATCTCGTCTTACGAGTAGTTTGTTTTTCTTTTTTCAGTTGAAACACAATAAAATGTGAGCAATATACACAATGACTAAATGATTTTCCCCGGAAAATGTCTAGTCGTCGGAATATCGCTTGACTAGAAACAAAAACTATGTTCCCTACCCCGTTCCACCCGCAACCAGCCATGGTGTGCAAAAAAAAATGAAGAAAACTACCCCTCAATAGAAAAGTGGAAATAAATTTATCTATGCGCTAGGTAGACGCAGATTGGTGGGAGGAGGGGGCATAGTTTTGGCGGGAGCAATTTTTGCGGTAGAAAAATTGAGTTCTTCGTGTGTTCCAAGTTCAATGCTGTAAGCTACATTCTCGTACTACTACTGAACGTAAACGTAGATGACTAAAAGTTGAAATGGGAAATGGTTGTGGAAATATATTTTGGAAAACATCACATCTTGTAATGGGGTGGAATATATTGTATTGAATTGGGGTAGCGCATGATTCATCTATTCACATTGAAGAATACACTCCTTATAAAAATCAATATCAAAAGCTTTTAATATGTTTTCATTGCAAATAAAATTTGTTTTTGGTGAGATGAATGAAGACTTTTACAGAAAATAGAAGAACTTAAAAACTAAACATAAATCGAGAAAAATTGGCAAACATTTCAGCATTGAAAATGTTGAATTGTCATTATTCAATTTGTTTAAAGTGGGTTGTTTCCTCATTGATTGTGGGCATTAGTTCCCGGAACATCGATTAATGCTTTAATTTAATAGTACATTTCGTAAAACCTGATTAGGCTCCTTACCACCGCGTCGCGTCGTCCAAATTATGCGCTGATTTTATTGCACTGAATGTCTCTGGTAAGAACGACTGTCTTCTAATCCTTCTCTTCTTCTAAGCATATTCCAAACAATCTATAAACCCAGTTTCCAACTCTTCCAGATAATCCATAACGTAAATGACTAGCCTACCTGTAACGAAACGACAAATTCATCAAGTGTACCGATCCTTCCACAATGGAACCGCCCGTTTTTTCCACTCAGAAAAGTACTTGCCTACGCCATGGCTGTACCTCCCCAAACAAATTTTCTTATTGGCAACCGTGGCCGAAGAGTATATTTCGCCTCATCGTCTCCACATTTTGTTGCCCTCATCTGATAAGTCAGCTTAGTAAGCATCGGTCCTATCTTTGTAAATTCGTGCAAACTCCAATAGGTGCGGCTTCGCTTGAATTCTACTGCGATACTCGACCGGAATTTCTTGCCCTCAGCCTTTCTTCTACATGCGTTGTACCCTACGGGCAGATCACTTGTGTGAATGATTTAGGTTGGAGAGCTGTGGTGTGACCTCTTCGAGATCATAATGCTCGTTCAGACGACCAGAAGGAGAAGAAGAACACCTTTTACAACGGACGTTCCCTTAACCGTTTAAGCATTCACACCTTTAGGTTTCTGAAGCTGTGAGACTGCTTTTTGGGGGACATTTCGAAGATTTTGAAGTACCAAATATCGGTCGTCCGCAGCAGAAATTGCTTCTGGCTCTTGACACCAGAGGATATGTGGAGAGATTAGTGTCCTAAACCTTTTGATAGCTTTCCTAGCGTTTTCTCTGGTTTCATAATAAAACGAAAAGCCACACCGCACACTTCGGGGAATTCCCTTTCTAAAGCTGGCAGTGAATTTCCGTCAGAAAAACATCTAAAATAAAATAAATAGGGTGGCGAAACAGAGCGATTAGCCCCGGGGCCTAACGAATATCTCACAAACATGCCTTGTGAGCGAATGGAGGCGGAGGGTGCCTACAATTTTCTGCCTTTTCCGAACTTCTAATCGAGAAAGCGCTTTTTTGGCAATGAATTTACTAACGGAGGACTTGCCAATTCCTCGCGAAAGGCGATATTCGTGGAAAAACATTTATGCCTCTGTTGGGAATCGAACCACGAACCTCTAGGTTAACAGGCAGACATGCTAATCATCACGCCACGGGTAAGTGAAAACATCTGCACTTTGTCAATTTTTTTTCATTACTCTTACCACTAACTGGGATGAGTTGTTTGGGAGTGCTTTTAATAATCCAATTCAGCAGAACGGAGCTCTTACATCTTTTTTTAAAAGCAGATCTTTTCAAGAGTAAAGGTCTATTAAATGATCTTAAACATTTGAGCTCTGTTTCTTTCACGGAGCTGTTTGAATAAGTTCTAAGTAGAACCCATGTCAGATACTCATTGCTTTTAATGATCGAATGTCTGAAGTTTTCAAGTAAAATTTTTTCTCTGTTGAACTAACGAATTCATTTCTAAAGTTTGCAGATGCTTGAAGTGATATTTCTGATTCTCGTTTTCATACCATTAATGGTATGAGTTTTTGAAGATTCCTTTGCTAGGTTTTTTCAAATTTTTCATCTATCGCTTTCAAGATACAGCTATTTATTCATCCGTTTGCAGATACTGATATACATATCTACTTACATTCACATTGGTATTTTTATCAGTCATACCACGAACTGGGATGAGTTGCTTGAATTAATTTTGAGAGTTAACTTTCAAAAATCTTGTGCTTATATCTCTATCCATATTCAGATGTTGGTTCTTCGATTTTTCACTCGTTTTTCTAGCTCATCCCAAAATGGGATTCATCCCAAATGGGATGACTAATTTCAGATTATAGTGAAACGAAGAGCGCCTAGTTCTTAAGTGTGCTTAAAATTTTCTGTTTTAAAAGTTGGTTGTACGTACAACTGCGTTTTTCTCATCATTCTTACTCATACCATAGATTGGGATGAGTTATTTTAGTTAACTTCCGCTGAAGATAGACAAATCTAAGTTTGGACAGTTTTTCTCACTCATATTTGAGATGAGGATGAGTTCTCTTAAGTTTGCCTTGACTGTTTAATACCCCAGTGTAAAATGTGCATTTATATCTTTTTCAAAATACACAATTAATGGCATTGATTTAATTATTTTCCTACAGAAAAAAACAGAGCAAAAATTTATCTCGTGGATCTTTCTCCTGCAATTCACTCTGAACATCCCATCGTACAGAATGATGACATCCGATTATAAACATAGAACATCAACAGCGATATGCCCTCCACGACTCCTAAAACCAAAATTACCAAATGATTCACTGCACATTTCGGAAATAAAAATCTGTATTGGCTCCTGAAAACTGTACACAAACAAAAAACAAAATAAAAAAAAGAAACACCAAACCTCTGTTCTCTTTTTCTTTTCATTTCTGTGAGTGGATTTTATAAACAAAAAGAATTTATTTCTGGCGTCAAGTGTGAAGGATTTCCAATTCCCATACACGAAATGTGAGAGCACACGATCAGGATGCACTTCACTTTCAATCTATTTTCTCCCTGAATCTTTGACTGTTCGGTCGTGTTCATTGCCAAGGCTATTTATAAAGAACGTCGTTCCTAAAGGCTTTCTTTTTTTTTGTATCCACTTTCAGTTTTTTGGAGGCTCTTCCATATGCATCACCAATCTGCGCCAGCAGCAGTGACGATATAGCCACGCGCTTCATTTCCCAGTAATATCCATGTCGACAGTGTGTTAGTGATATGCTCTTGAAATGCGTTCTGTAATTAATCAAATGCCACAACGCATTTCGTATGGCACGGTATTAAACGCACATGTTTCGTATTTAGCCTATTTTTAGCGCCATGGCAGTGAGATACCGAGTTGAATAGTGGTGTTTGGTTTGTACTACTTCTTTGTGTACTCTGTGCATATATCTGGAGGGTGTGAGCAATGAAGTTAAATCCATGTCACTTTTTATTTATTTTCATTTTGAAAGTCTAATTTTAGGAAACTGTTTGCTTGCATCCTCGAAAGAAGACACTCTGAAATAATCCCAACACCGAGAGCAAGGACAGTGTAAATCATTTAACAGACGAGCATAAGAGTTTTTTGGGGTTCAAAGTGCTCTTTGGGAGCAAAGGAAGAGAAAAGTGAAGGAAGGGGATAGAGAGCGGATTATCTGTCATGGCGCATTTAATGGAGCGGACGTGTTGTCTTTGGGATTTTTTGGGATTTGAATTATTTTGTCGGACATGGCACATCGCACTTAATATTTTGAACTTTATGTTTATGAGTTTTTAATCTGGAAGTAGACGAGGAGAGAGATTGGTGGCACCAATTTAATCACTTGCATGTGTTTGTTTAGTGTTTTTTAACACATTTTTAAGATTTGGTATGGTACTTCGATTAGTTTATACAATTTGGCTTCTCATATCGTCGCGATAAAGTTTATTTCCTACAAACTAGAAGTTTTCTACACTCCTACTTTTTGATTTTCTGAGATAAAATGCTTTTGAAACCTACAAAATAAATTTATTATTAGACCCTTTCTTTTTTTTAAATATATTTTGCACTAGTTTGTATTTTATTTACTAGCAAAATTTCACTCAATAGAATACAGAATATTGCAAATTAGAGTAAATTTCAATTCCGTACTATGTTCAATAAAATGCCGAAAAGAGTTAAAATGGCTGAAGAGCTTGACCTTAAGATAAGTAAAGGGTGCTTATTTTAGACGTGTGGCTTTCAATTTTGAAAAAAAAAAAAAATTTCAGAGCTGGTCTTTTTAACAGCTGTCTTTTTCTTCATGCTCAATTTGATTTGGCATTTCATCTTCAAAGAATTGAAACCGCATGACCACTGGGCCTCCACTTACCTCGAATCGAAGTCGCTATTGACGCCGAATTTTACATCATTTTCAGTTATAAACCTTTGAGTTACCTCCAAGATCAGGCGATTTAACACCGCTGGACTATATTTTGTATTTAAAGGCACTTGTCTACGCCCGAGACGATTGACGCCTTGGAAGAGAATATTCGGCACGTTATTGCTGACATACGACCCCAATGCTGCAAAAAGTGGTCAAAAACTGTGGAAAAATGGGAAAATTTACTGGAATTTATTCGAGCCAGATGCGGCGGTCACTTTAAAGAATGGCAACCCCTCATCTCTATAATAAAGCTGAATTCTTGGCTACAGCATTGAATTATATGCGTTTTTTTCTTCTTGAAAACCACGTCAAAAAACACCCTCTATATGAGCTGATTCTGCTATAAAAAAAATAGTGCGTGGAGTCCCTCCCGCGGAAGAAGTGAAACTTCAAACTTCCACCGAAGAACACATTTCACTACAGTTAAATCGTCTGGCTGAATGACGCGGAATTGATAAAACTGTTATATCAACAAATTGCGAGCAGTGCCGAAAAGTATGCAATCGATAATCCGCGTTAAACTTTTAACGCTACCTTGTTGGAAGTCGCATAAGAATTTCATTTATAAAAAAAGTTGTAGGTAATGTTGGCAACCTTACTCCTCTTCTTTTTATTTATACTTAAAACAAATGAGAAAACAAAAGTTTTTGGGAATTTCTTGCAGCAGTTTTCCTAAAGTTCTACTTGAATGCACCTTAAATAAGGACTTACAATCTGTTCAAACTCCCACTGACTTCTGTGGTGATAAGCAGTAACATCAAAATGCAACTAAGACTTTTATAGCAACAAAAACGCTTTATCATCAAGCACAAAAGATTTACCTCATTAGCGATCTCTGTATTCCAAAAGAGTCCTTCTTCCGCAACCATGTCATCAATGAAAAAAAAAACCTATGAAATAGGTACGCATAGCCTGATTATTTTTAATTATGTGTAGGACTCACCTTGCCATTTCTCCACTTCCTTACAGACAAAATGCTCATAATTTTTCTATGTCCAGATCCAGCAGGCTCCAGGTGATGAGCATTTTCCTCTTTTTGATTTCCTTTTACTAAAGTTCGTTTGAACAAAGAAAAAGTGGTAAACGTTCTGTCTTTGGATGATTTTCATTCATCAACACTAATGTTTCACTGTTGTCTACACTGTCGTCTTTCATCACCAGAAGAAGGACTAACCTATCCCGGAATTGCAGCTGCAGTCTTTTCTTTACGTCTATTAAACGCAAGATACGGCAAGGAGTATACAATTTGTTTACCTCAAAAATAGGTAGACACTAGACACACATATAGCATTGCTGTGAAAATGATTGAGTGACTTGTTGACTGACTGACTAAAAGCTGCACGATGAATATTATAAATTTTAAAATCCCCAAAGATAACTAACAAGGAGATGTGTGTATGAGCATGAGGTACGTAGGTAACTACTTGTAGCGGTAAAATCATTAAAAGTCAAGTAAATGTAGAGCTATGTGGAGGCAAATTGCATCAAACTGCACTACATTCTTTCCTCGTTGATCCATGTTCCATTTGTTTTCCTGCCCCTGCGCCCGCGCCCTAACCCCCTCTTGATTCATTCATAAAAAAACAAATTCCATAGTTTCTTTTGTGTATCCAAATCCACCCTGATCTACATAGAAACGAGTACCTATCTAAATACAATTTTTTTGTGAAGATAGAAAATCCCAAAGAGATGAGAGAAGAAAAAGAAGAAAGAAAAAAAAATAATCGAAACGACAAGAAAATGCCTGTGGCTGCATTTAGCACAAAAGGATGCATAAACGTAGGGTTAATTTCTTATTCATTTTTCCATCGTTTTTTTTTTGCTTTTTTTTTTTCATTTTGTTGTTGTTATATTATATTTTTTTTATCATTTTTCTCGGTTTTTGTTTTGTCTTATTGTGTCTTGGACATGAATACAGTGAATCGTTCCATAGTTTGTAGTAGATTTGCAAGAACAATGAGTTTTTTTTCCTTTCTTTTCTCGTTTTAAAAATATGAACTATGGGGCTTTTAAGGACGACGACTACGACGACTACACGAAGGACGAAGGGTGACTTGGAAATCAGTTGTTATGCATCTCTGCAGTGCATTCTGCATTTCTCCTCCAGTTATCCTGCGGAAAAATGTGTTTTTAAAGAAAGTATATACAAAAAAAAGGAAAGAAAACAAATATCTACTGGCCTGACATAAAACAAAACCAAAACAAAAAAAAAAAATGAATTAATTTTCCAGCAGAAGTGTTTCATTAAAACAAAATATGGTTGGAGCAGAGCTGATGAATCATCTCGTTCTATGAGAGTTTCTTACGAGCGAGTTGAAAAAAAAAAGGATAAATATTATGAAGCCTGGGATCCTTTTCTCGTATATCAGCCGTAGCAGACTTGGTAGAGACAAAAGCCTTGTTACAATGTCCTCAAAAAGCGTTTTGCTGCAGCTTATTCTTCTTCAACGTTTCGTGTTTGTCTTTTTCTCTGCTTGGAATTTTTATGCCAATTTAAAAAAAAGGAAGAAAAACCCACCGCCAACTCAATTGAAGCTTTTTTCGGGCCAAACCGAGGAGACAATGAACTCCTTTCTGTGCGGTGTTCCTGTTCCCACAGCCATTTTGAGCGTTTCTGTTATTCTTTGCGTTGTTCGTTGTAAGTTCGAATAAAAGAGAGTCCGTATATCGCACGGGAAGAGACGGAAGAGCTGCAAATAAAATAGGCGTCGGATGTTTTTTTTTGCCATATTTTTGAAAAAAAAAGTGAAAAAAGCAAAGAATGAAAGCGACACGCCATACAGAATGGAAGCAATAACGAGACTATGAAGGTGGTTTTTTGAGAGGCTTTGTTTTCGTGTTGCACATTTGGGGTAGTTTAAATTAATTTCTTAGACACCAAATGGTACGCAACCAAGTCAAAACAGAGTATGTCCTTTTCATACAGGGTATTCTAATAAGAGCTTAAATTTTAAAAATCCCGGTGTTTCAATAGATGTCAAGACTCAAGTTGTCACTGAGAGCTCGTAATACAAATGGAACAATGCTCGAAAAAAGCATTGAAATTATTAAAATTTAGTACAAAATATTGACTGAACAATTTGCGGTCAATGTTCCCAAAACTAGAGCGTTTTTTAGGTTATCTTAAAGCACCGTCTCGGTCAGCAATTGAGAAACTTCTGGAAGTCGGTGTGAAGAATCGAACTTGTACACGACGCCGACGGTCAGGAACAAATGAGCATATTACTGTGGTACCCAGGTGTGTCCATGTCCATTCCTCATCGATGTTTGGAATTGAGCATTCCTCAAACGAAATTACACCAAATTTCATACAGACTTTGAACTTAAGTTCAGTTGACTCAAGCTTATTGACCTTCAACAAAGTCGTGCCTTTTCTAATTGGACCCTTAAACTACATTCTACTGATCCGGAACTTCATCTAAAAGTCCTCTTGGACGATGATTCCCATTTTCACCTTGAAAGCTACGAAACAGAACTGTTATACGTGTTGCTCTGGGAAAACCCAAGGATTATTGTTGGAATGTCCTTCCGTACTAGACGTGTGACTATCTGGTGCGCTTTTTGGCCTGGTGGGGTTATTGGACCTGCCTTTTAATAAAATGATCCTGAAGCCACTCTTAAACTGAATGAATTGCGCTGTCGAACAATGTTTATTAACTTTGTATTTTCTGAAGAGTGCTTTTGTTTTTGGAGGAATGCTTTACGCGCCATAAAGAAGTATCCATACTTCCCTATTTGGCGAACTCTCCAAGGTATGCCAACCTTATTACCCTCGGGCACATCTGCGTATTTCTTTAAAGGGGGAAGGGACGTGACTAGGATAAGGGGTTAAACTTCTTTAAGTCTTTCTTCTACTTTACCTGTGTTTGTTTTCTGGCTTTCAAGACCTGCGTCTGATACGTGTTAATCCACATGCAATGCTCTTCATCTCCCAGCATCTTCTGGATGACGTTTTTTTGTTGACTTCTTCGATAATTCTGTTAATTTCCTCATGGACTCGAACACCGTGCGTTTGACAACTAATCTCAGTACTGGCTCCAACAGGTTCTTCTATTTTCCAATTTTGTTCAGGATGGTATTGAGGTACCCTTATGCGGTGAAGAACTGTGTGTTGTATTTCACTTCACCATGTTTTCAGTTCGCTTAGGTCTTTGATCAGCCTAGAAGTCTAGCGCTCTCTGCTTGCTGGCTCCCAGTGTTCCTGCCACTTCTACTGTCTAAGAACTTTTGCTTCCGTATTCGCCGTTCCCTCTCCGATTTCTTCCTTCTTTGCATGTATTCGATATCAATTCGTACAAAACCTACAACAACAAGATCTGCTGGCTCAGAAACTGTGCGGCAAGTGCTCGCTAGGAACTGCCGCACCAGTGAACCGATACCAGCTGTGTCCAGTACTTTTTTTGATGTAGTGCTTTAGTCCAAGGCTCGTTTTCGTTAAGCAGAATTGAGTGTGTCGTTGCCAGAAGAAATCTTCTTTTGCTCACAGATGGTGTACCTAAATTTGCCATCAAGATTTGATTGATAACTCGTGACTTTGGAAGCTCTCTGCTTTCGTCAAAATCTGGTCACAAAAGCTCAGTTTCGTTTTGTCAGGTATTTTGAATCGTTTTTGCTCTTTATAACCTCGGTTTTGATGGTGGAAGTCGTTAATCGTGGGAATCCGTTTTTTCGTTAGAAGCCCTACTTCAGTCTTCTCTGTAGCTAGAGTACGTAGCCCATGTGTTCTTGGATTTGGAAGACACTGATGTTGATAGCGATAAGTTTATTTTCAACAAAACGGCCCATCCAATAACGACACCATCACTCCTTTCAGTGAACAGTTTCTTGACCGTTTTGTTAAAAAAAAAAACAATGACAATTGTCAACCGTGATTTTGTGATTTCAAACCTCTGGACTGTGTTCTTTAGAACTACCTGAAAGATAAAGGTACATCAATGGCTCGAAATCGATTCAAGACCTCATAGATATAATTCGTGAAGCTATCGAGAATATGCAGCTGCAAATGTTTAAGTTGGTCACAGAAAATTTCGTGGAAAGAGTATGGTTCCGCGACGGAAGCAGTGGCGGCCATTAAGCTGACATTGTTTTTCATGGTAAGTTGCATACCCTCATCTTATCAAAGCAATAAATGTTCGATCTTTTTTTTATTAATGTCAAAATGAAGCCTATCATTTGAAGTCACTTTATGTGAATACAAAACATTGCTACACACGTCAAATTTTCGGATGGGCCTATCTTTCTACAAATATATGTATGACACAAATAAGTAAGAGACATTGTTCGAAATAACTCACTTTTCTACTCATATGACATTACAAACTTGAGTAGGCCTGTGAGACATCCAACTCACTTTGTAATCGTTATCGAGTAAAACCTTTTTAAGTGAGTAATTTTACATACTTCATATGATTTACTAAGAACAAAGTGGAAATTACAAAGAGAAAATTGTTTGTATTTTGGATTTAGACGCCTTTTGAGCCATATGAGAATTCTCGAAGATAAAACATCTGTGGAATGTGGGCTCTATCAAAGTATCTCGCCATGGTGTTCGTGTCTTAATGGTTAGCTTGTCTACCTGTTACGAAAGGTTCGTGGTTCGAATCCCATAAACATAAAAAATATGTTTTTCACGGCTTTCAATTCGACGCGGAATTGGCAAGTCCTCCGTTAGTAATTTCATTGTCATGAAAAGCGCTTTCTCGATTAGCCGTTCGGAACCGGCAGAAAATTGTAGGTCCCTTCCATTTCCTCACAAGGCTTGGTTGTGAGAAATACGTTAGGTCCCGGGGATCCCCACTCTGTTTCATCACCCTATGTTGTATGTAGGCATCAGAGATCAAAATGAGTATGTTCAAATCTGTTCAAACACATCAAAAATTTCTCAACAATCGCTCAGACTTGATCATTTTCCACCCCTATTCACAAGCAAATAGCTCGCAAGCATATTTACTCCCAAGCAAAAATTCTTCTGAACAAACTCAATCAGTAAGAATGCTCACAAGTCATTTTTTCTGTATTGAACTCACAAGCAAATGACTTGCAAGCAGATTGACTTGTTTGAACTTACTTGAATATATTCAAATACTCATGAGCACGCAAAATGTTCACAAGCAGGTAGTGTGTTCACAAGCAGGCAGTGTGTTCAGAAGCAGGTAGCGTGCTTACAAGCAAGCAGTGTGTTTATAAGCAGGCAGTGTGTCCATCGGAAAGCAATGCGCTGAACATTTATACCTAACTATAATTCTATTGAAAAACAAAGAAAGGCATACAAATGGTTGGCATTGCTGGATGATAAAATATTTTAATTTCTGATTCCAAAATTTCCCTTTTTAATATAATAATAATTTTTACAGTATAATAAATTTATATGCCTTTATTGCGGAAATGGATTTTGTTTATCATTTTTTTATGACAAGTGATTGCTTATCAATCGTTTTATGGCATGCAAATGTTGGGGTTTAAGCTTAGGTAGGTACAAAAATTAAAGTTCATCAATGAATTAGGAAGAGTTATAAACATGTAGGTATAAATACCTATTTTTATAGTTGCATATTTTTTTTTATGTTTTGCTTTTTTTAACTTCTATGTACTTACAAACGTATACTATCTACTTCAATGAATACAATAAATTTTTTAAATATCTACTGTATAATAACCATTTTCTTCATATAAAAGAAATGAAGAAAAAAACAAGCTATTAAATAAACGTACTTCTCACCTATACCTAGATTTTTATTTTACTTAAAACGATCACACCATCAAACTACCCTTTTTGGTATGATCACATTGCTTGCTTTATGAACACACTGCTTATTCACAAGCACACTGCTTGCTCATGAACTTATTGCTTGCTTACGATCAAATTGCTTGTGATCACTTTTATTCACAAGCACTTTGCTCACAAGCAGTTTAACTCAATGTTATTCAAACTCATTTTGACTTGCAAGCAAGCCTACTTGTTTGGTTCGTTTGAAAATAGGGGTTGTTCAGAGTTGCTTGGTTCACAAATAAGATTGTTCAAATTTACTTGCTTGTGGGTTGACTCAGTTTGTTCAAACTCGTTTTTTTCAAGTAAATACTCATAGTTCACAAGCAGACTTAGTTCATTTTAATCTCTGGTAGGCATGTTGTGCCACCCTATTCATATTTATCACACCATCGACTCCGATTGATTTCACTCCAGTTACACTTTACACCCAACACATTTTTTGAAATAATTCTGATTTTCAATTTGTTCAGAACACACCTTCATATTCCATCGTAAGAAATAAAACCAATTTCCCAACAATTCATCTTGAGTCACCTGCGACTTCTACCTAATCGAGATTTAATTAAGTTTGCCTTAAAGTTGTCACGTAAGCTGTAATAACTTCATTTGTAGAATCGCGGTTGACAGAGTTTTTCTCAATGATTCATCATTTAAAAGCAACAAGTTCGTCAGACTCAATTTGACTTTGCCTCGTGCATAATGACACATGAACATTTGACTAAACACAGATGAATCAATTTCCCTTCAAGCTAAATAAACAATCCCTGAATTTTACATTTTTAACACTCATCACAAAAAACATGATGGAAACCCAAAAGAAAACGAAAGTGATATGATAACTCTACCTATACGATCATATCGTTGGGTTCAGTGTCTTTTTAAAATGTCCATGTGCCTTGCGTGTGGCACGAAACTGTGCCATAGATAGTGCGGTGTGTTTATCTTATATTCTTGGTTCCGTTATCAATCATCCTAAAACGAAAGTGTTTGTTTTGTGTTGAGTTTTTCATTCGTTGGTTTTCAACTCGTCGCATCGTCTATCCCTAAACACACGAAGATCAATTAAGCTCACCCGACTATTAATCATAGCCTGAGGGGGGTAGGTGGTTGGTTGGTTGTTTGTTTTGTAAAAACAACTCTATCTCTGGACGATTATCTTTTTATTGTTCAACTTGTGGCTTTTGCAGTACTGTAAGAACGACAAATCCAGTAAAATTACGCAAACCAAAGACCACAACTTATGGCTGCTGACTTTGTGTTCGGATAAGGGTACAACGCTACAAACTTGTATTGGGTACAGAATCCAATATGATTCACTAAGTTGTTGTTTACAGAGAAGGTATTTTGTATGCAGTTTTGCGCTCCATCAATATACTGGTTTGATGGTTACGACATTCTATCTAAGATAACAACAAAGTAATTAGTGTTCCAAAGTCACTTGGGGATACGAAAAACAAAAGCTAAAAAATAAAAGTAAAAATACCTAATTCCTGAGAGGGAAACCAGTTGTGCTAGTACGACACCATCACACACTGCGCAAATCAGCGGAGCGACAAGCCAAAGACCAGTCAGCTCAGTAATAACCGTCAAAAGCCATGCGATGATGACGACGCGCGAAGTCGACATCGACGCCGACGGACGATGATGCTTGTTTGTTTGTACGAAACTGAATCTGGTTTTGGCCAAATCAAAACCTAATGTTGTTGCTTTTCTACGCTACGAGACTGCGATTTAGTCTTGGTGAATTGAATCCACTTAGGCAGAGGAAACCGGCTGACTCGGTGGCGGCGCGGCAGCTGAGTGTGATGCAACTTCAATAAAGTAGCGAAATTGTTTAATGGGCAGAGTTGCCTCTTACACGCGCTTCGGGCCCATTCGAGCCAAAACCAGAACAGCAAACTTGGCGCGCTTTTGGTGTTTTGTTGGAAGACTTGTTTTCATCAATCTTCGTTATATTTTAGTCAAGGTTTTTTGTTTTTCTATTCTTCTTCTTCTTATGTTGGCCTGTTGCTAGTATTGGTTTGTTTTGGTTCCAATTTTGCATTGTGGAATTATTTCGGTGAATAACACATCTGGAAATGATGTCATTAAGTTTGGCATTTGGGTTGGAAAAGAACATGAAGGAGGCAACACTCGAGTTGACCGTTGGAAGGAATGAATTGAGTGCGTTGGAATTTCGAACTCAACAAAATGTTTTGGGCAAGGCCGGTTCAATGGTTTTGCTTGAACTTTGTATTTTATTTGCGTTACTTTTTCCTACCAAGACTGAGTAATTCTTCTGCTCCTTTTGATAAATTTCATATATGTTTCCACATTTGACAGCTATTGAATGATATTTTCGTTTGTTTGTTTATTTCCAGGTAAGCGACTGCGACTGACTCAATGTTGGATTTATATCTTTTCTCATGAAGTACCTACACCTACCTATTCATGTGGGAATCGTGATGCTTATGGCATCGTTAAGTATAGTTAATTTGATTTTATTTTTCATTAATTAGTCAAGAAATTGACATTTATTACCTGAGGGACTTAACTTGAAAGCCTCTCGTACTTGAAAATGCGATGTAAATTACATAAATGTTTTATAGCCCCGTAAATAGAATTGATTCACTGTAAGGGCAAAAGGATTACATACTCGTTTAAATGAATTAATACTGAATTTTAACTTTAAACTGAAGAAGGATGATATCGGGGTCTTATAGTATCTCAAAGTACTTCTCTGGAAATGTATTTTCCTCTATGAGAGAGTGTGTATGGTATAAAGGATTAAAAGGAGGTTTAACATTAGTGGGAAGGGTTCAGAGAAATTTGTTTATAAATAATTTTTCCCAGAGCTGTTCTTGATGAGTACTGTTGTTCGTAAGTGAAGCTCAGTGTGTGCTGTTGTTGAAGGCGTCCCCTGAATTTTTCCATGAAAATACTGAATTGCAAAGGAAAGTAGTTTCTAAATAGTGAAAAATAAAAGTCATTTTCTCATAAGCTAGCTTTGAAGAAGATAAGCTGGAGAAAAATTGAAAATTCTTGAGTATAATGCAGACAATTCTGCATGGTCTTCTTCCTTTTCGGTTTTACAAGCATTGTGAACTCGAAGTCATCACATTTCTTCAGCTGGTCTGCTTCACACTAGTTACCTTCAGTTAAGCGGAGTTTACCTCAGAAAGCTCCGACAAGACAAGGATTAGGATTTTTTTAGGTTTGAGGTCAACCAATTGCAGATGTCGTTGCTTTTGTCTGTGCCTCTCATTTTGCGTCTTCGCGACCGTGTCTAGATGTTGTATAATTTTGCCTTTTTGACGGGGTTCTGTAGATCTCTCCTTTGAACATGACATCAACATAACTTCGAGGTAAGAAAGAATTTCGTCTACCTATGATCTGATATTGACACGGACAGTAACATCAGTACGGAGATGGAACGGACAATTCCTCCTGCCAATAGCTTCTTTGGGTTAAGAAAGCAATAAAAGTCTCTCTAGAAAAACGAAGGTAACCCCCTATAAAACCTTGGTCATCCTGTTGTACGTTAAAAAAACGAAGGTAACCCCCTATATAAAACCTTGGTCATCCTGTTATACGTTATACTGATTTAGTCCTATTATACGGCACGCAACCTTTCTAAAACGGATGATAGTTTCGAAAGAACAATACTCCGAAAGATCTTTGGTCCGGTATGTGAGGATAATGTATTGCACCGAAGATTCAACAAAGATCTGTACCAATGTGTATAACGAGCAGAGCACTCATAGCGAGACTACGCTGGCCGGGGCAAATACAGCGGATAGGCCCCAATGCTCCGTCTGCGTCTCGGAGGTTTTTCAATAGCACATTGCAGTTAAATCACGGAAGGGGAAGAACTCGTCTTAGGTGGAACAAATGGATGAAGACCTCAATTGACTTAAAAAGATCTCCTGCAATGGAAATTGTTGGCGATATATGTTGGTTGAGGCCCAGGCTCACCATGCACTGTAATGCCCAACTAAGTAAATAAGTAGGCACTCATAGGCGCGGTGTAGAGTCTTCACTTCAGTTTGGGGCCCATTTTTCAGAGAAAATGGTGGAGTTGTCTCGCAACTTCATCCACCCTACGCTTACTGGATGATATATATCCTCACAAGTTGCTTTTAAATTTATCACTGATCCCAGGTATTTAAACCTTTAACACTTCAGGAGCACATTTGCTTTCAAAACATAAATGTGTTTATTATAAAATTGGAAACACAAGTACTCAATGTTTCTTGGACCAATTCGATACCCACTGCCTTCTTAAATATGTACCCATACGTCAAGTATTTTTTGCAAGTGTTTAGGGTTCACGGTAATGATTGCTCCATCGTCAGCAAAGAATAGTTAATGTGGTAGTTCTATACTTTATCTTTATCTTCGTTCAAAAGGGCACCATATTATTCCAGCCGCACAAGAAGCTGTCTTTGAGCATCGTTTATGAACTTAGAGAAACGAATCTCCTGAGCGTTTACTCTTCTTTTAGTTTAAGATGGTTACCCTCTTACTCAAGTGGTTTGGTCGTATTTCTTGAATAGAATAATTATATTTCAGCGTCCGCAAGTGGCTCAAACAAATTTCATCCGAAAAGCTCAGTTTTCTAAAACTTATTGGAGCATTTAAGGCTATATGTCAGCAATAACGCTCCGAATATTCTCTTAAAAGGCTTCAATCGTCTCGGAGTCATCTAAGTAGACAAGCGAATTTCACATAACCCCACCAAAATAGTCCAGCGGTGTAAAATCGCTCGATCTTGGAGGCAACTCACAGGTTTAAAACTCCAAATTATGTAAAAAATCGGCCTCAACAGCAATTTCGTTTCGAAACAATTCACCGAATGTACGCAGTGTCCATTTGTCGTGCAGCTTCAAATCCTTCACAATGAAATGACAAATCAAACGTAGCATAAATTAAGTGACAGCTGTCAAAAATAAATACTAGCGCTATTTTAAATTAGTAAAGCCAGCCGAAAAGCTGTCCTCAGCCAGTCTAGCTTAAAGACTACAGTGGAAAAGTTCCTTTACCTAAAAAACTCAACAACAAGGAGAACTTTTAAACTTTATAAAAAAAAAATTAAAGTGAATTTCGTAGAAAAACAAGAAGTCCAAACAATTTGTCTCATCTTTTTAATGATGTCAAAAAGGCGCATCAATTTTACACATGACAAAACAAACCCAAAACCAATCCCATTATTTAAAGACAAGCCCACATGAATATTTGCTCATCATTCCACCTGTCAAAAGGATCAACTCTATTGCTTTGAGAGATATTTTCGAAAGAAAGAATTGCAAAAAAAAAAAACATATTTAATAAATCGATTGTACCTCCAAACACAAAGATAAAATATTTCAAATGCCATTTACAGAACCAGACGGTCTCCATCGTCTCTGTCATCTCTGTCCAGTCGGAGACTCCAATGGAAAAATAAAAATCATACACACAATTTAACTTAACGACAGCCTAAACCACACATCTATTTTCATTTTTGACAGATAAATTCACCTTAAAAGAGGTCAATCGTTGGATTAAGGGTAATTTATTTTGTGGCCATATCGTTTATAACAATGTCATTTCCGAACGATAGGTCAAATCTCTTCATATCCAAGAAAAAATTTGATGGTAATAAAATTAAATTAAAGGTATCAAGACATAAAAAAGCTATTTCCGAAACTTCAGGTAAGCACTTTTTATATGTTCCTGTGTGGACCATGCTCGCAATCGAATAACAAACAAATCTTACGTCACTTTGGGTAGTCATTGAATAGGAAATCCAAATATAAAAAAAGGTATACGTATGGTATCACTTTGTTGTCGGTTCATTTCAATTCGTCAGATTGGCTGGAAATTAACACCTGGTGGGTGAGCAAAACCATGCAGATACTTGGTTTAGATACAACACACCCTGGTCGAGGCATTAAAAAGGAATCGAAATAAATGTTCAAGTTCGAAGAGGTGGGTCAAATTACTACGATTAGATGAAGGCAGACCAACTACCTGTGAGGATTTGAATGTCACAACATAACTTTTGAAACAAAAAAAAAAACAACTTCCAAATGAAGTGTCAAAAACATACTCCAATTGCTGGGCTCAGACTTGAGGGTTTTGGGTATCTATGTCTTCGGTCTTCTTTGAACAAACCTTACGAATTGATAGCGATTCAAAGCAGATTGGCACCAAAGAGTTTTTTGTTTTCAATTTTTTCAACAGCTTCGAATCGTCTGTCTCATCTTCTTCCTCTCCGTCGTGTATGTTTCTTAATGATCTAAGCGTGGGAAGTATGGAAGGCTTGTTCTTGGCCGAGATGCTTTTGTGTTTTTATACGTCTGTAAGTATTTAAGTATTGGACTGTGTAATTTATTTAATAAAAAAAAGGGAGAATTTATTGGTATTCGATGGTAATGCAAATTGAGTTTGTGTTTGGTTGTTGGTTAGTTGGCCAATCATTGAGGGTAGACATGTATAAAGGTGCGCTTATTCATTATGAGCCTTTTGTTGTTGTGTCAAAGAATCAATTTGGGAAATTATTAGTTACATGATTTAAAGTTGTTTTCGTGTTCAAGTAAAGGAATGAGCTTGAAAACATCAATCAATTTCGAATTAGAAAACGAACGTCGAATAAGAATCTACTTTTTCGGGTATGGATTTATGTTCGAAGTTGTTATTATGTATTTTTCTCCAGTAATTACACTTCATGGCAAACCTTAATTTGTCTTCATGTTAAAGTTTAATTCTTGGCCTTGAAACTATATGCGATTTATTCCTTCTTGTAATTCTAAAAAAACCCTTTAGTTGATTTAGTTCTTCAGTTCACTTAAGCGGTAACTAGTGTTTTGCAACGCAATACACACACTTAATAACAAACAAAAGATGAGTTCTACTGAACTCAGATAGAATTCAGTTAAGTTCTTTTCCAAATTGAACTGAATTGAACTGAAATACTTCGAAATTCGATTTTAAGAACTGAGTTTTATTAGGTGACTGAGTTTTACCATTGTGCGTGTTCAGTAAGGTTTTATCTTTAACTGTAACCATCAGCCTTTTGCAGCAACAAAACAGTTCAATATTCACCTTTCATGCCGGGACACAGAGACATACCAAAAAAATGCATGGCAGACGAAGTAGCCCAAAAAGGAACGACTTTTTCTCTTCGACCTAAAAGAAACAACGTAGGTATACATATCGCTAAAAGTTAACTTTTGATAAAGCAGGACGCTTCTGAGAAAATGAGAACTAGATGAACGTGCCTTCTGACTAAGCATATGTGTCCATAGTTTCACTAAAAGGTGATTACTAGAAGTCCAGGTTAAATTAGAAGGTGATCAACCTCGAGTCCTCGGGTCCCTGCTCAGTGGTAACACAATGCACTCTCTGTGGTGTAAGTCCGACTGGTATCCTGTCGGCCACATCTGACCTTACCTAGTCTAGCATAATGAACTGAATGAATGAACTGGTTCAATGCGTCAAATCGATCAAAAGTGAGTGAATTCAGGAAGGAGCTTAAAAGCTTAAGGAATTGATTTAACTTCAGTTCAATACTAAAAAGAACTAAGTTCAATGAAAGGTGGACTAAAATCATCGCTTTTTCTGCCTTTACAGAACCTTGCCATTTGATGAACTGAACTAAATTGAGAGATCTTAGGTATGATCAACAGTGTTATGTTTGAAATTAGAAGTATCTGTATTGAAGTACCCAGTAATGTGAACTAGAAGAACAAAACCAATTCGTTTCCCTTCTTCCTATTCCTACCATTTGAGTAGAGACGTGGTGTGCCCGCATATGCCTTTGATGTGCAAAGATAATGTTGACTTTTTACACCTTCCATCTTTAGGTGGTTTCCAATAGCGATGTATTAGCCTTGCCTTCTTCGATACAAAGCTAAGATACCAGTTTTTTTTTTTTTTTTTTTGTCAGTGTTACCTTTTTCAAGTCCCATCTTTGTTTTCTAAGCAATGTTTGGTTGGCCTTCAATAATTTTTTTGAACAGTAATGGTCTTAAAGTCGAACCTTGAGGAGACCCAACAAAAGAATCATGGTCAAGTAAAATGTTCTCCCTTAACTACTCGAAATTTCAAAATACTTTGGTATCGCCGTAACTGTGTTTATCGTATTGGCATTAAACCTTTTCAAATTGGAAAATTACTGTAAGCATCAGCAGCTTATGATATCAGTTGTTGTATCCGGCTTTTTTTACCTTGAAGATTTGATAACAGGTTGACTTTTTCCTCGGTTCGACTTGAATTTACATCTAATGAAATATTTGTGTTTTGAATATTTTTCCAAATTTTACTCATGGTTATGATAGCCGATTATGAGCCCAACACACCCCTTCTCTGTTTGCATAATTTGAATGGAACTTTTTTTAAAAAAAAACTTACGAAAACAAAACATGTTGATTTTGTATCACAAAATTCTCAAAATAGATCTGGCTTCACTACCTCCTCAACCAAAACAAAATATTTGCTTAAACTCGACTTCAGTGACATGTGCTCAAAAATATATTTTATTGCCCCAATCATTTAAATGAGTGTAACAGGTTTTCTTAATCGAAATCCATCGTTGTAAAAGGCCATTAAAAAGTCAAGGTCATTTCGCCCAAAATAGTCACGGAATTTATTATTGTTGTCCATTTTGAGTATCGCTTTAGCTGCGGGATACGCAGACCGTCATGATTTCATAACTCCAGAGTATGACACATGGCTCGTTTAAGAATTCGAGATGTGTTTATTTGTTTTTTAATTCAATCGTTTCGATTCAACAGCCAATAAAATTTAACTCACTCACGTTTACTGCTCACAAACAACACTGTGGTGAGTATGACTACTCGATGTCTACGTTGATCAGCCTAAATCACTTCTTATAATTTTGCTTCGTCGAGCTCATGAATCAATTGCTTTTTTTCATCTTTTTTTTTTTATTTATTTATTTTTTAAACCTTATGGTTTGCCATAGGCACTGCTTAAGCATTCGCATCTGCTTTCATCTCAAAAGGAAAGCAATGAAAACTTATGCGAAGCAGTCATGTGAACTCAGGTTGCATTTATTGAAGCAATAGCCTGTGGTGGGTTGGCAGTTGGCTAAAGTAAATCACCGAGAGTTTAGAGTGAGTGTCTCTTAATATTCAGAGAAGGTTTATTACTTTACTTCAGGTAATTTCATTTTGGGGTACCAAGTTTCTGAGTTGAGTGTATGGGAGAAAGCTTTTATTGTATGCGGATGATTAGAAATAGAGAGGTGCAACAGAGGGGGGAGCCCCGGGGTCTGGTGCAATTCTTTCCATACCTGGTGAGCAATGACGGGGACACACAATTTTTTGTCAATGCCGAAGGGCTAAAAGAGACGCTTTTCATTGGCCTTAAATTACTGTCAGAGGACTTGCCAGTTTCTCACGAAAGTTGACCCTCCAGAAAAACATTTGGGTTTTTTGTGACTCGAATTCATGCCTGCCATCATGGCACGGGCACATTCTTTCATGTATATCGGGTTTTCCGAAAAGGACTTGACAACTTTTTTAAATCGCAAATCATTCGCGATATTTCAAAAACCTTATCATCGGCTTGAAGTACAATCAAAACATTTGTGATTCGAACACGACTTCGTTAATGTGACCACCGAAAGACGTTTGCAGTGGTCGGCTCGTGGGGCTCAATTGGACGCTTTCGTATAATTAACTAAACTGGATGGCTACGGACGCTTAAACCGCAGGGATAGGATAGGTTAGCTAAGGTTAGGTTTGGTAAGGTTGAGTAAGATGTGGCTGCCAGGATACGGAGACCGACACACTGTGTCGGTCCATTGGGTCAACTGTGATACCACGAAATCCGGAAAGTTCTTCACTGTCTGGTTCCCATCTAGGGGATTAGTGAGTTGATCACCTTCTAATCGAACCTGGACTTCGAGTAATCACCTCTTAGTGAAACCATGGAAACTTCGTATGGAAAAGGAGGTAAGCCCCTAGTTAATAGTCTTTGTTTTTAAATCGCTGGTGTCGCCAAAAAAGTATTCACCTGGATGAGTTCTCCGTCTGTTAGGGAGCACAGGGGATAAACAAAGAAGGTGTTGGCCTGTTTCCTCCTCCTCCTTGTCTATGCAGCTTCTACAAAAGTCATTGGAGTAGACACCAAGTTTTTTGGCGTGTCTGCCTATTAAGCAGTGTTCTGTAAGGCCACATATGGAGGAGTATATGTGCAGACAATTTTGATTTAATAACCTCTTTGAGCGTTTCGAGTCTACACATGGCCTAATTTGTTTAGTCATAAGACAGGTATTATTCTTCGTCCGTCAAGTATTCATTTCCCAGAAAACGTCCTGCTTTTGCTAGAGATTACGCAAGTATCGATAGGTGTACCTATGTTGTTCCTTCCAAGAGGAGAAGCCGTTCCTTATTTGGCGAGCTCGACTGACATGCAGTTGCCTGGTTTGTCTCTGAGGCCCAGCACCCATGAAAGGAAATGTTGAACTTTTCTGACATCTCCTTTAGAAACGAGCGATTTTGTAGTAGATTTTGTACTGAAAGAGGCAAAAGCTTTGAGAGCTCTGACTCTCCGAGAAGATACGAATATCTGTGGAGGATACAACGTTTTTTGTAAGCCAAAATATTACTCCTAATTTTCGCCTGAGTTTCCGCTTGGAACACACTACAATAGTCAAGCAGGCGGAAAAGAACGCTTAAATTCAGCCCTTTCGAGAAAATTCCACTTCTTAAACTATCACAGGTTTAAGATCTGTCAATGTTGAAGTTTAAGGCTTCATTATCCAAGAGAGTACGATGCTTTTCTTGAGGGAAGGGGTTAACTGGAAATTGTTATCAGACACCGCAGCAATATTTTCGACACTTCGACAAACCGGTTGTATCACTGAAATTACAGCTTCATACAACGGATATGTAGTCTTCAAATGTCTGCGCCAAACTTGTTATTGCCTGTTTACCAGGGCTGGAATTACGACCGAAAGGTGGTGGATTTCAGTAGAAATTTTTTAAAATTTCGTTCGTGTACTTCACCATGATGAATCTTGAGTATACTTAATAAGTCGACAATGACAGTTCGATGATTAGTGAAAGGCTTTCACAAATGGAATTCAAAGTTCTAAACTCCCTATTTAAAAAAACCCTTATATTTAGAAAACTATCCGACTTTGCGATCCATATGTAAACATAGTTCAAAATGTTAATCTGGTAGACGGCCACAGAGGCCATACTAATTAGGCTTAAGAATTATTTTTCAAAAAATGTAAAAATGCAAAAGAAATAAAGGAGTCATTACGATAAAAAAAAAAAAAAAAAACTGGTGCGATCCATGTATGCGGCTTAAATCATCTGGACTTTTGTTTTAAGTGTGTTGCTGAGGAATACTGTTAAATTTTGAAATGCATTTATATTAAATATTCCGTATTGAGGGAACTATAAACACTGTCATTTAAATCGTTCATCTTAGAAGTATCATTCATCATTATAGCTAGCTATCCCCCACTGGTGGTAAGGTAACCCCCACCGGTAGTAAGGAATCCCTTTCACCGCTGGGAAGGTAACCCCCACCGGTCGGTGGTAAGGTATCCTCCACCAGTGATAAGGTATCCCCCCGCCCGGTGGTAAGGAATCCATTCCACCGATTTTAAGGTATCCCCTACCTGTGGTAAGGTATCCCCCACCGGTGGTAAGGTATCTCCCACTGGTGGTAAAGAAACCAATTCTTAAAATTATTACTTTTTAAACCTTATTTAAGATTTTCTATTGGGTATATATATCTTCAGAGGTTTTTTTTGGCAACAGTTTCTTTTGAAGCTCAAAGTCGTCGATTGACAAATAAAATGTCCATGAAATTGACTGAATGAAATTACTCATTTCTATTTAGTTGCTTCGGAGTCTCTTTAAAGCTCTAATGCCTTGATTTTTTTTTTAGAATTAATCACTTTCTTTCATATTAATTAAGGAAAATCCCACACTAGATTTAAAACTATAAGCGCCACCTGTCCTATTAAGTGACCAAAAACCAATATTTCCTCATAGACATGTAGAACCCCATTCAGCGAGTGCAAGTTTAATCAGGAACGTGATCATGAATAACGAGACTATTCTCTAGTTGCAAAAGCTTAAAGAATGCGGTTGCACCATTCACCTACAAAATACCTAAGCGTAGTGTAGCAACATTTTTCATTGAACACGAGAAAGATTGTAATTCCATTCATCCATGAGATACATCGTTAGAGGTATGCTTTGATTTCACTACACAATACCAATCGTTTTAATTCTTTTGGTGTTTGTGTTTGTGTCTTTTATGTTGGTCGATCGTGGTAAACCAATTTAACTATAACCAGAACTCAGACAGCAGAAAAAAAAAGAACAAAAAACCAAACACAACGTGCTCTTGGTTCCATAAAGCATTCCGTTGAAATTTAATTTCGAAATATTCGAATTAAACGTTGCTGCTGTTGTCTCTGCCTCCATATAGGCACAGTAGAGCATCGACTGCTGTGTGGGTTAGTTTTTTTTTTGCTGTCGCAAAAGCTTTTTTGTGGCCAATTCCAGCATAGAGATTATCGAATCGAAAGTGTGCGTTTAGGAATTTATAAATAGCACTTTGTGCTCATCAGAATTTAACACAGTTTAGTAGATAATATACCTACATAGCCGACGGCGACGCCAGCCGCTGCTACAGCTCTCTGGCTCTGATGGGTGAGGACTGCGGAAAGTAGGAAGGCAGGCTATAGAAAAGAGCACACACCGCATACGAGAGCAATCTAAAATAAATTGTCTAATCATATTGCGCGAAATTGTCGGGCAAATTTGTTTAGCCTTGGCTTTTAATTTTTTATTAAAAAAAAAAAAAAGAAATAGAAAAAAAAGATGAAATTTCATTATTCGTTGGGATTTGTGTGTTTGTTCAATAGAAACATGAAAGACCGGAGAGAGAGAAGATGATGGATGATTGCAGCATTGTTGTTTGTCGAAAAAATTTCAATAAAAACTGTCGATGTTTGACTTTCACACGTTATTGTAAATTTGTTGAGTTTTCAAACTGTTGACAGTGGATCCAAACCATTCGGAACGGATTCGGTGTAATTTGCACGTACAATTTTCTTGTTGACTGACTGAGCTTGAGTTAGATTAGCTTTAATTTTCGTATACTCAATTTTTTGAATAGTTGTCAAGTTTACAGATGAGAGAATAGACAGAAGTTTGTGTTCATATTTTCTGTTTCGAGAAAGTAGAAATCTCGGAAGAGAAGTTTTGCTTTAATAGGATCTTCCACTTCCTTTCATTGTTCCGATTCTCCACCAAGAATTGCTATGACAGAATTTATTGGAAGGACACTTATAGTTCTTTACTTGTAATTATTTTTTAAGAACTCCAAGCAATTACAGACTTCTTAGGAAATAATCGATACGGAAACCCACTCACTTGTCCTCTGTCGTTGCTTTTGTGGGCGAAATCAAGTGGCACTCCTCAAAGGTAGAGGAAACGACTGTGCATTGGAAGGATATCCACATTCTACCTATCTTATTATTATTTTCTTGTTATAATTTTTTTTTAATCACCTTGCTTGCGTTTTTCTTTGTCCACGTCAAAGCATCATCAAGCGGGGTGCGTCGAGTAAAGAAGCAGAGAAAGCTTATGACTTCATTTCTGTCCCGACAAAAAGTCTCATCATCCTCGTTAACGCCCAGAAGGACTACCACGCAAAAATGTGCGGAATTAATTTTAGTTTGTTTCTTCCTTTCCTCTGCTGTCGCTAGAACATAATGAACTCGGTGGATGATGATACCAACTATTTGCAGCATTAAAATAGAATTTACAATGAGTTTCGAGTTTGTTTGCTTGTTTTTGAAGCAGAAAATAAGAAAAACAAAAACAAAACATAAAAATTACTCCGCCCTACCGCGCACCCAAAACGCATGATAATATTATGAGGTCCTTGTGCGACAAAAACACAAAACGGTTAATGAACTGAAAATGAATTATTTGTCAATTTGAAATGTGTTCAGTGTCGGTGAACGGTCGAGAGGGAGAGGAAGCAAGCACAACAGCGCGACATGCGGCCATGTTTTGACTTTTACACAGGCGACTTCACGGTCGTCTAATCAAAGACGGCGTGATTTAGTTTATTTGTTTATTTCTTATTTATTTATTTCTTTATTCACAGCAGAAGAGTAAATTGCGCGCATCTTCCTAATTCAATTTGTTGCGGAGGACCTTGTTCGTTTTTTTTTTTTTTTTACTTTTGGTGTCCTTCATTGCCTCTTGAATAGCCACACTTTAGCTTATATAGAGTCCTTTCGACGTCCTAATGAAGTTCAGTTGTTTTCACTTTGTATAGGCCCTGCCTGCTCGTGTCGTCGCGTCTGTAGGGTAAAATGATTTTAACTTCTAAATGAAGCATAAATAGCAAAATTTATCGTCCAGTCTAGATGGTGGTCTTATGTGCGACCCTCTTAGGGATTTGCTTCAATAGAAGGTTGTTTGTTTGGAGAAAAGTTTCTACAACACCGATTGAGGGTGTGCAGCAGAGGTAGGTAGTAGAATGGAAATCTTTGGAAAATGTAAAAGTTTCGCTTTATTTTTTGCCTGTTTATTGAAGGTGGTAGTGATTATCGTCCCTTTGTAAGTTAAATACATGTTTACAATGAATTTGGCAACTTTTTTGTAACAAGTGTCACTTAAGCTACTTAAAAGTAAATTTTCTTGTTATTATAATGAGTCAATTGTTGGGCGAGTTTTTTTTTTCTTCATTTATTTCTGCATGGGAAATCATTTTGCTACCCCAAATACGATGACAGTTTTTTTTGGGTCTATTTTCATTTCACTAAGGATTTGACTTCTTTAAACCTTGGCAAAGGAAACTGGATTATTTTTCAAGCATTGGTCGAAATTTAAGGTCAGAGTAAGAATTCTTTGATAGAAAGGAGGGATTTTTTACACCTCCGTGGAAGGTAGGTATAGGGACAATGACCTTCGCTAATGTATTCAAAAGCCAAAACCTTTTTCAGATGACTTGCTTCATGTTTGGTTTAATTTGAATATAAGTTTTGTTAAGGTCCTTTGGAATCAGCAAGGCATGGCCAAGAAAAGTCCCCAACTTACTGAGGCTGTATCTTGGTATAATCCTTGTTTGTTGCATAACTTCTACACGACTCAACAAGAATTAGAAGAAAAATAAACAGAGGTTTAACTTTAAAGTGTGTTTGGTGATACTCAACGAAAAAGTGTTTCTTTAATGAAGCACTGCAGACTTGTGGAAAATATAAGCAAAGCTAAATAAATTTGAATTGCTGACATCGAGAAAATAAAGATTTTTGACGAAGATAGACCCTTCCACTGACTAAGAGGTCTCGACTACTAAGCAGTAAGTTAAGACTTATGACGAAGAACACGTAAATATTGAAGAAGATGTTCAAATTCCAAGCAAAAAAAACTAATTCACTGACGAAGAGTCTTAGACTAGTCAACTAGTCATGGCGAAAAATACAAGCTTCTAATGAGAAGTCTAGACTACTGATGAAATGCAATAACTACTGCCGAACGTGTAATGATGACTATTTACTCATAAAGAACGGTATAATGCTGACTTTAAAGATCAGAACTTTGATGAAGAATCTAGATTGCTGAAGAATAAGTTGAGACATTTGCGAAGAATGCTCGATATATGACAAAAAATAGAGGCTATTGGCAATTCAGTCCATACAAATGAAGAAGATTTTGAATATAGAAAAAATTTGTAGCAATATCAGCAAAACTCAAGACTGAGGAAGAATAAGAGCGCATTTCTGAAAAAAATATCTAGACTTCCAGCAAAAAACTTCTGAGTTTTGACGATTATTCCCAGACTATTGAAAAAAAGGTTAAATTTACTGACGAAAAACACAAAAAATGGAAGAAGTACGAGCGTCAGAAGAGGATACTGACGAGAATTCTATAATTCTAGATTACTACTTGACATCTAATGAAAAAAACTTAAAAAACGGCATACCGCTGACTCGTAGATTAAGTCTGCTAAAGAAGATTTTTGAAAGTGACGAATGCACCAGATCCGTTTCCCATCATGACAGGCAAACTACTTCCGATGAAATCAAAGAATTAAATGAAGAAGACGAAACGAATTAAAAAGTAGATGGGAATATTGATGTTGACGAACAGACTTCTGACGAAGAATATTAACGAATGAGTACGTGCTCTTATGAAAGGCCTAGGGCCTGTTACACAAAGCTACAAGCTTACAAGTCAAGAGCCACTGGTTGGATTATGTACATTACACTTGTATGCATAACACTAGTAGAAGAACAAGCAGACTTGTAGCTTTATGTGACATAAATTTTTTCCCATGTCATGACTCGCTTGAATTACAAGTTCTTGTAGTTCTATGTTACAAGCTCCTATTGATTTCTTAAAGAATTTTCTTAAAAAATAAATAAATAATAAATTCTTAAAGAAATTTATAGGACCGATCAAGAAACTGACACTAGTGACGAGGAAGTCCTGACTTTTACCGAAGGAGTCGAATAAGTATAAATTATAGAAGTTCCGAACATTAATGAAAACGAATTAATTGCTTACATAGGAGTAAGGAACATTGTTGGGGACTGCTAACGAGGAAGAACTGCCTGTCGAAGAAGCCTTGACGTCTGACAAAATTGAAAGAAGAAATCGAAAGCAGATGCTGACTATGAAAACCAGAGTATTGATGAAGAAGTCAGAGATTGATGAAAAAGTACAGAAAAAGAAGTTGTAATTGATACTGATAAAACGACAAAAGTGACGTTAAAACCAACATTGATGTAGAAGAATTATAAATTACTAGGAATTGAGTAAGGGTCGTCGAATTGAAGGTAGATCCCAGATTATTGACGAAGAATTGTTGAAGAAGAAAGCTACTGACAAAAAGTCCAGGCTATTGAAGAAGAACCACTGACGAAGAAAGCTACTGCTACTCGAAATAATAAACGAGATTGTGTTGTGACTACTGATGAAGTCTTGACTAAAGAAGTGAAAGTCCAAGCTTCGTGTTGACAAAAAATGTCGGAATATTGAAGAAGAAGTCCAAATTACAGTGGAAAAAATTTATTCATTGACGGACGAAGAATCTTAAACTCAAGACGAGGTAGAAGTCTAGAATATTGACGAAGAACCCCTGACGAAGAAAGCTACTGCTACTTAGAATACTAAACGATAATGTCTTGTGACTACTGATGAAGTCTTGACTACTGAAGTGGAAGTCCGAGATTCGTGCTGACAAAGATTGTCGGAATATTGAAGAAGAAGTTCAAATTACAGGGAAAAAAATTTATTCAATGACGGACGAAGAATCTTAGACTCATGACGAGGTAGAAGTCTAGACTATTGACGAAGAATCCGTGACGAAGAAGGCTACTGCTACTCGGTATACTAAACGAGATTGTGTTGTGACTACTAATGAAGTTTTGACTAACGAAGTGGGTATTTTGAGCTTCGTGCTGACAAAGATTGTCGGAATATTGAAGAAGAAGTTCAAATTACAAGGAAAAAAATGTAGTTATTGACAAAGAATCTTAGATTCAGGACGAAGAAAGTTGGAAAATTGAAGAACAAGTACAAATTACTGTGTAAAAATGGTAATCGATTGACGAAGAATCTTATACTCATGATGAGGATGTTCAGTCAGGTGAGAACGTGGAGACTGCGTAAGAAAATGAAAGCTTCCTGACCACGTACGCAAAAGTGCAGACTGTTGACGAAAAATTCCTTGATACTTCAGTCTACTGAATCAAAGGTTCAGTTTTCTGACAGAAATTGTCGCAACTTCAGGTTCTTAAGATACACGCAATCCAGCCGATTAGCGAAAAGGTTCAGACTAATAAATAATTGCAAGTTAACATTCACTAAGAAGTACTACTAACAAAGAAACTCCTGATTCAGTTCTCTAACTGTGACATGTGTTCTACTTTAAGAAAATCACAAACGCTAACTTAAGTAATACAAAAAAAGGCTTTTAATCACAACTAAGATTAGCTAAGCCCCCATATGATGCAAAAGAACTCTGTCATCAATAAACAACAGGCAATGTACTAATACTTGTGTGATTATGATCCACAGCAAAATCTCCCCAAATTGTTCATTTGGCTCAAATTATATGAAACAAAATAAGACTAACTTCTATGACGTCAGCTTAAGCAAAAAAAAAAAAAAAAATTAATTAAAATTCATTTATCAAAAACAGAAAAGAAAAATCTTTTATCTGACTAACTGAGGACATTAGATAATATTTCATTTTTGTTTTTGCTATTTCTGTTCCTGTTTCTGTTTCTCATAGGCGAGGCGTGTCAAGCAATGCATTGAAGTTAATATTTTCTACGCATCAGCTTTGTCCTTCTTCTTCCGCCGAATCATTTGAGAAATAAGTAGAAATTAGTTCCATGTCATTCTGTAGCAGCATCAGATGTCGACATACAAATACATCAGAGGAATAGCTGAATATACATAATAAATGATGGAAGCGTGAATACCAAAATTTACGCTTGGCGTTGCTATTTTTCCGATGATGGATTTGAACATAGCAAAAGTGGAATGCCTTGCTCTGCTCGCTCCTATATATTTGCGTTCCTTTGACGTGGTTTTTCAGAGGCAAATAAACGCATAAAGCATGGAAAAACATAGACAAGAGGGTTTGGTTGGGGGATTGGGAAGTCTCGCTGTGTTGGTGTGTTGAGGGAAGTTCTACCGCCAGAACTCATATATTAAAATTCCATAGAACAATGCTTCAGTGGAGGCTATGTGGGTTTGAAGGGAAGACAATACAACGAGGAAGAGAGAGATAGAGAGAGAGAGAGCAGCAAAAAAGGAACGCAACTGGATGGGGTGCAAATCAAACGAAATTGGAGGTTATTTTGTGTGTGCGAAAATTAAATTCCATGGCCATAATGGCATCCTGAAGCACAGACAGTGGCTGCCTATACGCTGTAATCGTAGCACCATCATCATCATCACATCATCTCTCCAGGGATACCAGGACACAAAAAAAAAAAGGAAACAAATGAGTAGCATCATGATGGAGATGAGGCATCCGAACATATTTGCTTAGAAAATTCAACACACTGTGTACATAGCGACGAGACTTCCATCAATAATCAAGGACATTCATTTTTAGAAAAACATAATGATTACCATAAAGGTGGAGAGGAGATAGGTTCTGATGGAGCTACAGACTTGTATACATGTAGGCAATCGTGATTAATTTTTTTTTTAAATTGCCAGACTTGAGCACAGCAAATAATCGAAGAATCAATCAGCGTGTATGTACCGCACATTATGTGGTTTTAATTAAAATCATTGCACACACGAAGATCTGATGAGTTTTCCATGAACTCGATCCAAAGTTGGGCGCCAATCACCATTGTAGTGCAATCAACACTATTTCTTTTACCATAAAGCTGCTGTTATTAAATTAAACAATATTCATCTCGTTGGAGCCTGAAATTGTCAAAGAAAAAATATTTGTTTTTTGCTGGAGGAAGTGGGAAGCACTTGGACTAAATTGAAGCCGAAACCTATGTCAACACTCTCGACTATGGCACTGTTTGAGTGGAGTAAATTTATATTCATAGGACACACATCTCAAGTCCACTTCAGTCAATTCTATCTGTCAAATGCAATAGCGAATGTCAAATCCCGTCTATCATTAACAACGACGAGACAAAGCCAAATTGTTTGAGTGGACGTAAAAATTTCATCAAGAACTACTGAAAAAAACAATATACAGAAGTGTCCACTTAACGCGGATTGAAAAGGAATTCATTTTGAAGAACTTTAATGGCTCTCAATTTGATGGAATGGAGTGAAGAAGTCTTCTCGTGCAATACATAAAATTCGATGTCAACCATCCCATTAAACACACACTTTCCCGCCACCGGGATGCGAGAAGGCGGTCAAAGTCTTAAGGCATAAAAAAAGTGAAACAGGATGACAAGTTAATTAATCGAGTCTCTTCCGATTTCCGTATCTATCTCTCTCTCTCCATGTATTGGATGACCGTTTTTAGTGACAATTTCATGCAATAATCCCTTCCTTTGTCGGCAGCGGGTGGCGACAGACGACGAAGAAGGTGGTCTCTTTATGTTTTTCATTTTAAAATTTTTATTTTGTGAAATTTTTACGAGTATTGCTCAATAATGTTGCGTCTAACCACATTGTTGACGGTTGTAATTTCTGGCTTGAAGCAGAAGTGTTCGGCATAAACCAGTTTGATTGAATGTTTATTTGGTCCTTGAACTATTAAATTGCAAGTGCACAGCATCGATCAAGTCATAAAAATGTGGCCATTTAAAGTTCGATTAAGTGTATACGGGCGCATCGTGAAGTTCTATTTTTTTTATTGACAAGGATAATAGCACGATTTTAGGAGCTATAAATGCCAAGGACTCTGTTTACCGAACGCAATATTGATAAGGACTTTTTCATTGTTTTGTTGTCTTGAAATTGTAAAATCTACGTCCAGAGCTGGAGTGGTGGTATTTGTACTTTGGTCACATTCGCTTTATTTGTCAAATCGAACGTTGTCGTTTTGAACGTTTGACTAAGCGAGTACAATAAATTTTGGCGTAAGCCACTTGTAGTATGCTCAAAGTATGTAAATCGCTTTTGTTCATAGCTTAAAGTATGTGTAACTCACTTTTAGGGTTTAAGTTTACTCACTTGCTTCTTTGCGAAAAAGATAACTTTTTATTGTTTTGATATTTTTTGACACACAACGAATGTTTATCTGTTCAGTAAGTGTTCGAGAATCCATCAAATTAATTTCATCGAAGATATGAGCATGGCCATTAACAATGCTTTAATCACTTTAGGTATTTTCATTTTATTTTGTTACGATCATTGAAAAGCCTTTAAGTCTTAGACTTGCTATTTCGCAACCCTCACATAAATAAATAATAATAAAAAAAAAAAAAAAGAAATGACATGAGAGCAGCTGAAGACTTCTTATCTCTGCAAAGATCTTTTGTCTATGTTCGGCTGAAAACTCGACAAGAAATGAGATGACAACAGTTTAGACCTCTCTTACATTTTCAAAGATCTTATGTCCTATGTTCGGCGTGTTTTCCTGGAGGCGGGGTACAGTTGCCACTTTTAAGCAACCATTACTCAGCCATTACCCCTACAGGGTGGGCCAACTTGGACTGACTAAAAAATCCATTCACTGCCAACAGGAAAATTAGGTTTACTTAAAGGATGTAACTTTTCGAGCGTATCGTAAAAAAAATTTATATGTAATTTATTCTTGAATAGATAAAAAAAATAAATATTTTAATAAAAAAAAATTTAAACTTTTCAAAATAGTCAGCCCAAGATGGCCCACTTGTATAAGTTGGCCCACTTGTCCAAGTTGACCCACCACAACAACTTGAAGAGAACCAAGTGACAAAGTGTACAGTGTTAAAACTCAACAAGCTCACTTCTAGGCACGGTTTTTGAGTAACAATCCAAAAGCGACCTTGATTGACCGAGTAGAAGCCTAGCTTCAAGAAGCTTCAAGACAACCCCGTTTCATTGGACATGCTTAATAAATACAATAATGCTCATTTTGAGTGATTCTCCGTTTAATCTCCAAAGGAAGAATTACTCTTGCCAACCGCTGCTTCTTTGAGTGAAGGAAATTGGTAAAAATCCTCTTTAGAAAAACTAAGCCTTTATTAGACGTTCATCGTCCCGGTCCTTTTATGGAGCATGGACCTTTTCTAAACCGGATGAAGAAACCCTTGGTCGTTTTGAAAGAATGATGTTTTATCTTCTTCTTCTTCTTCTTCTTCTTCTTTTCATTTCCGGCGTTACGAGTGAGTGATCTTGAAGCGATCACAACTCTCCCACTTTTCTGCTTCACACTAGTGATCCGCCTGTGGGGTACGCCGCAAAGAATGATGTTTTATCGTGTTGTAATTTGTAGGGAGGTTTCACAACGAACTCTTTGAGCTTAACTGCGACATGGACACAGCTAGAAGAATACGCATAGTGAGACTACGATGGCTGATATATGTAGAGCGGACGAAAATCGACAAGTTTTCGATAGCATGTTGCAGGGAAGTAGCGGAAGAGGAAGACCTAGTTTTAGGTGGTGCAGTCAAGTGGAAGAAGATCTCAACCGACTTCAAGTGCAAAACTATAGAGAGCTCTCCCGAAATCGAATTTTTTATCGAAAGATGTTGGCCCCTATCACAAGGACCGTCGCGTCGTAGCGATTTCGGACTACGGATACCACAATAGAAGCATCACAGACGCTCTTGTAGTGAAAGTTTTGCCACAAAATTTGTTACTATTAATAAAGTTATTAACAAGTTACAAATATCTGTTGCCAAGCGTTCATAACGAAAATGTTTTTAGTCATTTCTATTTGACATTCGTTGTCCGAAATTGCTACGACGGGCCCTGTGATAGGAGTGGTTGTTTAAGGCCCAAGTTAACCCTGAACGCCATCTTCGTAAGAAAGTATGCTCATGTTGAGATTCGGCTCCGATAAAAAGTTAGTTGAGTTCCCAAAAAAAAATTGCATTTCGGGATTCGATCGACTCCAAGGCTAGCCCTTCAACTTTCAAAACGATCGAGTCTCAAAATGCATCGAATTCACGGGACTACTTTTGAAGTGGTCGAATCTCAAAATGTAGTTTTTTCAAATTTGTTTAACTTTCTACCGAGTATTTATGATTGACGCATAAGATTCATAGACTATCCAAATGTACTAAATCCAAATCCTATAAACGATTAAAGAGAGCAACTGTTAGACAACTTCTCCTGAACTCTGTTCTCTTTTTTAAAGACTTGTTTTTCAAAGACACCGTTGTAAAATGAAAAATGCGAAGATGTGTCGTAGGACAATGTTGAAAGCTAAACGTTTTCACTCTTAGACTACAATATTTAGCATTAAAGAGGTCCCCGACAACTGAGACAATCTCTTTTACCCAAGAAAAGCTACCTCCAAGAAAAAAGGTGTTCGCAACAAAAACTTACTCATTGGACAAAATTTTTACTTTACACAAATAAGTGGCCCAGTTATACAAAACGAAGCACATACTTAAAGGGGTGCACTTCTAGACAACCTCTTTCAAATTACATTTTGCGTTCTCTTCGGAGAACATTTTTGAACTGCCGCATGTTACAAATGACTGTACAGAAGGCACAAATAATATGGTTCACTCTCAAATTATTCTACTTAATTATGTCAGTTTCTCCTGAAGAAAACTTCTTTAGTTTAGGGACAACCAAAACAGATGCAATATAAGTTGTCAGCCTGTACAGGGCGATTTGCTTAACAATTTACATGACATTTTCTTCCATAAAACAAGATCACCCAAAGATTCATTTGATCGAGACTGGCTTAATCTGATTGAGGGCAAATCTTAGATACTCGCATTTACTTTTAACAGCTTCATTCCAAGATAACCACTTTAAGTCGAGACTAAATAAATAAATGTAAGGAATAAAGGGACCAACAGTTTTTTGCCTATTCCGAAGGACTGATCGAGAAAGCGCTTTTCATGACAATGATTTTTTAAGAGGAGGCTTAAAAGAATCTGGAGCACTCAGACTAATTGCTGGTCCATTGTACTACCGGGGTAGCCACCTTCCCTTTTTTAATGTTACAGTAGATGAAAATAAGGTGGTTCTAACTTCACATATAACCTCAAGGGCGGCATTTCTAACCTACGCCTATCTACTCTACCCCTTCACCACTTCCGAACTTTGACAATGAAATCATGTTCATGGGGCTTGCCAGTTCCTCTCGAAGCCGAAACATGACTTCTTAATGAGTCAGGTTCATACATTAAACGTTTTCTACCAATTAAAGCTTGAAATTGAAATGAATATTGTAAACATTTTTTGAAATATTTCATGGATCACTTCTCCTGCACATGTAAGATAGATGAATTTTGTAATAACTGGTACTTTTGCTCCTATCTGAAATATGCATCTTTCATCTTTCATAAAATTATCAAGGTAGTGATAGAGAGAACATTTTAAACATATGAGTGTAGTAAAAAGTCATCACTTAATTTACACTTGAAACCCTTTTTTATGTCAGCTATCTACTGTATCGATTTGAATGTGAGGTTGTTGACAAGGTATTGTGGAGTGGAAGTGCATAATATACAATTTTTAGTTTGGATACCATGCTTTAAGGCATTCCAAGCTTGAAGTACTGTCGCTATCAAAGCCCTTCGACACCCATTGAAATCCGCAGAGTAGACTTTGACAAATTGCATTCTGTCTGGCGTTTTGAACTCTAATCAGAACTCTCATGAACTTCACTTAGCGAAGTTTTTGTTCAAGTCGAGTGGTATTCCCCTGCAAAAGTTAGTAACTATCTGAATGGGACCGCGTAAAAAATCAGTTCATTTTGTGTGTAAAATAAAATTTCAAAAGTCCGAAACTTCCATTCGCTTAAAGCCCTGGCTCTCAAAATAGCTAACTGTTCAGTACTTCAAATGCCTACCATTAGCAGTGGTTGGACAACATTTTCTCGCTCAGGAGCATAGACAACCATCGTTTTTTTTTTGGAAAGGAAAAATGTAATCTGCTCTTACACAGTTTTTTTTTTAACTTGTTTTGACATAACATCATCGTTGAAGATAAAATAGATTTTATATACTCACTTCCTATCATCCCAGCCGGTGGTGTGGCCAGCAAGAGCCACATATGAAGAAGAAAAAAAGCGAAATATTTTTGTATGCATCCTCATGGTCGACTGGCCGGAACATACCTGCCTATTGGTTCGAGACCACCTTAATTTTGCCAACGACCCATCAACAACACAACACAGGGACAAGAGGAATGCCTCTAGAAGGGCATCTGCAAGGAAAGAGGTTAAAGTGGGATGTGGGAGAGAGAGACTATACGAAATTCCTCGCGCTCGTAATCTATGCACAGGCATACGTATCACGTATGTGTGCAGACAAAGTGGCGGCAGTGGCGACGTTCCGGCCATGCAATAGCGACAGTGTCCCATTGGGACATTTTCCGGTCGATTGCATGTTGCATTCCCGTTTCATGTCGATTACCTGGTGGTCGTATTATTACACCGACGAGTATGTACATTAAAAAGAAAAAATCATTTTTTTTGTTTGTTAACCTCCTTGTTCCTTGATTCACCACGCTTGCCATTTGGCTTGGCTTCGGACGTGTGGCGTGGAAAAAATTTTAAGCCTCTGGGCGGAAAATTATTTTCCGAAAAAAAAAAAAAATTACAAAAACCCCCAGGGAGCTAAATAACCAGCATGAGCGAGCTGAACAAGGAAGAAGGGGCTGATGGAGTCGATGAAGAAGTTACACTAAAAAGGATGGAAGTTCAGGTGGAAATACTGCTGCACATCAGTGGTAAAGGTAGAAGAGTTTGTATATACGAACTCCAGTGCCGTTGCCGGTGAAAGTCGTTTCTGTAAATCGTCGATGAACAACTGACATGCAGCCGTGCCACGCGAGGGTATCGAATGAGATCGCCGGGAGACTGTTGGCGCGCCGCCGTACGGTGATTTATTTGTTAAAGTTGATTACGTTTGGGGGCTCATTTTTTTTTTTTTTTTTGATATGTTGGTGCTGTTGGCCTCCCTGCTTGTAGTTTTGTATTTTAATTTAACATTAACCGTGCGAGGATTGCGGAAAGGATGCAACGAGAAAGAAAGAAGGGAGGACACGAGAAGAGACAATAGACACATACACAAAATGGAAACACATTTCCGACTGCGATGAGGTTGGGAATATCGCGTCGTCCGATGGATGATGGCGTATTGATGAGGGAATATGGAGGCGGCTCGCGAGTTTTTGTGGCTTTCTAGTGCCTGGGTGTTGGTTTTTTTATGTTTTATTCGTTTTCTGGTTTTTTGCAATTTGCACGTTGTTAAATGAATGGCAGGTTAGCGAAAAGGGTGGCAACTACTTGTGCTCTACTAGCAGCCGTTTGATATTCAACTGAGGTTGCAGGCTTTATGGCTGCATTTTTATCCTTCAATTAAAATGTTATTCGTAGGAATAATTTTTGTGAATGATGAAAGAAAATGGATGAATATAATTAGTAAAGGTTTTTGTGGGGAAAAGGTTGGGGTTATTTTTTACGCAGTGTTGTTTGGTTTCTTTTTTGTTGGTCCAATGCCAGTTGATCTTTGATCGCCACACATGATTTTTTTAGAGATATCTGTGAAGGTTGTATTTATGATATATTCAAAGTGTTTGTTTCTGTTTTGTTGTGCACTAGGGGACGTTATTTTGGCTTGTTACACTTCCAGGGTCTGACGAATGCTTGGGATATGGATACTGTGAGTTGATAGACTTGCGCTTTTTAAAGTACAACAGCAGCTGTTATGCCTTATCCACTTAAAAAGATCAATACGTTCCCAGATTTTGGCTGTGTCTTCCAAGAGCAAGTACTTGCAGTCTGTGCAGCCTTTAAACATCTCGCGAGGCAAACATAGACCAACAAAGGCATCGACATTTTCAAAAAGAAAGCCAAGGCTATCTCATGCATAGTCTCAAAACCCAAATTAATAGATAGCTGTCACAGTGGATGTGGAAGTGGAAGCGGAAGAAGCCTTCACATCAAAAACACCGTCTTAAAAAAATTGAGCACGACCGGACAGATCCCCGTCGAAAAAGCAAATCTGCACTTTGTTGGCCTCAGACATGGAACATCAAAGCCAGGAGGTTCGCCGACGCATTCTGAATTCAACACAGCGTGGCGTATCCTACAGGCGGATCACTAATGCGAAGCAGAGAAGTGGGGGAGGGCTGTGATCCCTTCGAGATCGTGATACTCGTATTGCCGAAAAATGAAGAAGAAGAAGTAGAAAGCTGACGTAGTAGTTTGAGACCGCTCAGCGCATTGAACATCCCAACTTAAATTTTGGTACCAGGACACCATGATATAACTGGTAACGAAATGGCGGATCAGCTTTCTAAAATCGAGTCATCACTCAAATTCAGCGAGACGAACACCTCTGTACTCAAATCACTAGAGCAAGAAAAAAGCTCAATCCAAAGAAACTTTCCGAAAACTTCGAATGACCGTTGGTCGTCTTTAGAAACCAATCGGGTTTCCAAAAACCTATGGCCAGACATTTCCAAGAAAAGAATAAAGAGACAGAATTTGTATTGTTGCTTTAGCAGGCCTCTCTTCGTTGATTGCCATTCTCATCGGAAACAACTCATTGGGTACACACATAATTAGAATGGCCATTAGCACATCCGACTTATGTAGAGGATGCTACGACGAAGAGGCAGACGCAGGATCATTCCACTTACTCTGTGAGTGCCCAAGCTGGCGAAAACTTGGAGTCGAATCTGGCGACATTACTTATTTTTTATTGAAAAGCATCCTAAAGTTCATTACAGGGCTCCAGATGGCTCAGTGAAGCTCCCCATCTTCAATAGCTTAGTGAGCATCACAGATCCTTCTGCTTCTCACCTTTTAACAAACTTCCCATCCTCGTTTATCCTCCTTTATCTGCAAAGCAGAACGGATCATTGAGATCCGAATGAGATGTTGCCACTGCACCCTCCATACAACCTAACCTGACCCAAATAGTCACTATATGAGAAGTGGAGCCCGGTTCTTTTTGTTATCAACGAATTAACAGACGTCAGCCTTAGTTTTCCTTATGGGCCCGTATAAGGAATACTAAGGCTCTTAAGGAACAACAGCTGGGTTGAATCAGTACCTGACATTCAAGGAAGAAGTTCGGCTATGTGAACCCATGTTTATTGATTTAGAACTTGTTGAGTTCGTCACGATAATTTTTCAACGCATGTAAAAGTTAATTTCCTTGGGAAGAAGTTAGAAAATGTGGCACGCTTTAGGTGTAATATGCCTGCAATCTTCTGATTTTTAAGCGTATTCTTGAAATGTTCTTTAATGCATTAGAGATGCATGGTGGAAATTAAGATGTACAGCACAGCTATATGATCTCATTGTCATTAGACTTGTGAGACAATCGAATTTGGCTACTTTGAAAAACCATTAGGTATTCCTTTCTCTATAACGAAAGTTTCGTTCTACTCTCTCCGTGTAAAAGTAGGACATAAAGAAAATATCAATTTGTGTATACTCACCTGTTGGAAACGTGCAAAAAGCCACATGCGACCTTCACTATACTGTAGCAGCTTCTTGACAATCCCCAATGTCCCTTAAAGTAATTGCTTTTGAAGCTTAAAAGATCTACATATCCGTTACACTGCGTATACCCCAAATTGAATTATCTCTCCACAGAGCAACCGTTTCTGGCTTGATACAAACCAAAACTCATTAATTATTTAGGCCACAACGAAAACGAATAAGAGGGAACGGGCGTTCCAAAATTAAAGTATTTTCGGGAAGGCAAATAGATTACAGATTGGATGCGCGCGTACAGTCTTTTGAAGTGTCATCAACACAATACACCAACATATGTGGCTTACTATAGTGGCTGGCTTATTGCGATGATGAGGAGGAAACCTTTCACACAATGGGCACACACAAGGCTCGCACTCCATCAGAGTGTGAGGACAACCAAAACGCAATCACTCATTCATTCTTCCTCGAGAGCACAAAACTCTCTTGCATGTCTCATTCATTTTCCCATGTTGACAGTTCAAAAGTATAGGTGGGAGGGCTATAGGGGCTGGCTACCCGCCTTTAATTTCCATTTCTCAAAAATTTGAAATTTCTATCCAAGTGGTACTACTGATGTGACTCCCCCCTTCCCCCGACCACTTGACGAGTGGAGAAAAAAAAAACATGCCACATCCGACTATGCGACAGCAAACGACCCTCAGGGACAGGATCTTCTGACTGCTGGCATCCAAAAATGACAAAATTTGATTGACGCGTGATTGTTGGTCACAAATAATAATGGTAAAAAAAGCCTCCGAAATAAATAACTTGACATCAATTTAATAGCTTCGCCGCGGGGCAGATGGTTGGCTTTAGATTTGAATTCTGCAGACAGTCAAAATTGTAAGGGTAATGCTGAAAAATTGTTTCCAAGACAAGCTGACACGTGCTTGGTGGGTGGGTTTGTGTTTGTGTGTGAGTCTATACGTCTATGTTGTTGGGCGCCAATCACTATTGATGTGGTTTCTCCCAGTTCACTCACTCACTCTCTGTTTCTCCTGCAAACAAAATAAAACATGCCGAGAGAGATGAACGAAGAAATTGTTGTTATCAACGTGTTTCAACGTCCATTAAAGGATTACTATTACGGTACCAGATTAAATGGCTCTGGCATATTATATGTACTTCTATTATTGTCGGTTAATGCCGGCCTCATTATCATCAGACCGTGTGATGTTTGGCTAAATGCTACGACTACGAGTGGGTTTATGTTCCATGAAGCATTGGAATCAATGTCCATATGCGGATAAATGGGTCAAATGGGATTCTAATGTGATTGTATGTGCGTGTGGATGCGATTTGCGCATTTGACCTTTGATGAGATTCTCTCTAATGCATGTAATTGGAGGATTATGTTTTTCTTTTCTACTTTTAGGATGTTCATTTTTAGTTATGCGATGTCAACCTGGAATCGGAGTTCAGAGGGAGGTAGGAAAAATCAGAGAAATCCCCTGTGGGTAGTGAACATTCTATAAGTGGAGTGCGCCTTGAAGCTTATGTTTTCTTCGTGTTGTCATGGAATCAATTAGGTAATCCAATGAGGTAATTCTAAGAGGGGGATTTTGCTAAAATGTGTTAAGGATTATCCTTTGATGTTGAACACAGAGATTGGAGTACCCTTGGACGAAAAAGAAAACGAACAATTACTTTTTTTTTTTTTTTTTTTTAATGCTGGTTGCCCCTGTTGACGTAGGAGCTCCAAACCCAAATTATATTTGCCCGGTCGGCTTTCCCAACCAAATTTGTTATGTTATGAGTCACTTCTTTCCAGGAACAGCCCTCAGAGGAGCTCAACTATTTTTCGCTTGTATTTTTGTATGTGACTTTGAAACTCCAAGCGTTGTATGATTCAACTGCAGAAATTAGGTCACCTGTTTTTCTTCTTCTTCGTTACGAGCATAGTCATTTCGGAGGTTTCTGGATTCTTCCATGTTTGAGGCAAACCAAAGGCCGATGTCCTTGCATTTGTCTGTTCCACTAGCGTTTTAATTTGCCTTTCTTTTGGTTTCTTCTCAATTGTGTCTGAAAATTGTATGATACTGCCTTTTTGACGGTGTTCTCTGGATCTCTCCTTTGAACATGACTATACCAACTGTGCCGGTCGTTCTGTATTTTTTCCAAATCCTCGTACTTCTAATACAATCAAGCTTTGTGACTCCTGTTGTCATTCATCATGTGCTTTTTTTTCCTCAGTTGCCGTCGACTTACTCCCATTTCTGTTTTTTTTTTTTTTCCTTGGAGGTTTTTAAAATACTAACTGGAGTACGTAGACCTAAATACCGGTTCATTGACGCCAAAAGACACTGCCATGATAAGAAGCCAAGTTATCAGCTCTCACCATGTCTGCGACGAGTATCTGTTACCTGACACGAGAAAATGCAAGACGTTCACGGTGGAAGTGCTCTGCGGTGTCGTCATCCTCTCCACAGGATTCACAGAGTGGCAAAAGGAAAGTTCCCCCCTGGCAATGCCAATATATGCTTTCTACATTCTTTTCTGCTAAGGAATAGCAAAAATGTAGCAATCTTCTTATTAACGTTGGGGAGCATATGTTTAGTCTGTGTGCGTCTACCGGAGGTATACCATCTACAGTTGCGCTCTTGACAGATCCAGTCGTTGATTGAAGCCCTCATTAAGGTTCCTGACAGATCTAGCGAATGTATCGGTTTTGAAAAAGCTGTCTGAGATCCTTGCCTCGCAAGTTCATTAGCGATCTAATACCCAGTTATGCCGTGACAGCCTGGAACCCAAAAGAGACTCAAAGAATTTAGTCTCCCGAACGCATTCAGGAAGCTCTTGCAAATCTGTATCGCTTTTGAAGTAGTTAGAGGGCTGAGAATGGCCATTTGGCACAGCTTGGCTGTCGCTGAAGACACAAATACTTCTCCCAATTCAGCGATTGCTCGTAACGTAGTTTATAGGCATTTGGGTAGCTTCATTTCCGCTTGGATGAGTATTTGCTTCTAGAGGCGTGCAGTGATATGACATCGCTCTCCACATACTCTAATATTTTGTTCATTGTCCAGCAATTCTGCAAGCTCATGTGAAGAAATATCACAGTTCTTTTACTCCTTAAAAAACGCTCGGTGAGTTTGTTAGTCTTAATCCGCCTGTGTCTATGTTCTACCATAGGTGTCCTTACACTGTCTAATAGGAAGACACGTCAAAAGACTTGGTTTGTATTCCAATGATTTCTGCAGAAGCTGCATGGATGAAGAAGAGGAAGAAACCGTTCAACATCTTCTTTGCTCATGCCCTACACTACTTCATAAGAGGAAAACTCATCTTGGTGAATTCTTCTTCGACAATACTAGTGACTTAGCTTAGATAGACCCTAATAGTTTTTCAAAATACATTAAGCTCCTAACCTACTCCTAAATTGGACTAGAAGCCAATGATTATCCGTGGGAAGACGAATTCTCGAAGTCAATATTGGCTTTCTAAGACGGAGAAGTGCTGGACATTCTGTAATGATGTGCAGAGACATTTCTTCATTTTCCAGGCATCGCCTTCGTGGAGTTCCACAAGGAAGGGCTCTTAGGCCCGACTTGTTCCCTCTTGAGAAGTTGTTGTTATAGAAAATCGTAGTAGAAACTGTATTTTGTTTCGGCTATAAGAATATATATTGATTATGCCACGACGTTATTACCAATCAATTGGCTTAGAAGTCGCATTCAAAGTTTATTTAAAGAAAAACTCCTTTCAACTCAAATGCTACTTTTTGAATTCTTTTTTGAATAAGTAACTTTGCAGAAACACCATTGCCCTTTGTCCTTAACTTTTAAGGCGATTATCGTTCAATCGTCTATCATCGACGGTAACGGCATAAGATTGTTTCATGTAACTTCGCAGTCAGCGTTTAAACCCGGATGTTCAATGCTTTACTTAACTCAATTTAAAACCACGCCATGCAGAGAAATTCAAGAATAATGTGCATCGGCATCTCCTTTCTTATCCTTTCCTGATTTTCTAAACATCATAAGGGCAGTCACAGCTCCTTGAAGAGTAGCAGTTTTGCTATCGCCATACAAATTTTGCAGGCTTTTGAAGAAGTTTTAAAAGATTGAAAATATAGTCGTCTAAAACATTACGGAGTCTGGAGTCAGTGCCCAGTGTTCATAAATTAATTTGATGTAGACCAATGTTATATCCACAACAATTTGCAGAGACGAAACTTTAAAGAGCCTTTTAATGAAGGACTGCTGCACAAAAGTCCATCCTCGCAGCAGCTTTAAAATAATCAATATGCTTTGTTTTTTGAGCCTGTTTTGTACGTACCGTTCACATTCAACCCAGTGATGCCCCAGTTTTCATTTTATTCCAAATGAAATCTTTCCCAACATTCCCACTTTTGCTTTGTCTATTTTTCTCTCTTAAAACGCCTTGTTTCATAATGAAGAACAGGAAAAAACTTAATATGCAGCAAACAATAAATATTTTCACTAAATGTAGGTCTCCGTAGACACTTGACATGAAGAACAAAAAAATAGAAGAAAAAAAAAAACAACACAAAATGCCATTGAATGCCAGCAGCTATTAGCATAGCAAAAATATGGACTACGAAGACGGTCGCAACGCAAATACTAAGAAAGCTCATAGACGAAGAAGGTAGATGGCGGTAGGTGACTTACAACGTACCTTTAGTCATGTGTTTTCTCCGCACATTACCCAGGGGCAATATAACCCGAGAAAGTAAGCGGGGCTAAGTATGAGAGAGGAAATGATTTACTTGTTTACACTTACTTACAATAACATTTCTTCTTCGAGCCTTGGCCTCGTAATCATTATTGCCAGGAGGGTTAGAAAGATCTATGCAGACTAAAAGAAAAAAAAAATTATATGCAAAGGTCAAGATGCTCTTTGGAGGACGAGAGTAATATCAAAGGGTTTTTACAGCTCTTTACCAAAATCATTTTGTCAAAACTGAGATTGTTTTTTAGCTTTTTGTTCCTAGTGCTTCTGTGGGGTAACCACACAGTGAGTATTTTTTCACTTTATCCCTAGTGGTTTCATGATGAATTTTTTTTTCAAACTTTTATGCGAAATTTTGACACCTTCGGGAACAAAGGGTTAAGAGGTTCCAATGTCGTTACTCGTTTTCAGTTAACGAAGTTTAAAATCTTTGCCAGTAAATCAGTCTACGATAAGAACTTCTGAATATACTGACAGCTGGCAACAGTAGCGTGTGTCCCTTGGGCTGTCATTAACCATGCAGGCAACCCTGCCTACGTAGTTGAAGCTTCAGTAAACTTGCAGTATTGTTACTACTACTGTTTATTGTTATTCTTAGGGTTGCTGAATGTGCCTACTCAAGAAAGTGGCTGCTTTTACAGGTGCAGCGAACGCGCACAGTAATTTTTCTTAATTCAACGCTACACACACACAGCCACCCTGCATTTTACACATTACAACACTTTGTTGCATTTGCTGGTACCACAGTGTTTATTTTTACAAGTACACTTTTACTTAATGCTATTGTGTAAAAAATGGTGTGTGTGTGTGCAATTTGATGAACACTCTCCAACTCAGAAGTCGGATTGATGCACGTGGATATGTCGTCTCCTTAAAATGCAATCGCATTAGAAGATGATTGCCATAGCTACAGTGTAATGGAATTTATTTATTATAATAGAGAGTGGGCGGAGGAGTGGATGATGGGTGTTAATGGAATTTACACGAATCAAGTTTAAAGAAAGTACGAGTAAGTGAATATGATGCGCGATGAATGAATTCTTCTTCATCTTGACAAGCAACTGAAGGGTATTGTGATGTGAGAGAGATGCAGCAGTGATTTGCGAAATCCATTATTACAATGAGGTGATGGGATTTACAATTTATTTCTTTTTTTTTTTTTTTAAATAACTGCTCACGTGTTGAGCATAGGAGTTTTCTTTCCATTTTCTTATTTATAAATGTGTGTTCATGCTGAAACTCAAACATGCTTTTTTACATTCGATTCTCATAATGGAATCACTCAGGTATTTTCGGTTGGAATGTTTTTTCATTCAACATCCCTTGGTTGGTGGTTCTTTTTTGTTGAATTTTTTCTCAGCATTTTATCGTCGAACTTGGCATTTTCGAAGATATCTCTGATCTGAACTTAGGCGAGGTCTTCATCGTCGTGTGCGTTTAGTATGAACACATTTGTGTTCCTGAGTAAACGTGATGGTTTGGTGCGAATAGTTTTCCGGGTTTAATCTTTTGTCTTAAGGAAGTCGATTCTCTAAGTGATCCTTGCCACATTTTACGAATAACTTCAAATCGTCGAAGTTCTTTGTTATCTGAAACAAGTTGAGTGTTATAACGATATTCATGATCTTGTGCAAAGATCGTCCAGGGGCCCAACAATATAATTACATTCTACTTTCGAATCATTAGTTAGTTTTCATTAAACGCCAAGAAGAATGAATTCAATTCTTTCAACTGATGTGTTCTTGTCGCAACGGTTAGCGTGTCTGTCTGTTGCTTATGAAGTTCGAGGTTCGAATCCCACAAACTTCAAGGAACAAAACACGATTTTCCATTTTCTTCGCCTTTTGCGAAGAATTGAAAATGTTTCACGATTAGCCTTTCGGAATACCGGTAAGAAATTGTAGATCCTTCCATACCCTCACAAGGGTTTGCTTGAATGAAATGAGCTTGGCCCCGGGACTCCCCACTTTGTTGCAAAACCCATTTATTCTTAGCTTTGGACACAACTTCCGTGATCTTCATCATTTTGTTCAAAGAACTTTCCAGTCTCTGAAGTTGTCCCTGATTTGGTCTTAGCTGAGTTCTGAAATGATACTCATCATGATCCTAAAGACTTAAATAAGAGGAATTTCAAACACTCGGACACTTTTACTGTAGACTCGAGTTACATAGTAGTCCTCTGGTCTTTGAAGCAAACTGGATTTGAACTTCGTGGTGGTTTGAGTGGTCTCCATCATTTTGTTTAAAGAACTTTCCAGTGCTTGAATTGGTCTGTTATCTGATCTTAGCTGAGTTCTTTCGGTGATCTTCATCACTTCGTGCGTTTATCAATCCTCAAGCTGAACCAAGCTTTATCTTTTTGTGATCTCTACCATATTGCTCGAAAAACTTCTTAGTATTTTAAGATGTCTGTGGTTGCCATTAATCTGATTCTTAAAGTGATTTGCTTCTTTCAGTACCAAAATTTATTATTTTTAAAAGTAAGCTGAGGTTGAACTAAGACAACCCTTAAAGTGATCTTCATCGTCTCGTACGAATAAGTTTCCAGTCTTCAAAGTCGTCTGTGATCTGAATTTTGTCGAATCCTCAAACCTCAAGTGACGTTCGTCATTCCGTCTTCTAGAAAATATTTAATCTGAATTAAATTAAATCAATTTTCAAAGTGATCTCGAAAGTCTTGTACGAAAAACTTCCCACCAGTCTTTGAATTTATTTGCAATCTGAAACAGTTCGATTCTTGAACTAATACTTGCTTCTTTCACTTCTAGATTTTTCAAAGTAAATTGAATCCGAACTGAAAACTGAGAAGTCTTGTGAACATTGTGATGAAGATCGCTCAATGATTCGACATTAAGTGATCTTCATCATCATGCTCTGAAGACTTATCATTTTTTTAAGTTTGTCTTTGGTCTACATAAGTCGATGTTTAAAGTTTAAACTGTGATTTGAACTTCGAGGCTTCTGTGATTTAAGTTATTTTTATCATCCCTCAAAACGATCTTTCCACTCTCCGAAAATGTGTGATCTGAAGATCTGAACTAGGTAGAGTCTTATGTTCTTCATCTTGTACTTAGAACGAAATCAAGTACTTGAAGTTATCGGTGATCTGAACTTTATCAAGCTTTGAAACGATCTTCACCATCCAGTGTGCTAAGTTAGCTTTGACTTCAATAATATCTTCACCTAAAAAGATAATCATAACCTTCAAAACGTTATTTGAAAACTTTTTTAGTCTTCAAAATTATCTTTGATCTAAACACAGTCGTTCCATGTCGTTCAAGTAAGCTGTGGTTCGAACTAAGTGTAAAGTGATCTCCTTCATCTCATATGAAAAACTTTCTAGCCTTCGAAGTTATCTGTGACCGAAACTAAGACGGGTCTTAAAGTGATCTCCATCATTTAGTATGAATCTTATTGAACTTGCGCAAAAACGTGTCCTTGAAAATGTCCACCAATTTGGTTAAGAGAAGCTGGTTTCGGTCCAAGTTGCTCATTTGGTAAAGTGGTTTTTCGGAAGACAGTTTTTTTTTTTTTTTTGCATCTCAGAGACATAAGTTGCACTGGGCTTAGAGCAAGCCCATTTGTACGTACTTATTTACGCTCTTCATCATAAATGCAAGTGTTAGAAGTTAGTAAAACGCCTACACCAGCACAAAGAGAGCGTATAAAGCAAATAAAAACAAAGAAAATTTATAGCTACATAACATAAACAAATTAAACAAGACTAGACTAGATAATATAAAAATTAATACAGATTACAAATGAGATAAATAATAGAAAAAAAAAATCAAGTATGTGAAGCACTGGTTTTAAGCTTTTGTTTCAAACTATTTTTGCTAATGTTAAAATCAATAAGTAAATGATTTGAATTAAATAATCTACTCATGCGCGATATCGGCTCATGCATGCCATAATTGGTTCTGTGATGGGGGCAGTGAATTAACTCTAAATTACGTAAGTGGTGAGATCCTCCGCGGTAGTTAAAACCTATGGACGAGAGCAAGTAAGGAGCATCAATATAACCAGCAATAAGCTGATGGATAAATATTAGATCATTGTTGATACGTCTTTGGGAAAGGGTTTGCAAGCTTAAAAGCTGAATACGGTGCTCATACGGGGGCAGATTAAAAGGATCCTCCCAAGGAAGACCTTTCAGAGCAAATCGTATAAATTTATGTTTTTAGAATCGTTCATGAATTCAGAGTTGTTTATCGAAAGGACTCGGTTATGTTACTTGAGGAGGATGGCTTTTGTGCTTCTTTGTCACTCATAGTGTCCGTTCTTAAACTTCACCTGTCAACCGAAATTTGAGCTCAGAGCTCAGAGGAAGAGCCACTGACAGAACAATGAGTGCCACAAGCAAGCAGTGCTTTGTCATTGCCAGAACTAAGAAGCAAGCTACTTTTTCGAGTCCAGAGGGCTTTGTCATGGTACTTGAAAAGAGTAGCTTTGGTGCTTCTCTGTCGCTCACTGGCTCCACAGCGCTGTGGAAGTTCACCTAATAACCAAAATTGGAGCTCAGTGAGGTAGGACCAGCGACAAAAAAAGGAGTTCCACCAGCAAACAGTGCTCTGTTACTACCAGAACTAAGAAGCAAGCTATTTTTTCTTCTTGCTTCTTTGTCGCTCATGGTGTCCGTTGTTAAAGTTCACCTGTCAACCGAAATTTGAGATCAGAGGAAGGGCCAGCGACAAAATATGAGTGCCACAGTGCCACAAGCAAACAATGCTCTGTCACTGCCAGAACTAAGAACCAAGCAATTTTTCTTGCTTTTTGTGCTCGGACTTTTACTCAATGGACATCTCTGTGAAACTAAGTGGGAACTGCGAAAAATTCAAGGAACATTTGTAGGGTTTTGTTCATATAATGAATGAAAATTTGGGTTTCTTGAGCGGAGTTAGCTTCGATTGGGTAAAGAGTTGTGGTGCTCCACAGCGAGTTGAAGGTTCTCTAGCTTTTAGGACTCCATTTAACACAATAAAGTGTATCTCAAACGCATTTTCCAGCCAAGACTATCTTTGGTTCACTGTAAGTCCTACTCTCTGATATTTAAAGCTCTTTACTCTTACTTAATGTATTCTGCGATGATAATATGGTTATAAGTGATCTCCAGAACGTTTTGTGACTAAATTAATTGTACCTTTACTCAGTCTGTTCTGTACTTTTTTCAATGAGCTAGCTCTAATTGACTTTCATGATTTCATGATATTTACTAAATGGTAAATTGTGATACGAATTCTTATATTTTAAGAATTTTGGTTGATCCTCAAATGTGAACGGCAGTGTCCTTAAACTTTTTTGACCTGTGATTAACTATTTTAATATGTGTTCTGATTCTTTATTTATCCAAATGACATATGTTACTTTTCGATGTCTCCTTGAAATAGCTTGTTAGTTCTTGACTGTCTTCTCATCTGCTTAGGCCCGGTATCTTCTGATATTTCATAGACTTCTTCTTCTTCTTCTTCTTTTCATTTCCGGTGTTACGAGTAGTGATCTTGAAGCGATCACAACTCCCACTTTTCTGCTTCACACCAGTGATCCGACTGTGGGGTACGCCGCGTTGACCTCAGAAAGCGTCGGCAAGTCTCCCGGTTTTGGATTGTTCCATGTCTGAGGCCAACCAAATGCTGCTGTTTTTGCATTTGCTTGTACCAGGAGTGTTTTGGCCTGCCTTTTCTTTTTCGTCGCGAATTTGTTGAAACGTTGTACGATATTGCCTTTTGGACGGGGTTCTGCGGATCTCTCCTTTGAACATGACTTCTTCTTCTAATTATTTCAATGTATTCTATGCGAAGCTTTGAACTTTTAACCCCTAAAGCATATGAAAATATGAGAAATCAAACCACATTCAGTTGAACATTCACTACATTCAGGATCTGGTTAGTCCTCTGCCATTCTTGAAAAAAAAAAATTATAATAATTTGCCCTTAACCCAAAAAGCTGGTCATTGATGTCTTCTAAACAGCGTTGAATTTTATTTATTTGTTGTTTACATGAACATCATAGTAGTGCTTCGTTTGAATGAAATATTTTATAAAACAGCAAAGTAAATTGTTCAAGTGAATCGTAGTTTTGATTTGACATGTTCATGCCCCCTTGTACGAATGACCGAAAGAAGGCCCGCAAAGTTCTCTTACCACATGTTACCCCTATGCGTGCTATAAAGCATAATATTCTTAAACTCTTTCCACACATGCAACACACAACCACAAAAAGCGACTACTTTTTTGCATAATATTTTATTTTTATTTTCATGAAAATTATGAAATTTAATTCTCTTTAAGTGCGACTGTCATGTCGGTCGGTGTGTAATAAAAAGCGCTCTTAATTGCATGTCCTGTGGGTGCGGCTCATCTAATTTGTACTCTCTGATCCTCCTCCTTAAACACCCATGGGATAGTTTTTAAGATAATTTATTATTTTAATGCGTTTTTATGGGCACTTTTTATGGAGCTATTCGAGTTGTATCTGCTTAATTTACATAAATGCATTTAATTCTTTCTCTCTTTTTTTGTCACTGTTATGTAATTTTATCTTCTTTCTGTTTCAGGTAAGGCACAACGAATACAAAAGGATGGTTATTTTTCGAGTGGTCTTTGATCATGTGGAGGTATTTTGTATTTTTATCATTTATAATCCCATACACCACAAAAATGGGCATAGAGAGTCGCTTTTTTGGCTACCTGCTGATAATTCCCTGAGCTAAACTCTAATACGATTGCCATTATACGATTAGAAAGAAACCACAGAACCGAATCCAAAAACAAACATTACTCACTAACCGCACAAATAATCCTGTACTGGCCAAAAAACTACATCACATGGCACATTCTCCCCTTGGTTTTATGTGTTTTGTAAATCGAAAAATGTTCGGCTCACAAAAACCGTAAAGTAGATTAGGTAATTAAATCCTCTACACATAAAATAAATTCCCTTTTATTTGATTGTTATCTGTTTGTGCATTAAAGGATAATGGTCCTTTTAAACAAAATTTGAACTCGAATGTGTCAATCGTAACACTCCGAAGGTGGGCAAATTGAATTGTAATAGATGGGAAAAGCACCTTTTCATTTAATTTTTAAGGTACTTTTATAGTAAAGAGAAAAGGTTCTAAGAAGTTTAACTGTGGTGTCTCAAAAGCAGTGACGCTTTAAGGTCTGTGATCAAATTTATTTGACATTTGACGGCATTCGATGCCATTAAAGTAAATTTCTGTTTAACTTTTCCTTTTGAAGCGAGTTTGGGAATAGCGTTTTATGACTCTTATGAAGTGAAACAAGCTGTTTTGAAGTTGTTGCATCAACAAATTGACTTGTTTAGTTACATTTAAGTACTTAGCACCATGAAACTGCCCAGTATAGGCCGACCGCGACGCCGTTTCCATACATTTGCAGTTATCGTGACGACACAATTCCTTTAAACAGCGGTTCTGCCGCTGCAGCAACTGCAAAACGCTTTGGTTTGGGGGAACTTTAAATGTCATGAATTACTCGTTACACATGAAGGAGAAAGGATTTGATGGAAGAGTTGATTGGTTGACTAAATCATTTACATATTCACCTATCGCAATCGAAATGCGTCATAAACAAAGTGTCAATGACTAATTACATCTGATGTAATTGAGCATTGAGGCCGTTGAGGGACCTCATTGAGAATCTTCGCAGCTTCAGGACACATGTGACTTGAGATCACCCTGTTATATTGAAATGACTTTTATCCTTTTTCGCCTACTACGATGACTTCTTGGTTTTTTTAAGCTCCATCGCTCAACGATCTTCCAGCTCACGTTTATGTGGTGAATTAGAGACATTGTGTCCTATATCAGCCCTTCGTTGTTGAAAATGAGATGTGTTATTTCAGGGACACTTACAGGTATAAACTTCAGGCTTTTTTGTCGAAGAAATTACTCTTGCACTTTTAGTCAGAATCAGCTTGTCCGTAAGAGTAGCTATTAATTAGGTTTTCATTAGCCTCCCTGGAAAAGTACGATTTTTTTTTGATTCTGTGTAATCTAAGACAAATACTAAATCCCTTTCTCAAACAGCTGAATCCTTTCGAATCTTGAGATACCGCTCTGTATGTTTCGGGATAACCATAGACAATCTTTGACCAATATATTTGATGAGGCTTGTTATCAAAAAGCTCCTTTTTTAGATCTTGTAGAATTTTTGAAGTGGAGGTTTCTACAGTTCTTAGTAGGGTCGTCCCTCATGCTTAGGGGCATTTTTCTATCGCAGAAGATGGCTGAGTTTTTTTTACAACTACTTTAGCCTGGGGTACTGTTGTACCAATTCATTACTAAACTCGATATCCGAATTGACTGTGCCCTGGACTCGAACCTGGAACTCTCATGTAACATGAAGCCATGATAATCTTTAAACCGCGAGTACGAACATAGCTGACCTGAGAATGACTAAAAATCGCATTTCATACTCAAAGTAGAAGTCTAATTGTCACTTCTGACAGTAATGCTGTACTATCGAGTGGCTTATTTAAACCACCTAGTCTAGTCCGTATTGACTAAAAGCCCTCTAACCAAACAGTGTCTTTCTCCTATTCGGGCAGACTGGCTGTTGTACAATCTCTTGCTTTGTGCCATTACCTATCAAATGATAGGAGATAATAATAGAGACCTGATAATAATAAAGTCCTGTCTTCAAAACGTCTATCATGAACAGAACGGAGCTCTATCGTCAGTTTTCTTGTTTACTGTGTTGACGATGCTATTTTTGAGGACAGGGATGAAGAACTGGTGTTGCTGAGAAACCTAGCTTCTCAGATTTTGATTGCGTTACAACGTTTCGAACATAGAAGTGTTTCACAAAAACTCACATCTTAAGTTTTGAGGCCGATGCTGGTATTTACACTCTTGCTCGAAAACAGTACACATAGCCTTCAATGACTTCTGAAGCTTTACTTTTTCCTCCTTACATGAGGAACCGAAGCAGAGGAAATCGTTTCTTTGATCCAGTCGTGTTTGAAACTGGAAGGACTATTCTCTGTATATTTTCAAAAAATAATTCAAAGCGTAAGGGGCTGCTTTCGATTGATTTAAAAGTATTTAATATTGTCATTAGGGGTTTTTCATTTTTAGTTCCAAATAGTGAACTGAATGAACTGAACAGCGAAAAGTGTAAGAGCATTTCTTAATCCTCATTCCAGTAGCATCTGAACATTCAAACTTGAAAAGTTTTTCTTCTCCTTTTTGAACACTTCTCCAACGCATTGAGTGCTTTAAAAAAATTATGAATGCGCTACTGAGCAAATGACAGAACGCAACCAACTTTCTTCAGAATACGTTCGCGGTGTCAAGTTTCAGTTCAGTACTCTGTTCGAATTTCAAAGACTAAATTCTCTATTATTTCTTATAAGAAGGGACTCAGTTTTTGATTTAAAAACAATTTTTAACAGTTTAAGACTATTCCACAGCTGCTTAACTCTCTCTAAAGATTTTCGTTTTCCAGTCACCAACGATTTCCCTTTCCCTCTCTTGAATTTTTCAACGATGTATTGAGCTCGAAGCGTGTTGATCGTAGTCATTTTATATTTGGAACTGTCTTGCTATTTACTATTTTTAATTTTTCTTCAGTTTTGGATGCACATGGATCATATCTTAAATCCATGTGCATCCAAAACTCTTTTGAGTCGTCATTGTTCTTAATCTCTAAATTGTTACCTCTCAAGTACCTACTTGCCCTGTGACATATTGCTAAGATAATTTTAAACTTTTGCTAGTTTTCAAATAACATACATAAAAATAGTACATTAACCCAATTTTTAACACAAATAATTGCTTGTCATTTGTTTGCTCCGTTAAGAGTGAAACATTTCGTTTCAATGTCAAAAAACAGCGAGTCGATGTTGTAGACCTCGATTCAGCAGTTGCTCAAAATGCTGCATAACGTGCAATTAAGCACGTCCTTTTTTTTTTTTATTTGGAAACACTATGTATAACTGTAGGTATGTACCTACCTACCTATCTACCTGCCTTCATATTTAATATTTGTTTTATTTTAATCTCCCCAGGCTTCTAAACACAAAATCAAATGAATCAGCTGCCATAAAATTTGAAATGTTTTTTTAAGCCAATAGCCAGCTTCAAAGCAAACCTTAATTTCAAGTTCGACTAATTATAAAATCAATTTGCTTTATGTGCAGCAAGGTTAACCGCAAATAAAACATTTCTCTCTAACGATGTGTTCATAAAACCCTTCTCCGATTCTGTAGAACGTGAAAAAAAAACAAAATCATAAAAAAAAAAACAAACAAAATATCATGAAATTAAAATAACCAGGATATCCTTTATCATAAAAAAAAACACAAAACACACACGCACACATTCTGCAAATCACTCTACCGGTTCAAATATTTTCTGTAGGCCTGAAAACATTTTAAAGGATTTTTTTTTTTGTAATTTCTGTTTCTAAATTTGTTGAATATTAGGGTGTGCAAGAAGAAGAACAGCAATGAAAACAGTTTTATACTGAAGACAACCTCTAATTCCCTGGTTAGTGCTTCTCAAATCTTTTTTTTTTTTTTGTTTTGTTTTGTGTTACTCCCCCATTATCGTATCGAGATGAGATTCCGCCATTAACCACTATGCGCCATGTTGTTTTCCTCACATAGTGAATTATTTATGATTTTATTACGGAACTCGCTCAATCTTTGTAGTCTTATTAATAATGCAAACACCAAATATTAGGATAGCTATTGTTCATGTCAATGGGGATGTATGTGCATTAAAAGGACGTGTGTATGAGTTGATTGATATTATTACTATCGACGTTTGGTTTTTACACTTATTTGAGCTTGCAATAGCCTTTGGTTAATGCCTTCTCCATCTACAAAACTTAAGTATCCTTTGAATATTATGAGAGACGTAAAACAGACTCTCTTGTCATAAAATAAATAGTTATGCTTGGACGTTCTCCCTCTCCCTTTTGGGGGTGTTTTTTTTGTTGCCTTTCTTGGGGATTGCGGCCATGGGTTCATTGTCAGCATAAGTGCCAATTAGGAATATGCGAATAATTGTTATTGTTGACATGTGAGTATTGCTTTGAAAATAATGAAAGATTTATGGCGAACTTTCATTTTCTATGTCACACACATCAATGAATAATTAAATAAATAAATTCCCCAAAAAGGATGTTCATTGTTGTTTTAAATGATTTCATTACTCAAAGCAAATGATAAAATCCATACGAAGGATCGGAACAACAAGCACTTGAAAGGCCATTTGGAGTCGGTTGAAAATTGTAGGTCCTTGCAATGCGTTAGGTCCCGAGCTTTGCTGCGCGACCCTATTCATTGAAGTTTAACTTCTTTAGAATCGTTGTGTTTTGAAGTTCGATGAAACGCAAATGCGTCACGACAAAGAAACAAATAGATAAATGAATACGATTAAGTCGGCGAGGGAATGAGATTGAATATATTTCACAATATTTTATACTCTCAGTCTCCTCCTTGTGTTTTGCTTCCTCTACTGTCACCTACTGACGCCTATCAAGCACTGTCCATATTTATGTGTCTTGTATTGATACTGAGGTAGTGCGTTTATCTATTTCTGTAAATTTCGGTAAAAGATCAATAGTTTCTTTCTCAAATTACAGCGACGCAAGGTTTTTAAAAAATTAGTCTGTATAATAGTCTGGTGCAAGCCGAGTGTGTTGTATTACTGAAGTGAATTTTCTTTAGCGCCGTTGGAGTTGACAATCCGATGAAACGAAAAAGCGACACTTTTCTATTTGAGTATAATTTCTTGTTTGTTCGGAACTAAGTCCCTTTTTGATGTGCATTTTTAATCACTCCTTGTGGTAGAATATCAGCAATAACGCTGCGAATGATGTTGCCCAAGTCCTTAATTGTCTCTGGCTTATCGGCGTAGACTAGCAACATCACATACTCCCACAGCAGAAAGTGATATACATAAAAAAACCTAGGGTGGCGATCCGCATTTCTCAAAACCATACCTAGTAAGAGAATGATGGGGGCCTACAGTTTTTTACCAATTTCGAGCGGCTAATCCAGAAAGTGCTTTTCATGGCAATGAATTTACTGTAAATTCCTCGCAAAAGGCGATACCCGTGGAACACAACTGCTTTTTTTCTGTTGGGATTCCAACTCTCCACGAAGCAGGCTGACATGCTAACCTTATGGGCACCACCAAAAAAAAGTTAAGTGAGGTGAAATCGGACCATCTTGGAGCCCTATTCATGTTCCAAACTGCGAATTAGTGTAAAAATCATCACCAATCCCTTTTAGTGTCCATTCACCGAATATACAACGTGCTTGGTAATCGCGCGGCTTAAATTCTTGCGTAATCAAATGACAAACAAAGCTTAATCCAAATCACTTGCCGAATGAGAAAATGGCTGCTATTCTCAACCTCTATACATCTAACAGACTGCTATGAATCCTGCCTACATATACATATCCAGTTGAAATTTGAAGCACTTTGAAGAAATGAATTAAAACTAGATCCTGATTGTCCTTAAACTCTTTACGCAAAGTAAACATTTTAAAAACTAATTACAACTAACAAATTGTTATAACAAACCATTCAAATACAAAGAAGCTTTCAAGTCAACAGTGTGACAACCATCCTTTGCAACATTATGATTAATTACAATCCCTAAAAGACGAATCTCTTATAATTTAAATACCTTGTCCCTTAAGCGAGAGTAGGTATCAAAAAATAAAACAAAGCTAAACTCATTTCACAAGGGACACCATAAGCCTTAAGCGTCTAGTTTTTCACCATCATTAGTATACCTTTGATAAATGATAACTCCAGGTTCTTGTAGTTATAGGTACTATTCTCTGGTCGTATCCTTAAAGGCATCTCTAAATAAGAAATTTTCCTCTCACGTTCGTGTGATAAATGAAATAGCACCAAAATAAATGAATAATTTATGCACATTATCTGAGTGTCTGGCTGGATGATAGAACCGAACCATATATCTCTTATATACAACATACATATATACTATACATGTCGGTTTGTTATATTCAAGATTCAAGTCACACATCATCGCACCGAGATTCAAAGTTCAGTATCAAACTTACCCCCATGCGGAGAGAGAAATGCTTCCTGGATGTGTACCAAAGTATAATCTTGAGTGTCCACTACTGTTCCACATTATTAATGTGTCACTGATAGAAATGGACATCTCACAGTGTTATGTTCCATATAAATAGATAGTAGCTACGTGTTTTGCAGCACCTAATTCTGGAAAAGCTTTTGACATCAAATTCATCATCAAACACACCCATTCTCAATATCGTTTTCAGTGCTGCTGCTGTTTTACTGCTGCTCACTGCAGCATCATCATCATCATCGCCATCAACTACATTATAGTGATGTCTGTCGTTGTAGTATGTTCTTGTTTTTTTTTTTTGTGATACGCAATAGTGTGTGTAATTCATTATTGTGCTGCGTCAGCAAACGAAAGCAATACACAACAGCGAGGACAGGATATATTAAATGGTACATCTAAAAATGTTATTGCAATGTTGCCAGATGGGAGGGTTTTGTAAAGGAGGAACATTTTCGTGTCTTCGTTAACTTTTTATTCTTTTGAGTGAAATGCATTGACGTTTGCTGCTTTGCTTGAGAACCTTATACTTTTTTTGTCTGCTTTAAATGGTATAAACCGGAACTAGGAGTAAGTACACTCTGTTCAAGGAAAATTTGAAGTACTAAAATGGTTTACTTCTTAAATAGGTGTGCACTAGGTTTTCCGCAAGTCCTATTGAAATAATGGCTTGGAAATGATTGTATGTGTTTTGAAATAACAAATATCTTAAAGAATAGTTCGTAGGGTTACCGCCTGTTTTTTCAGATACATTCATCTATTTAATAGAAAGTTTAGTAAAAGAGATAAGAAAACACAAAAAAGATATTTTCTACTTGGTTCATGGCTTTTTAAACGTTTTTTCAAAGCCTTTTAAATAGAACGAAGCTCCACAAAAAGACAAAATTGTTATAAAATGCCTTTTTTGAAAGAAAAGAGATCTAAACGTATACAATTACTTCATTTCGCATAATTAAATCATATGAGCCCTAACAATCAGAATAAAAGTTCAAAAAATAAGGAACATTCAGACATAGTACCCGTAGCGTGGTGATTAGCATGTCTGCCAGTTAACCAGGAGGTTCGTGGTTCGAATCCCAACAGAAGAAAAAAATTTTTTTGGGCGGAATAGGCAAGCCCTCCGAAAGTAAACTCATTGCCATGAAAATCACTTTCTCGATTAGCCGTTCGGATTGGGCTTTGCAAGGGGCAAAAGCAAAGGTTGTAAGAAATGCGCTATGTCCCGAGGATCCTCGCTCTGTTGCGCCATCCTATTTATTTAGACATGGTATCATGTTTATTTGTTTGCAATTTAATTTCAATGAATTTCTACCAGAGAAACAAAACAATGCAAACAGAAATAAAATGATACTTTCTACGACAGCATTCATCATTAGAATCTTTTCAAAAAAGGTATAAAATCAATAGCTCACTAAAAAAAACCATTGGAAATTGACCAAAAAATATTTTCCTGTGAATTCATTTGAAAATGAAGGTACCTCCTAACCCCGGGGCTAAACAATCAAGATATGGTAAGCTTTTCGAAATAGAAACCCAACTAGTATGGAATATTGAAAGCCACCCGAGAAGCAGTTTCAGTAGCCATGAAATTGACAGCTTCGTCAAATACTTTCAAAAAGAGAAAAGAGTACCTCGAAAAAAACTTTGAATTTTTGAATTTTGAAAATATATAATGACTTGTCGATTGAAAGCCAGTTGCCTGGCAAATTGTAAGTCGCCTACGTCACAACCGAAATACGGACAGGAATTTGAAAGACTATTTGTGTGAGCCGATGGCTTGCCATTTGTTGATCGTGTAGCCCCAGGGTAAATGAGGGTTAAAGAAAAAAAAAAAATCGGCTGCAATAAATTTTTTGTTTCAAAATTCTAGTGGGTAGTTGGTGTAGGCACTGTCGCTGTCTGTCAAAAATCTGAGACTTTATAGCGTAGTTAGTTCATATAGATCGGCAGACCTTGTTGGCAATGCAAATTAGCTGTAAACACTGCTGTGGTGTAGGGTTGGACATGTCTGCCTTTTGCGTGTGAATTCAAGTTTCGAAGACTAAAATAATATTGTTTTTGATCGATATCAAATTTACAAGTCCTCCGAGAGTATTTACATTGCCATAAAATACACCTTCTCAATTTTACTTTTGCAATCGGGGAAAATGTGTAGATCCCCTCCATTGCTTATAGGATGTGGCTGAGAGAAATGGTCTAAGCCCCTGCCGGTGTGGCACCCTATTCTTTTTTATTTGTTGCAAACTACTCCCCCTGAAACTATTACTACATTCGTCCAAACTCTTGTTTTGTACTTGAGATCCTTGAAACTTCTCTTTTAGTTCGATTTTTTCAACTGATGCTTCAAATCGTTTTTAATCTCCTTTTCTTCTAGACTGTAAGGATTTGTAAATTTCATAGTGGTATCCGTGGCATAATGGGTAGCATGTCTGCCTGTTAACCCAGAGGTTCGTGCGTTATTCGTGATTCGAAACCCAAAAGAAACCAAAAATGTTTTTTCATGGGTATTGCCTTTTGCGAGGAATTGGCTAGTCCTCCGTTGTTAATTCATTGCAATGAAAAGCGCTTTCTCAATTAGCCAATTATCCATTCCTTCTTAAGGCATGGTGGTGAGAAATGCGCTAGGCCCTGAGGCTGCCCGCTCTGTTGCGCCATTCAATTTTTTTTTTTTTTATTTATTTAAAGCTCATCACATTGTTTGGCAGTTTGGGAGTAAAAGGTGCTTGAAAGTTCTTCTTCTTTTCATGTCCGGCGTTACGAGTAGTGATCTTGAAGCGATCACAACTCTCCCACTTTTCTGCTTCACACTAGTGATCCACCTGTGGGGTACGCCGCTAAAAGGTGCTTGAAAGTAATGCGCATATAACAGAGCATTGAACGTTTGGTCGTTTTGATTAAAGATTTTTCATAGTTCAGTAATTTGACAAGTTAGTGGCTTTAACGCTTCTCAAGCTTTTCATAGACTTCCAGATTTAAACCATTTTTGTCGTTAATTTTTTACCTTTTAAACATAAAAAAAATGTTTTTCCACTTATGTCCCCTTTAGCGATTTTTAAATTTTTCCGAAAGTGATTTCATGCCTTGAAAGGCGGTTTCTAGATAAGTCGTTCGGAATTGGCAAAAAATTGTAGGTTCCTTTCATTTTCTCACATGGTACGGTTGACAGGATTGTTCTAGGCATTGTGAATCTTCTTTTATGGTGAAAATTTCTATTATTCATGGCCTGTGCTTTTTTAGGTGCTCTAGAAAGTTCTACCAGTTGCTTATTGGGTTATCAAAGTATTCCAACCAACCAACGGTATAACTGAAGTGGTATAAAGTCAAGCCGTGTTTATTTATTTGTTCGTTGTTAAAATACGTCACCGTCTTGTCTGTCACAACTGACTATTTTTTTTGTATTCTGTCTGATGTCTTTCAAAAGGTCTAGATACCTTCTTGATTGCTTATTGGTATAAAGTGAAATAGTTGACTTCACATTTTATGACTTCTGATTCAATTCAAACCACTTTTTGTGAAAACTAATGTAGTTGAAAATTGTTTTTATTTATTCTCACTTTTGCTATCGGTATAAACTGGTATAAAAATTGGTGTAAACTGCAAATACTGCTGTTATTCGTATAAACTGGAACATTGCTCATAATTTCATTGTGGTTCAGACTTTGAAAACTTGTCACTTGAATGCTTACTCTTTAGTACTGTGCAACTAACTTTTACCTCTCTCCAACTACAATGAGTCCAAAAGAAAAAATTCAAATAAAACTCATCACCTGGCAACGCTTTGACATTAGTTACAATGAGAAATTTATTAAATAATCCACAGCAAGATAACATGGGCTTTAGTAGTCATAGTTACTTGCCTGCTGCTATTCCATCTTTAATTTTAATTTTTTGCACACACAGTGGACTTTAGTCTCTAACGGAAGTATGTAGTAAAATGGTATTTAATGACATCAAGCCTCGACAATGTGCAGCGGCAGACTGGGTATCTTTCATCCAGCCCTCCCGTCCACACATTTCCTAGCCCGCAATGACATGATAAAGAAGGCATCTCTGGAACTGGAACAGCGACAAAATTTAATTGAGTTTCCACACACACACACACCCACAATCTATCTGTAGATACGATGAGTATCTATATGTAATATACCACCGAAACCATCAGCAGCAGAGGACAGTATTGTAGTAGCGCGGGCTTTTAAATGCGCTCACATTGTGAATGTTAATTGGAAGGAAAGTATGTTTTAGATAGGAAAGTACGAGTTATATCTGTAAAAGCCATCAGGAAGAATACTTGTCTCTCATTCCAGCTATAGCCCCTCTACGAGCATATCTGTCGCTCTCTACAAAGATTTCAGAATTTAATTGTTAACAATTTAGTGTGTTATACTGGGTAGTGGGTAAAGTAGATTTGTTTGGCTACTCTACCAACATGGTTTTGGTTAATGTCGATTTAAGCAGTCATTAACATGGATTTTCATTCCATCAGGACTAAGATGGTAACAAAGCAGGAAATGTCTGGCTGGTGTGTGCGTGCGAACGTAATTTGGCCCATAAAAAATGTCCATAAAACTGGCAACAACGTTAAGTGTGGCAAAATTGGAGTTTATACTTGACTTTTATGCGAATAGAAATGTTTATGGATGTCTTTGAAATGCAATTATTTTTTGTTGGAAATATATTGCCTCTTGACTTGAGTGGCATCCCTAAATGTACACTCTTACTTCAGGATATGGTCGATTCTACTTTGGTTCTCGACTTAATTAGATTCATTTTGATTTAAGTGTATACGAACGTTCATTATGGCTTGGCATTGAGAGATGATCTCTCAAGCCTGATCCAATTTATTGTGACTGTGCTGTGGAATGAGAAGACAAAAACCGATTTGCTCTATCGATTGGTTTACATTCAAATCAAATACAAACTTTGAAACAGATTTTCTTGGAACGGGATGAATTTTTCCTCGGTTTTAATCAAAAGTTTTCAATCCATTGCTATCCCTTGGTGCTAAAAATAATTTCCTAATTTGTATTGACATTGACGCCCGAGGCCCGAGTTCAAATACAAGATACACATATAAACATCTTCTACCTCCACTTGAGCGTGAATCACCTACTTCCTCATAGATTCTGTCAATTTCAAATAAAGAAAACTTTTTGGAGTCCCTTTGGGGGCTTCGTAGAGACAGGCGTGCCATTATAAGAAATTCAAGACTCACTTTAGGTAAAAACTTTGATTGTGAGTCGTAGCCTTTCGGCATCTGAAATTGATAGCTCCTTGACTGCTTGTTATACGAACACCCGTTCTGAGACAGTTAGTCAAGAATGTGATTAAAAGTTAATTCTTCTTTGTCATACCCATCACTCCCCTAAAACATGCCCGTGCCCGCATAAATCAATTTTCATTTGCTCATACCTCCGATGTACGAATAGTACCTCAGGATCAAAGGGGAGTAAAAAAGGAAACGAAAAAAAAAAATTCCATCACCACACATACTCGTACTGCCTACAAAATAATTTACATTTTCTTCCCAAAAGTCAAATGATATCACATCAAAATAAAGTGAAGCTTCTGTTTGACAAAATTTATTCTCGAAACATATTCCTCGTTTAAATCTCAACTGAAACCCTTATTATGGGTGGATTGTGTAGTCTGGTGTCTCCATATATCCATTTCAATGGAGGAAATCACAATTTTAAAGATAACAACTTTAACCTAAATTTATTGTTGAATGATGTTTCTCATTTGTTTAAGATAATGCAAGGGAGATGCCTGCCATGTAGACTGTAGAGGCTTGTGAAATGCATTACATAATATAAGGAAAAGACATTAGGATGTGTGAGGAAGAGTGTCCTTATGTGAGTTGTCGTTATTCCCAAATTAAATTATAGGCTGATGTAGTCAAATGAAACAGAGTAAAACAATATTATGTTTTGTTGGGAAATTAAATGATGGCGTATGTGCTTAGCGGAGACGGATACTCTCTTGTTTGTTTATTCTCAGCTGTACGTATGCCAAGCAATCGAGTTTGACTTTAAGGATAGCCTTTCATCAATTGGGACTTATTTTGATTGGCTGAGGCATTCTAGAATCCCTCCGAATCCTTCCAAGGCATGGGGAATTATAAATCTGTTTGGCATTGAAGTTGCTAGCTCACTTTAAAGTATTTTTTGACAGGAAGTCTGAGTGGAATTTTTAACCTTTCGGCACCTCCAGCCGGAAAGGATCACGTGGAAGGTCATTCTGAGTGATGTTCTAGTCAAAAGTTGTCAATTTTGCCCCTGCGTTAATTTAGTTAGTTGCGTTTTAGGCCTTCAATTGACAAGCTAATTATTTTTGGAAGTGGAAGTCGCTACTGTAAAACTTGTAATGTGAAATTGTGAATGCAGTTCTATTAGAAATGTAAGGTACTAGTTCCAGGAAGTGTTGGTAATATGGTCCCTATAGCGTATGTGCCCACCTCATTCTTTAGTTGCCTGTGGCTTTAGTCTGCTTTCGCCTTTGCAGTTGCTTAAGAGACGTTGAAGTTTGTAAGTAAGATCTATAGTACCCCCTAATTCTTAAGTGGTATTCCTTAATTAAAGTACTTCATCCAGATTAGTTCCTTTGATGAAACTTAGTATCTGGGTTACGCTAAGGAGTTTAAGCTACCTCTCCTCTACATAGTAGGATCCTAGGTACTTCTTTCTTTGTTGTATTAGAGCTTCGCAGTCACCTAAGAGGTGGTCAGGAGACTCTTCCTGTTCGTTGCAATATCTGCATTGGTCGTCGCTCTCTATGCCTAGTACTTTTAGGTGTTTTCTTAGTCTGCAGTGTCCGGTTAGGAACCCGGCTAGCATTCTTACATTGTTTCTACTTAGTTTTATTGCGTCTTTGTAACGTTTTGTTTTAAAAGTGCCAAGTAAAAGATTGGCTTGACGCGTTTTAGGGAGGTTATTCCAGTGTTTAACTTTCGTGTCTTCCTCCGACTTTTTGATTTCTTTCTTCATGTGGCTTCGTGTTACTCCACAAAAAGGTTCCGGTCCTATGAAAGGTGATCCGGCTCCTGTCTTTGCCATTTCGTCTGCCTGTTCATTGCCTATGATTCCTACATGTCCTGGTACCCAGTAGATTATAACCTTGTTGTTACTGCCCAGTTTTTCAATGCATTCACTGACAAGTTTTGAAGTGATTTTGAAGGATCTTATGGCCTTAATTGCAGCTTGACTGTCCGTCATTATTGCAATGTGTTTGTTATTATATTTTCTGTCAATGTTTAATTCCGCGCATTTGCGTATTGCATAGACTTCTGCTTGGAATATGAATATTTTTATTCAGAAGACGAAAATAGTAAAGGTTTTGTTGAAATCATCTTTGCAGGTGACGCAGATTCATTAGATTCGCAATCCGTTATTGTATATACGATCGAAAGTGACGTTTGAAAAAGATAAACGTCCGATTTATCTGAAGCCTCTTGTTTTTTGTGGTCATATTTTGGTATTGAACTTGTACTAAGGCTATCGCCCTCTTATTATCAAAACAGTAATTGTAAGCTCGCAAGATTTGTGCAAGTCTCTTCTTTATTTTATTTAAGTAGGAAAGCCTGTCCTCCAACATTTTTTTTGGAGGTACTGTTACCTTTTTATGCAAAAAAGAAAAACATCCCGGAAATCTACCAACATTTTACTGTTGTCAAAGTTTTTTTTAGTGCTGCCTCCTGCGTTATTCAAATAAATAAATAAATATGTTGGTTCAACAAACCAAAACCTCGTGGCTCATTGCATTTGAATGACCTGCAATTTTATTCCAATTCCGAACGTCTTCAGAGGAACTGCTAATTCTTCTTGAACGGCAATACTTTGACAAACATATTTTCGTGGGAATTGAGCAACAAACGTCCTTGGTAACAGGGAGCCATACTTATCCATTACACAACTGTGACCACGGTGTTGAACCAGCACAAATTCCGTTGCAAACTTGCGAAACTCGTAGGATATTCTGTCATTTTTTGACATTTTTTTCATTCTTCATGTATCTTCTTACTTCTCTAGAATTAATCGTATTCTCTAAACGAAAGGGCCTTTGTTTTCTGGGTGTCTGTGGATTAAAAAAACTGTTCAAATACTCGGTAAGCTATTCAGTTTGATTAGTTATACCTGAAGTCAATTGAAACTATCCTAAGAACCAGCAGATCTTTCAGATTTCATTTCCATGTTCACATCAATAGTTTGTCAAAGCATCGCCCTTTAACTTTTCGAGAAGTCCTTACACTGACTCTTCGAGTGACCTCATCTTTTACTGATCACTGAACCAAAATGACACAATACCTTAAGGAAGCTGAAGAATTGTTGAATAATGTTTGCTCTATTGCTTATTTTTATGATCACTTTATTGATGTTTACTGTTTGTGATACAGAAGCAGGAAAAACTTACCATGGATCTAAGATCCTTGCTTTTTTTCCAATCGTTTTTGATAATTTCTTTTCGCCTTCTCCTTGCCTTAAACTTACACACTTTTTGTGAAGAGTTTCCCCACTGTCGAGACCCATTCAAAATGATTTAACCATTTCCTTGGACATTGCAAGCAAAAACACTGTCATAAGTCTAACATCTCAAGCAGTTGCAAAGAAAAAAAGACAGAAAACATAAACTGACCCAATAAAATCGGTCTGACAGATTTAGATACGCCACAACAAAGATGCATTGTACAAGCTTCATCACATTCCACCCGCTGGTCATAATTCATCTTTTTTTCTCGTTTATGTTTCCTCACTCTACGCACAATTTTCCTCGGGTAAAATAAAACAAATAAAACACAAATTCAAGAAAAAAGGCCATCGCTTACGTAATCCTCCAATTGGAGTCTGTGAGCATATCTTCCACATTCCTCAATTCCATCGCAAATATTTTTACGCTCAATGATCGGCTATCATAGCCTACAACCCCTTTGCTTCGAAATTTTCATGTACAAACATCCACTATTACCGAACGCGTGTTAAAAATAAAAGAAAAATCTTTCAACACAACGCGAATTTGGGTTTTCGTTACAAAAAAATTCAACACAATTTTGTTCGCCAGCAGGCCTTGCTCGACCAAGTGATCGTGATCCAGTTGTGAGAGCGAAATTGGCGGGATGGTATTTGGAAAAAGGAAACGAAAACGAAAACAAAAACAAACACAGCAATGCGTAGCAGCGCTTTTATATGGGTTTTAATTAAATTCCCGATCGCTTACAATGTTTTTATTAGATTAGATGGATAAACGTTAAGTTGTTGAAACAACTGGTGCTAAGATAGATGGCCACCATATGTGATCGTGTGGTCTGACAGCATGGCGCTATCTATGTGGTCGACTTACCCTGTGAATAAAAAATGCTGTGTGATGGGAAAAGTGTGTTTGCTTATGGTGCAATAAAATAAATCCATCGATAAAGATAACCTCTTTCAACGGTCATGAAAGACTCCTTTCAAATCGAATATCGTCCGTCTTGCAAATCCACCCTCTTGGGTCTTGACAAACCCTTTCAGTTCGACAATAAATTCCTCTCTTCCTTCGCCTAAATTCCTTATAATCATTATATTTTATTACCGTTCCAACTTACCTCCTTTGATAAAACTATGAATTTCTATATCGAGCTCACCACAGATTTTAAACGATTTACAAATTTATGCTCGTCCAAGATGCTCCCTCATATTATATGAACTATGAACGACAAATAGGAGGAGATGGTAGAACGTAATTTCAAAAGCTTTCCTTTTTCTATAAAATAGGTCTGCAATAAAAAGAAGAAAACGGATTTTATTTTATTATTGCTGTATATTCTCATAGAGAAGAAAAAGGCAGCTCACACTATCTCTACTCACACTCCCTTCTCACATAAAAACGAAAAACAAATTTTCTAAGGATCCCGTTTGTTTTATGGGAGAGAATGTTTTCAAATAAAAGATTGTTATAGGTTTCTTTTTGTCTTAAAAGAGTAACCCCTCCACGCGCCGGCCGCCACCGCGCCACGCCGCTTCACGTTCTTGTAAAGAGATCCTTCTTTATGTATGACCATGGCCATAGGAAATGATAATACCCGACATAAAGTCCACCTTTGATATAAAGAAAGAAATTGGAAACCGTAACACCTATTTAGTTTACAACATTCAACCTTGCAATCATCCCTGACTGCTAAACTTCTTGCCCACACATTTTTAGTCCTCTCCCTTAACACCTCCCCACCATCTCTTGTTAGTCGTTAGTTTGATAGGATTTTTCATTTTTCGACAAAAGAGGAGGCGGGGGTAAAAAGATGTTGTGCATTCATGCCCGTCACACTAGCTGCTGCTTGGTGAAAGTTTATTTATTCGAATCGTGTTCGGGGATAATTTTCCCAAAAACGAGGGTTATTTTGTTCTTTAGCAATAACGGTATACCTTACGATCTCTACGTGTGTGTCTCCTTACAAAACTGCTGGCGGCTTGAAGTTACTAAACATACCTTCGTCTTTAGGTGGTATCTATACAAATATAAAAAAAAGGTCCTGTTCTCATTTCGAAGATGATTTTATAGCCAAGCGGTGTGGAGGATATCTGGTAAAGCTCTTATAAAATCGAAATTTGAACTGCTTGTCTGAACAAAACAGAAGTGGGTTGTAGGTAGGTGTGACTTTTTAGAATCGGATAGTCATTATCGTTGTGTGTAGCTCTGGCTTTAAGATACCGCTGTTGTATATGAGAGCAGCAACAAAATCCGTAAAATATTTTATGGAACATGATATCTTAATGAATGACTCAATAAGGGGACACGCTCCACTCATACGAGATTGACGTTGTTCAACTCTGATTTCATGATTCCAAGACGTTCCTGTGTTGGAAGTTCAAATGAAAGTTAATTTTAATGAATAAAACACACTTCTACACACACACAAACTCACGTTGTGGAAATGGAGTGAGGTGTGGTGGCGGATAAAGTGTTAAGCGCATATTACTGCTGTGATATTTAAGCAAATTCGCCTTACGCCAGGACATCCGTGTTTCGATGTTCGGTCGGATACCTAATTTGCTATAATTTGCAATGCAAATTTATTTAGTTTTCCTTTTTTTTTAACTGGCAAAATGTAGCACAGGATCCTTCTATGCCACCGCCCGCCCACCAGCCGCCGCTCATACGGAAGGGATTTTTGTTCTTCATATGTATTTTTGGCATTTGATGTAGGTGTGTATCGGTGTAATGTATTTGAGGATACCTGTCGTGTTAACAGCGTATTGCGAAAAGGGGAAAATAGCGTAGGGTTGATGATGTTGGCAAAGGTTCGAGAAATAAAAAAGAAACGGATACCACATTTTACCCCAGATGAAGATCGATAAGAAATAAATCGAAAAGATGTTTAGTCATGTAACACGTAAATGGATTGTTGCATGAGGATAAATAAATTGCCTGTCTATTATGTTGGCTATTAATTTTGTTTAAAAGGTTCATTTATAAGTATTGGAACACATATCGGTACCTATACGTATACGTACTATAAACATTCCGCATTTTGTTTGAGAAGAATAAATATCTCCTCCGAAGATAACTGTCTGGTGTGGTGTGTGCCTGATGGAATGCTTTATTGCTTCGTGATGGCAATAGATTTGGTAGAAGTGTTAGCAAATTGATTGTACTTGAGCAGGTGAGCAATTTTTGTTTATTTAGTTCTTCTTTTTTTTGGTAAGGGTGAAACAATTTTTATGCAGTTTGTTTTGAAAGTGAATCATATCTTGGCTTGGGATCTTGGCTAGTGAATCACTCATAAGATCGTATTGTTGGTTGGAATCTGTAAGTTGTAGACTCGCACGCATTTCAACCTGCCTCTTATTATCCACCCAAACACACACTTTTTGTGGCTAAAATTCTGCTTTGGATCACTCGGGCGTATGTGGAATATAAAAAAAGATTAGGGAAATATTTTCTTCTTTGAAGTAATGACGGTTATTTGTATTTTGATGTGGAATCTCGTCCGTCAGTACTTAGGTCCGTAGTTGTGAGTAACTTTCACGCTTCCTTCTGAGTAATTGTTTTTATTTTCTTTATCAATTTTTGTTCAGCAAATGTTTTTTTTTTGCTTTTCTTCATTGAATATGTTCAACGCTGGAATGTGATGATGACTATTCCGGCTTGATTTTGTTTAGATGTGGGAAACTTGAAATATTGAAATTCATATCGTTTTGAATTTTCCTAGGGTTCGAACCCCAACAACCCATGTGATAGTCTGACCTTTACAACTGATCCATGGGCAGTGGTGTGGCTTATAGTAGGTTTGTTTTTGTCGCAACTCAGCAATCCTTTAATCAGTTCAGGAATGGGCTTCAACACTAAACGAAAATACAAATCAACTATTGAAAGCTTTAAGGTTCCGAGTGGATTTCAGCAAGCTGCTTAGATAAAAGTGGAAGCGTGGCATTCAATCCCATTACCTACAGGAAAATATTTGTTGTGGACTTTTTTCACAAAAAACTCTGAACACGAAAATTAGAGAGAGATATTTTCAATTCGCATGAATTGTTGTTGCAAGGAAAGGATTTTTCATTCAGTTTTGACTTCTGTGTAAGGATGAGACTATGATTTTGCAGAGATGTAAACCAAAAATAGCAAACTTGTACTCTTCATAGGTACAACCCAGGTAAATCTGTCACCATAGCTTGATTGTTTCATGGGAGGTTTAGTGTGCTGTTAACATGATTGCGTCAAAAACGCACCTTCTGATTGAGATGTAGTAAATGCTTTGAGCCGCAAACAGATCTGATGCAAATAGGCCTGCTTTGCTTGTTAGGTAGTATTAGACGTGGGTCTAATGATGCAAAGAAGTGTCTAATCGTTTTTGGATAAATGAAATTAGTTGTCGATAAAAACACACTTCGTGAAGGGCAACAGACACTTTTTAAAGGCAAATGCCTATCGCATTTCTCAACATTTTCTAGTGGAGGATATAGTGGACCTAAAATGTTTACCTATTCTTAAGTTCTAAGTGAGAAAGCTATTTTCATGACCACAGCCTTGTCTCCTGCTCGACGGGTTTTCGAAAGCACATGGTAGGGGAATCGCGGAAGGGGAAGACCTCGTCTTAGGTGGCGCAATCAACCTCAACCGACTTAGAGTGCAAAACTGGAGAGAGCTCGCCCGAAATCGAAGTCGTTACAGAAGGATGTTGGTTGAGGCCCAGGTTCACCCGGAACTGTAATGCCCACCTAAGTAAGTAACCCTTGTCTCGCAGGACCTGTCATTTCTGCCCAAGAGGGGATACTCCTGAAAAACATTGGTTGTTGCCGAAGTTTTTTGCCTCGAACTCCCACGGAACAAGCAGACATGGTAACGCTAATCCACTGCCACTAAATACAAATTTTGGCTTTGAAACTTGATTACTCAAAAACTATTCACTAAATCAACTTAAACTGAAATGTTAGCTAAAAAATAAGGTATGAGCTTTCAAAAAGACTAAACTATGTGGAATTAAAAGGCTTAGTTGCTTTTAAGTAATATTTTACAAAAATCAGTTAAATTTTTTATAAAATCACACCTCCTTCCTGAGCGGAAAGAGATAGACCTCCTCCGATACAATTTTTTTCTTGTCTTGGACCCATCTATTCTTTTTGAGCTTAGTTATAGCACAGTATCGGAAAAAACCCTGTATAAAGGATCCTACGACTGTCGCTATCTAGTTTCGGATTGTAGTTCAACAAAACGCTTTGACGAATACTACAAATGTTTGTGAATGTTCCTGAAATGTAATTGAAGTGAATGCTTGCCTCTGCTGCAGAACAATTTGATCTCTGAGCATCTACAGTGTAATGGTTTCTGAAGACCCGATGCTGTCTCATCATTTCATTCCTTGTTGCCGCTGTGAAGCTTATTGCCGCTCAGCTTGTTTCACGTATCGCATCTTTTAGTTTTGCTCTACCGATGCTACTCGTCATATAGAAAGCGTGTTGTTGATTTAAATGATCTACTTGATCTGCCGTTTCGGACGAGCCTGTAAGTGAGCGGTGCGGAAGCGTCTAAGCCCATGTTGATCTCCTAGCATTTGTTTCTTTGGCTCATCATTTAATTTCTTTCTGCGTCTTTTTCTTAAACCGTCCTTTCCGGTCACTGAAATGCCCGATGTTGTCATCCTTTCTTTCCTTTCAGCAACTCTGCAGCTAATTACCGCTGAACTTCGCGTTTTTCGCGACTTATCTGCAGGTTTTTCTTTATTGAGGCCGCTCGTCATATAAAGACTAAGTTATTATTTTGATAGTGCGGTGGCGTAATGAAATCGTGTCCGTCTGTTACGTGTGGGGTTCCACGTTCGAGTTCCAGAAACATTAAGGCAAAAAGTGTCTATCTCCATGGATATCGCCTTTCGCTTGGAATTGGCAATTACTCTTTTTTATGTCATGAAAAGCACGATCTTGATTAGCCGTTTGAAATATGCAAATAATTGTTGGTCCCTTCCATTCCCTCACAAGGTATGGTTGAGAGAAATCCACAGAGCCTCGTAGCTTCCCGCTCTGTTGCGCCACCCTTTTAATTTATTTAGTTTTGTTGATCTGCCTGCTCTGATATTTTATCTGATTTTGAAGCCGCTTGATGCCTAGTTTTCTCAGTTCCGCTGAAAATGAAGCCTTTTTCCTTTTGCCTCTCTTTGCGCAAAAATAATAAAAATTGTCTCCTTTTTTTTTATTTTGATTTAGATCCCAAAAAGGCAAAGCCAATAGAAGAAACCAAAACAAAACCGAAAGCGGATTTCAAAAACTGGCAGTAAACCATTTGCAGACTGTCGTTTTTCTCATACACCTAGTTACCCTCAGTGGCCTTGTAACAGTAACAGCTTCACACGTTTTTCATTTCTCACTGAACTGGACTATTTCTGAAGTTCAAGCAGACAAGTTTCAGACGGAATCTCTGAAAATCAACCTTTTTCGATAGACTCCCCACAAGCTCCCCATAGCTTAACCAAAAAAAAATAGAACGCAGCCTAGTCCCAAATCCATTTTATTGCAAATTTTCAAAAAAAGGATTTCTGCAAAGATCGAATTCTCAACAAAACGATGAAATTACTTCGCTTCTGTTTTATCAGTGAATTCTGTTGAACAATAACGTGGTAAATTACTCAAAACTACGTACATCTTTAAAGTAAACTCCTCCAAGACCTTAAAGGTCTCTTATCGCCTCAACTTCTCGATTAGTTTTTGTTTTCCAAGGCCTATACTTTTCTGAATGCATTCGATGTTTAATTTTTTCCCACAAAGCTCAGAGCTTGTCTCTTTATCTGCTTGAAAACTGGTTGCTATTAATTTACTGAATACCCACAGACTCATGTATGAGATAAAGCTTCTGTCATACCTCATGCTTCTGCATCAAAAATATCAAGAAACCGGAACATTTTCACACGAAAATAATTTCGAATTGGATGACATAGTTTTTTTGTTTTTTTCAGTTTGAAAAAAAAAACACGTTTATTTTACGCCTACAAAAGTTTGTAGCTAAATTCCAGTCGGGCTGCGATACACGTTGAATATGAAGAAAGCCACCACACAACACATCACTGGAAGGTGCGATGGCAAGCAAAAGTATAGGGAGGCTGTTCCCATTTAACAATGCGAGCGTATGTGGTAGTGGTGTGTCACTGTTTTGTCAAAGAAGAAAATACCATTGGAAAATACACAGCAAATTTAATTTGATTCTCCCGCTGCGAAAGAAAATCCGCATGCGAAACGAAAGGAACACATGCGAATACCAAACAAAAATGTGGGCAAGGTAAAGTGCCGCGCCGCGCCGCCCGCCTCAAACACATACACGACAATGTACAAGTACGGATAAAAATAAGAAAAAAAAACCACCAATTAAGTAATTATTCAATTTAATTTTAACAGTGCGGATAAAACGTGCGAGTTGCCTTCTGTGGGCGCACTCCGTTTTGTTTTCTGCTGTGAGAGATCCTTTTGTTGTGTCTTGTTTATGCTGAGCTGCTGGCTTGTCTCACTTACCTGTTTCTCAACACAAAAAATTTAACTCAACTTAATTTTATATAATTTCGTGTTGGTTTTGATTTGCGACGATGGCAGTGACGCGACGGCGGCGGCGATGGCAGCAATATAGTGATAGAGAAGGTCTCCAAAGACGACATTGTGCTTGTGGCGTTGGTTGTGTTGTGTACGGAGGAGACCCATTGTTTGGGGAGACAACAAATGACAATATGGGAAAAAATGCCATTTGAACAAATTTGTGGTTAAATTATGCGAACCCGTTGACAAAGGAGACAATGATGACAACTAATGGGACCTAGGTCTGTTGTGGCGTTTACCCTAGAGACCTAAATTCTGGTCTGTTGTTTTGTGTTGATGCACAGAATGCAAACTGTGTTTTGCTGCACTGCAGGTGGTCGGCGGTTTTTTTTTTTACTACGTTCTCCAGCGAAGTGCAACAAGATAAATTTGCATTTTTGTGAGTGAGGCTTTCAATCGGAGGAAATACACCATCATACGCGCGTGCACTGATTTTATTGCAGGTTTGCTATGACATTAGAGGGGTTTTTTTTTTTCCGCGGTGGAAAATATGCATGGAGTTATGAATATTAATAGATTCTTGCCGATTTGATTTATATTTTGCCCACGGAGATTCCCTGATGTTGACAGAAGAAATAAAATTTCATTAGGCCAGAGGACTTTTATGCATTTCACATCTGCAGGATAACAGAAAACAATGTTGTCTAAGTGACTCGTTTAAAGTCAGCTTTACGGAAAATCGATTATATTTGTATTACTTTAGTTTGAGGTCGAAAGAATGATGAGTTGTGACTTTAGTGGGACGTCAACTGAAGTTACCTGACGGTTGAAGCAGGAAAAACAGATATAAGTTAGCTTTGTTTGGCATCATTTTTAAGGAAGAAGATTGATGAAGGAGAAGATTTTTCAAAGACTTTGGTGTTGTCACATGAATTTGATTTCTTTTTTTGAAGTGAAACTTCTTATGCGACTTCCAATAAGGTTGCGTAAACGTTTAAGCGGATTATCGATTGCATACTTTTCGGCACTGCTCGCAATTTGTTGATATAACAGTTGTATCAATTCCGCGTCATTCAGCCGGACGATTTAATTATAGTGAAATGTGTTCTTCGGTGGAAATTTCACTTCTTCCGCGCGGAGGGACTCAACGCACTATTTTTTAAAGGAAAATTGAAACAAGCAATTTGGCTGTAGTTATTCTGCAGCAATTATGATTTCTGCGGCTTTCTTCTATTATCTTAGGCCCGTCGTTACAATTTAAGACTACCAATGCCAAAAAGGAACTTCTTTGTAATGAGCGATTTGCAACAGATATTTGGAACTTGTTAATAATTTTCTCAACAGTATCAAATATCGGTTACTACATGAGTATTTATGATGCATCCTTTTTGCATTCGTAGTGCGAAATCGTCAATACGTCCGTAGGGGCCGTTACCTACCTTAAAACTCAATATTTGCAACAACACTATAATTTACTCGTCATCGTTGAGCTTGGTGTATTCTTTTTCATTCTATGTTGAGAGTATTGCTATCTTGAAGGGATCAAAACTCTCAGTCCTATTGCAATCTCCTTCCCAGCTTCGTGAATTTAAACAAACAAACTAAGAATATCAATCAACAGAGTCCAGCAGCCAACTTGTGACAGAGTTCTAGTGTCCTTGGGACCTGATCATTAAGAAAATGAGTTCATCGAAATGAGCAACACTCTCTTACGACGCGACTTCCTGGTAACTCATATTGGTATTTGAGTTTAGGCGTTAGACCTAGAGTCTGTGCAGTCGAGAACTACTCTCGCTGACGTGCATTTTTGAATTAATGATTTCTTATGGAGATAACGTGCGTCTAGTCTAGACATGTCTGTTTGTCATTGACCGAGTTCGTTCACCTCTAGCAACGAAGTACGCAGGCTAACGCAGCTTATTTATATAAAGCCCAAGACTAGAATGACGTCAAAACTAAGAAAAAAGGAAACGTGATATGATCACGATTCGAAAAATAAAACACGTGTCAATCTGATCAAGTAATTGATTTTCATAAATAACAATTTCAAGCAATCATAGTTGCTGTTTTTCTAAATTACTTGCAGCTCCCTTCGTTGGTGATTGATTTGTTTCAAATACAATCGCAACAAGGTTTGGTGTGCTTAGCTGGTGGTTGGTTTTTTTCGATTACATTAACAACAATAACTGCCATTCAAACGTTGATCTTAGAACCCCTTTACACTTAACCTTTTCGGGGTTTAATACTTTTCAAAAGTTTGGGAAGTAAATTTAATTGAAAATAATGGGGTTTCAATTTTTAAAGAGATATTACAGTTCCTCAAATATGTAAACGGTGAAATGCTGACATTTTTTTTAATAAAAAAATTTAATTTATAGCTAAAATGTGCAAGGTTAATAAAAAGCTAAATTAGATCAAGCTGTTGATTGATTAATGCGTTCAAAAATGTAAAGCCTTTAAGTATTAAATGATAATAACATAATTAAACCTGATTCTGGAAAAGTATTGCCTTGCACTTAATTTGGCCCCCTAAAGACATATGTAGACATTATGGCTTTCTTTTGTTAAGCAACACCTCCTATGGCCATATGCAATATATTCGGATATTCCCCGATGATTGGAATTGAATGAACGTTTATTTTAGCTGGTATTTCAATTTTTGTAACTGTTACTCATGATTCCAGTTGCCAATTTTATCGTACACTTTTTAAGAACCCTTCCTTTCCAGTTCATTTTAATATAACTTTTTCTCTGAAAAACTGATGTAAGTTTTTATTTTCAGCTGGAAAAGGTTGTTTGCAAAGGAAAATTTCAGGTATTGATGACAGCTTATGAGTTATTAAAAAAAAAAAAAAAAATATTCCCCATTTTTGGCTTGTCCCTGATGTTGTGGTTAGCACATCCGGCTGTTAAGTATGTGGTTCGCTGTTCGAGGTTTCTTAGCGGCTATATCCTTTCGCGAAGAATAGGCAGGTCCTCGAAAGTTATTACACAGTGCATTGAGACGGCCTTTCTAACTTAGATATTAGGAATCGTCATAAAATTATACGTTCTGAAAATGCGTTAGGTTCGAGCTTTCGATAACTTTATTTATTTATTTATTCACAGCGCTTCTTCTACAAAAAAGTTTTGAGAAGTTCATTTCCATAAATCCTAGAAAGTTCTTTCGAATGATCAAAAAAAAAATTTCATAGCCGTGACAAAAAATGCGCAGTCATCCAGGCTTCATTTCTTTGATTATCTTAATAAAACCAATGACAGTATCCTGGTTTTTAATTCATTTAATTCTGGTTAATTTCTGCTATTACATTGTTTCACTTTCTGGTTTGAGGTTAAAGGGTAGGAATTTCAGATTGCATGTGTTTGGTACAGAGTAAGTCTCGTTTGTTGCTACCTCAAAAGTTTTCAAGCCAGTATTCAGCCCTCATAATCATGTGACAGAGGACCCAAGAGAGTCAAATATTGTAACTTGTCCTTGTACACCAAGCAACAAGTATTAATTTCCTTTCGATTTTCTTATATCCAATTACTGCTACGTTGACTATAAAGAACTTTAATTAAAAAGTGTAATATCTGGTGCGTTTTTGTCACAACTGAGCAATCCAATAATCAGCTAAGCAAACCACTTTCCTTTGAACACAAAATTAAACAAATACTAAGCATATTTTGCTTATTTTTTTTTTGTGTTCAGAGAGGGTTATTCCATTTACTGAGCTGATTAAAAGTTTACTGAGTTGCGACAGAAACGCACCTATTAACAACACTAGATCTTGAGTACGCTAGACTGCAATGGCAGGAACATGTAAAGCTAATGGAAGCCAACGCTCCGGTCGACGGGTTTTCGAAAGCACATTGCAGGGAAGTCGCGGAAGGCGAAAACCTTGTCTTAAGTGATCAAGTGGAAGAATACCTCAACCGATTTAGAGTGCAAAAGTAGAGAAAACTCGACCGAAATCAAAATAACTCCAAATTTTTGAGAAAGATGTTTGTTGAGGCTTAGGTTGACCCCAAACTTAAATGACCACCTCAGTAAGTGAGGAAAGGAGTTGGTTTAGCGGCCGACAATGTCTGGACTTGGAAACCCTGCTGCAGTCAGAAAGTTTGAATATATTTGGAAGCTCCAGAGATGAGTCCAGTGTTTCTGCGGTTATCGTTTTGTGTCGTACCTTCCATGGTTGGTGACTGATTTTCTTGCCAATCATCACTAAAAGAGGTATTAAACAACTCTCATATTTTCTAGCAATGGTCTGTAACAATTATCGCTCGAATATTTCTGAGGAGCCTTTAGTTTCATCAAGCTGAACAGCACTTTTTGCTGACCATTTTTTGTAGAAATCTTCAGGTTGAAAGTTCATTGTTCAATTTTCTCTCTATTATCTGTGAAGGCCTTAACTAACCTGATTGATTTAACTTTTTCAATATCGTAATTAAGGTGCTAATGGTTACCACTTGGCACAATAGGTTCCATTCAGACATTGCAGTGCTCAGAGCTGTGCAAGCTCAAGTCATCATGAAATCGAATTGGTAGCATGTCTGCCTGTTGCGTTGGAGAGTCGAGGTTCGAATCTCAGAAAATGTAAAAGAAATACAAAGCTTTTCACGGGTCTCGTCTTTCGCGGAGAATTGGCAAGTCCTCCGAGAGTATTCACACACTGCCATAAAAAGCGTTTCTAACTTAGTCGTTTGAAATCGGCATGATGTAGGTAGGTCCTGGAAATGTGGTAACTTCTAAGGTTTTGCTGGTTTTGTTGTGTCACTCTATTTACTTATTTCATTATTGAGATATAAAGAAATCGGATTTGGAGGTGCTTTTACTTTTCCTTGAAAATAATCGAACTACTCTGAAGAAAACAGCTCAAAGAACCATCAAACCGAGGACTTTTTTGTTGAATGAGAAAGAGGAAAAACATCAATCGTTTGTCGTTATAGTCCTCAGTGACTATTATCTCTCTTGTGTCCTTCAAATTTGCGTTGTTGTCCTTGCAGTTCTCGGCTTATGAATTTATGCATTGTTCGAATAACATTAGAGTGCTTATTCGCAAATAATTAATCGCAATTATCAATAAATGTTAAAGTGTACATTATTTCAAAACAAAACTGTTCCATTTTTATTCATATTTCTTTTTTTTTATATATAAATTTTGTCTTGTCCGGATTTGCGTATAAATAATTTAATTCACATAGAAATACAGCTCTTCAGTGGTAGAGAAACGAAATTAATTTAATGAATTGCGTGCCTTTTTGTGAATTTGCAATTTTCCAGAACTTATTATAAACTAGGACGGATTTGGTGCATTTGGTCGAATGAAAATCCCAAACAACACCACATCAAACGCTCTATACATGTTCCTGTTCATTTTTCATTAACATTTTAATATGAATACACTTTTGGGTTCATCTATATACTGCGCTCTGGATTTTTACTCTGTTTGTACTTTATAAAATTCATTGCATATGCATATATATGCTTGTCCCTTTGGTTCGGGATGGTAGAGTTCTATTGATAATAATTAATTTAAAATCAAAACAATGCTCGCTACACACTTCCCATCAGCTTTGTCGGTGTCGAGATATGTAAACATAGTTGAGGAGCGCTATAGATTTTGCAATGGGATTTAATTATTCACAATGTTGTGCATATTATTTGTGTATGGATGTGCAGGATGTGCGATAAGAGAATATGTTTGAACATGTATTACACGATCCGACCGCTGAATATTTACCGAATTAGATTGGAAAAGGGAACCAATCAGCAATAGGGTCGCGAGTGGGTCGCGCTGTTTTTGTGTTTTGGCAAAAATAGAAATTAAATTTGAATTCAAACTTTAAGGAGGATCCTATTTAAACCTTTTTTTGTGCATTTAGTTAAAAATTTGTTTAACTTAGTCTTTAGGCTGAACGCGCACCAGGCAGCCGTGTTTTAGCAGCCATACTACGCTTTTTGGCAAACCGCGCACTACTGAATCCTCAATTACCATGTTAAACCGGCGCGCGGCCTAGTGCGCGTCCAGCCTTACTCTTGTTCGGCTCCTTTTGCTCTATGGTAAGAATCTGGACAACACCTTCTTTGCTCATGCCCTACCTGCACTACTTCATAGGAGGAAAACTCATCTCGGTGAATTCTTCTTCGATGATACTAGCGACTTAGCTTAAAAGACCCTAAAAGCCTTTCAAAATACATAAAAAGATCCGCGTGGTTCGAATAGCGGGTGTCTCGTAATGGAAGATTAATGGGTGATCATTGATCAACTCCTTAATCTTACATCGGGTTTCTGAGATCAGTAGGTGATTAACTTGCCGATCTCTGTGGTATCACAATGGGCCCTTGCGATCTAAGTGTGTCAGGCAAATTCTGGACAAACAAACTGACAAAACAAAGGTAAGTGAAACAGACATCTTTGTCGTCCCTTCGAATGATGTTAAAATACTAAAAGTAAACCCCTTTTCGGAGTCCTCTGTGGGTATGAAATGGTAGGAGTTCCTTTATTCATCGTCTTCACTCTTCAATTTTCCATTTATCATCGTTCTCCTGTTATCATTTATTCATTTTCCTCACTTAAAGTCAAATTTTTGTTTAAAAATCCGACATGACACCAATACATACCCCTAATGGATATAGCAATTATTTTTAATGTAATCTATGTCAAAGGATGTGGTTTCCATAGTTAAAATTTGATTTATTACATTGTTTGCGTTATTGGCGTGGAAAAAATACGTCAATGCGGATTATGTTAAGCTATTTGTTTGGCCAGCACGATTGCAAGCCAACAAATATATAAAATTTAAAAAAATAAAAATAAAAAAATGTGGCAGTATCAACTGTGAAAAATTATTCGGATAATGTTTTCCACCATTTTCCAGAGGAGTAATCATCAATTACTATATTTTTTGATGTTCAATATGTTCTCAAGGTTTTTGAAAATCTAAAAAAAAAGGTCATTAAATTTGATTTATGATGATTTTGTTTTATGCGAACAAAAAATAAAAAAGGAAATTGATTTGCTTAAATTGCTGATTCACTGAGCTATGAAACGAAATTATGTTGCGTGATTTATCGAATTTTAAGTGTGTTAACTTTGAATAGTGGGGGTTTTCGGTTTAAGTTGCTGCAGTTGTAAAACGTTCGTTATTAAAAAACGATGCTCGCCATAAGTCGTTGTTTTGCTTGAGAGTCATGTGCAATTAAAGAGGCTCATACTTGAAAAACATATCTCAAACCTGAAAAATGGCTCCGGTCTGCAAAAATTAAAGAAGAAGTACGGTTTCAAATCCTTTTAAGGCACTGCCACGTACTGAGTGGCTAGGGAGTAAAGCGTAGACAAAACCGAAAGCTGAGCTTGCTTTTCCATTTGGTTCTAATTTTGCCGCTTTGTTGCTTAGTACTTGGCCATTCCCTTAAGAATCACGATATTATTTGAATGTATTTTAGTATTTTGGGTTGCATCTGTATTTGACTTAGCCGCGACGCTCTTGTTTGCACCCTATCTCGAAGGCGCAACGATGTTTGAAAAACTCCTGACTAGATATGAGAATTGTACTCCAGTTTTGGGCGGATGTGGGCTTTATAAATTGCAGCCAGTTCAGAAGGGGTGAAGATTTTCCTGCATCGTCTCAAGAAGCCTAAGCATTTAGCAGCGTTTTTGGCGACATCAAATGGGTCGTTCAAAAGAAGGTCGTCGATTACACACATGTCGAACACTGACAGCTTTTCAGTTTTTTGGATGCAGGTACCATTCATAAATAATGGCAGTGGTGGAATGTTAAGCTTTAACGACAAATGACAACAACATTGAGAGGATTAGAAGTTTCAGACAAGAAATCTTTTATGAAAATAAGGAAAAGAGTCGGAGACAAAACGGTGCCCTGCGGCACACCAGCATTTATAAAGTAGGTTTCCATCTACAACATTTATTGAACGGTCCGAAAGGTAATCATCCTAATTACGAATGGTGTTTGAATAAAACGCCAATAGGATGACTTATCTCTAGGTGCCACAATTGCCGTTTAAATAAAATAGACTTTGAGGGAATGGTAAGAGCAATGAAGAACAGATAGAGGGCTGAATTTATATTTTTATGAAAACAAAAATTATGGCGGCTGGAGCTCTGTCATTTTTTAGGCGAAGAAGAGACTCGTCGATACCAAAAACACGCATTTTCGATAGCAAAGCTTGATGCCAAACTCTGTCAAATGCCTTAGAAATATCAAGCGCAATTAACTTTCTCCAAAACAATGTGAAAATTGGTTTCATTTTTTCGGTGAGATATGCGACCAAATCACCAGTGTTTTTGCTACGAAAGACGTACTGTCGGTTTTTAAGATATTTCCCTAGTTGACGGTTTATCAAACTTTCCATGACATAAAAAAGAAGAGACGTTAGTGGAATTGGACAGTAATTGGAAGCGGAGAAAGATTTGAATTTTTCAGGGACGGACTGGACAAATGCAGTTTCCTATCTACTCGGAAAGAGACCAGAAGAATAGGATGGATAGAAAAGCGTAGAAGAACACCTGGGGTACCACCTTGCCCAGTAGATTTATATATGTTGAGATCTTTGAGGACTCTCGCAAGAAAAAAAAAGTAAGTAAAAGAAATAAGGTGGCGCAATGAAGCTCTGGAAGTCTCGGGACCTAGCTTATTTCAGTAACCTCATATTTTATGCCGATTTCAAACTGCCGATTTGTGGGAAGCTGTTTTTGAAGCAGTTTAATTAGTTTCGGAAGATTTGCCAATTACTTACTAAAGGTATGCATAGAAAAACGGTTTGATGTTTCTTCGTTTCGCATTTCGAACTCTCAAGTAACAGACAAACATGCTTACCACAACGCCAAGTTCACCACAAGTTTCCTATAATCTTATAAATGAGTATTTTTTTAACCTTCTAAAGCTGATGTCTTTCTTTTTTGCGTCTGGTTTGAAAATGGTTGCGCCCTTATCCAAGTCGTTTTGTTATAGGTCATGAAAAGCATTCATTGCATCAGTATGCGCATCCTAAGTGCTCCTTGCTTGGAGATGGGTATACTTCTTTTTCAACTCTTTGTAGCTTTCGATCTATCACACGTTTAAAACTGAATACGATGCTTAATCGTCAGATATTTTAAACAGTAGCTAAATATTGAATTCGATTTTTAGTCCGTGAAGTTGCTTCAAGTAGTTTCGATAAATCCAGCCAACATATCTTCTTCCGATGGGAAGTCAATTTTATTCAGGGCACTTCCGGAGATTTTTTCAAGTCTTATATTTTTTTCAGGCCACTTCCGGAGTTGTTTTCAGGTCTGATAGATACGCCGTTGCAATTTTCTTCGAATTTGAACTGAATGGCCCATTTCATTAGCTTACAAATTTGAAATTACAAGGGTTTTTCGACAAAGTTTGTGATTTCATTTTAGTAACGTTGTTGCTTACGGTTTTGCAATTGTATTTTTTAAAAGGGAATTTGTGGGGAAGATTCCTTTTCTATTAACTTACACAAATCCAAAGTTACAATCTACAAGCAACTTACTAAAATAAAAATTAGTTATTTCACCAGGGAAAGCTGGACCTGGATTCCGTGTCATATTATAGACGACTGACGTCTCAATGTTAAGTACTCAAAAAATTTATCTAAAACCCTGAAAAGTAGCCAAAATTTGTAAGACGATAGTAAAATAGCTTTCCATCAACAATTATATGAAACAACCGCCGCAATACAGTCGCCGATAGACGATTAAACGATAATCGTCTAAAAAATTACTGTATCTTGGCCCTGGTATAAAAACTGCTCGGTTTATAAATATGTTCAACGTTTACGTGTAATTTTTTTTACAAGTTTGTATATTCTTCACTTTTATTACATAAATGTATGTTTTTGCAACGGAGGCTTTATCAGCTCGCAGCATTGGGAGCAGCCAGGAAGATGATATTTTACATGTTTTGTTGGTTCACACTGATTCATCACATCGTTCAGCAAAATTTGTGGAACAACAGCTTTGAATTACAAGTTATTTTCGAAATCGGTGCAATAGGAAACATTTGTTGGTTTTATCTACAATTTTGTGCGTTTCGATCACAAGTTTGCGAATCAAAAATTTGTAGCTGGTGAAATAGAAAACCGGGCTACGAACTTGTTTTGTTACTACAAATTACAAGAAGACATTTATGGTTCTACTTTTTATTTTGGTGAAATAGTTCACTGGCCAATTGGGAAATTACAAGTGGGGTTGAAAATTTTTTTTTGATGAAATGTACCAAAATATCTTGTAAGAAAATTCTGCAAGCTGAAGTTAACTTGTCATTTTTCCTACAAGTTTGTTTCTTCTTCACTTTCATAACAAAAAATGTTTATCCGATTAGGGCCTAGCAGCAGCGATAGTAGCCAAAGAGATGATATTATAACAATGTTTTGTTCATATTGATGATTTCAAAACAACTTTCAATTTGTAAACTACAAGTTACAGGAAATTTGAACAGTTGCGATCTACAACATTTGTTACAAATGTTACTTTTTTGATCAAAAGATTGAGTAAAACTTTCAGTTGGTGAAACATAAAACTGGGACAAAAAAAACGAACACGTGATGATACGTGACTGAATTATGTTTTCTTGGCATTATTTCTCGCATTATCGAGCACTTTAGTGCTACAATTTGAAATTCTTTCATCAGTATTTGAACGAATTGAAGTCGATAGATGAACAGAAGATTGAAGGAAAAGCAGTATTCACTCACTCGATTACTGATGCGGTAACTCGACCCCTGGATCAAGAACTTATCACTGCCAAGTACAAACTTTTAGTTTGACCGTTTCATTTTAGTGAAACGATTGGAAAAACCAGATCATTCAAAGCAACTCAAATTAATTACTTGCTTCCTTCCGTAATCAATTTATTACTTTTTCATCTAACAACTGCTTATAAGTCATTGAATCTTTTCTCTCTCACAAGTCTTTGTGTGTGTCTTTCAACTTAATCGACAAATCAACCTTGGCATGACTACCAATCAAGAAAGAAGAAAAAAAAAATGAAAATCTGACTACACAATATGATGCCCAATATATATGCTCTAATTAATTATCCAAATATTGAAATTTTCATAGCTGAGTGCATGAAATTATGAAACATCACTGTGTCATGCTGTTTCCTCCTCAGAATTACCATGAAACATCAATTTGGATTCCTCTATTCCTTTTAACGAAGCAGAAATCGAAAAAAAAGAAAAGAAATGAAAATATGATTTCCAGCATTTAGGCAGTAGAATTATTCATTTCAAAAATAAAATCCGATTAATTTCGCTTTCCCCTTTCTTCGTTCACTGTTGATTTATCCAAAAAACACTGTAAAGTGTATTCAAGCAACAAGAGATTTAAAAAAAAATGCGTCAGCATTAGTTTGAGTCATATCAAGCGAATCTGTAGAGAGATTTCCACTCTCATCTTTGAAAGATCCGATTGAATTGAATTCTTCTTTTATTACAAAAAAAAAAAACGATGTGCAACTTTTTGTTGCTTTAGAATTTTCATAAGATCTGTGCACATCATCATTCGTTTTAAAATAAACATGATTTTTGTATATTTTCTATTTTTCTTCCGCTGCAGATATTTTCTATGCAATCTTGTTCCATAAAAATGTAAGTGCTGTGCTACTGATGCTTTGTGGGGATATCTCTCCCACTCTGTGCTCTGCTGATCTGCTCTTAGGGTGATTGGTAGGGTGTATATGTTTTCGACAAGTTGAAGCGTTTATTTATCGAAATGTATTGTAGCAGATATATCTACGTATACCAGAGTGTTTTCTTCATTCTCTGATATTTTTTTTTAATGTTACTTCCTTTCAAACAAGGATATCAACCGAACAGGAGCAACAGCGAAAAGAAAAGCAACAAATATTTTTTAAAAACGAGAATCCGCTTTTGAATGCAATGCCAAGAGTGAAAGAAAGGATATGACTTCGATGAATAGAAGACGGCAAAGAGCTTATATATAGAGAGGATAAAAACAATTTTTTTTTATTAAATTGTATCTGCATTTCTTCCCACTCACTCACACACAGACATAGATTCTGTGCCAGTGATGCAGATACACCCTGTAGAAAACGCATTGTATTTGATGGAATGCAACATCATGGTTGGGGAGTTGAAGGAGGAGGTCATACGCGCCAGACAAGCGGAAGAGAATAAATTTATGTCGATAATATCCATGAGAAAGCTTTCCCTGCATGCAAATATGTGAATTGCGTTTACGGGTAGCTCAGCTGGGATGAAATGATATTCCATGCATGCATGAAGATACATTTTTAACCGAATGACTCCCTTGCTGATGATATGACGATGATGATGATGATTCTTGTGCTTCAACCGGATTCGATGTGCCACCGAAACGTGTTTGTGTATATGAACTATTTTTATTTGTTCAACATGTTTTTTTTTTTTTTATATTATTTTTGTGTTTTTCCATTCGTCCTGTAGAGTTTTTGTATGGGAATAATGTTTTGTGTTTCGTCATCGACGCTATTGACATATTTCGATTCAAAGATGGGAATCCTTTTCAGATGGGTAGGTAAACATAAGCACCTACCTTTGGAAGAAGATTCCAACCTAGATGTCTTTGTGCCAATAACGCACATATTTATTTAGAAAAAATGGAAACTTTCCATTGAAACTGATATCGTTTACTTTGTTGTTTTCAATTCGAGCTTAAACTTGCAGGGCCATGGTGCGCGTGGGTATTTGAGGATTTTGTAAAGTGAAACAAATGCAAGGCAACATCATAACCTCATTTTGATCAGCAGCACATTAAATGACCTCGTTTTTCTGTGTTCTTTTGATCAGGAAACTCAATTCAAGTCTTTAAATATTTCACTCGTTTAAAAGCAATTTCAGGCGATCGAAAAAAGAGTCATTAAAAATATGTACATGCCTTGCAATTTGTGTTATTGCCCGAGGAATTTCTCTCTGTTTTTTTTTTTAATGGGTAAAGTATATCCACTCGTAGGTACCTGTCTAAGTAGTCAATAAAATCTCCTGTGCCTCTTTCATGTTGGGAATATTTATTAGAAATTAAAAATTAGAATGCATACCTCGTGGAAAACACTCAAAAGGCATACGAAGAGAAAACGTAAATGTGAACGTGAACATTTTGTTCAAAAAGCCCTAAGACGCGCGCACCTCTTTAAACGTTTTTTTTTTTATTCAGAAAATGCCTTTCGTTTCCGTTTTGGGGAATTTAATAATTTCTTTATAGTCAAATAATTTGTGGGTTCAACTTAATAAATATTCCTTTGCGTTTAATAGGCGTACATATTAATTGAGTTTGTTTTTTTTCTTTTTCTTTACAGGTAAATATTGTCTCTCTGTGAACCACGCACGATGAGGGGTCTTTGAAGAAGGAACTTAGAGCCAAGTAATAGCTGATGTATAAATATACATTCCTCTCGAATTTCTTAAGCAAGTAAATTGGTAGGAAACTCTCCAGAAAACGATTTGCATTCTCAGGAGGGAGTTAAAATTTCATATGGATTCACAGCGTTGAAGTAATAGAAGTAGAATGTTGTTTAAAAACATTCCACCAAAATAATATAGAGTCCCAAGGGAACATCTCAGCTCTTGAACAAACTCAGAAGAGAAAAGGTAGCATATAGAAAAAGTAAGCTAAATTTTTGTTACGGTACAAAATTAACCACCATTTTGGTGAATGAGATAGAATTTAAATACCAATTTCGCGAAGTAGGTATTCAGGTGCATACTTTTTTAAAAAGGTTCCTCTTTTTAGTAACTTGGCGCCTGAATGGATAATTTTTTCTTTCGTCTTCTTCTTCCTTTCCTTCCGACGTTACAAGCATCGTGATCTTGATGGTATCACAGGTATCTCCTACTTCTCTACTTACAATGATTATCTACCCATGGAGTACGCCAGGATCAGGATATAATTACGAGGGCAAGTCAATAAGTCCGTGACACAGCGGAGACCAAACATAGCAGTCACAACACTGGGTTTTTCGGGGTGAATAATTTTTTTTCCATTTTTTTCTCAGTCAACGCAGTTATCTGATAATGACGGCTGTCAAAAACAAACTAAATGTCGCAGCTTGTTAAATTTTTGATAAGAGTCAACTGACAGATGACTGTTGACGGGAGCAGTGTTGCCATTTCAATTAAGAGGCGAGAAATTCAAAATGTCACGGACTTATTGACCCACCCTCGTATAAAAAGTTATTCACACTGGACACTGCTTCAAAGACGAGATAAGTTTACATATATAAATATGTTCTGTTTACGGGTTTTTGTTTGACATCTCGACCTTTTTGCACTCTTTTTTGAGAAAAATCACTCATATCACATATCACATTCTATTCCATTGCTAGTTTTTATTGATTTATCTTTCGACTAATACAACGTATTGAATGTATACCCCGTGTCGTGTCATTCGAAAGTAAAATCAGTGTCTTGGAAAGCGCTCGATCTCTCGATCAAAAATAAAAAAATAAATAGGGTGGCGCAACAGAGCGAGGAGCCCCTGGGCCTAGCGCCTTCTCACAACTATGCCCTATGAGGGAATGGAGGGGACCTTCAATTTTCGACCGGTTCCGAACGGCTAATTGAGAAAGCGCTTTTCATGGCAATGAATTTACTAACGGAGGACTTGCCAATTCCTCGCGAAAGGCGATACCCGTGGAAAAACATTTTTGCCACTGCTGGGATTTGAACCTCGAACCTCTGGGTTAGCAGGTGGACATGCCAACCTTCACACCACGGGTACCATCTCTCGATCAGCCGTTTGGAATTGGCAAACAAATTGCAGGTCCTCTCCATTCCTCAGAAGGTATGGTTGCGAGAAGTACGGGGCTTGGGCTTACAGCTCTGTTGCGCTACCCTTTTTATTTATTTTCAACACAACGTACTCGTTTATCGGCTTCATGAAACTTAAATAATCCACAAAAACTTTAAGTTGATTCAAAAAGTTGTTTGTCTTATTTTGGTTTTTTGCTCGCGAATTCTTAGAAAATGATTTTCAAACATTATTGGACTTCTTTGTATCAAAGATCTGGTCGGGGATAATAAATGTTGAAGCAGAAGTTGTTTTTGACTTCCAAATTTCTTTCCTCGACCGAAATGTCCTTGCGACATGGATTCTTCGTTTCTCTGATCAGAAATTGTGATGCTTTTCGAAATGTTTATGAAAAGTGGGTGGATTTCCGTTTGAACGTTTTGATATGAGTGCCAGGCATTAGATTTGGCACATTGCACTGGGTACTTTATTAACATCAGGATTTCATTGGACAATACTGAGTTCTCAGGCAATAACATTTACTTACTTACTCAGGTTGTATTAACCGTGGTGTGATGTTTAGCATGTCAACCTATTTACCCAGAGGTTCGAGGTTCGGTTCTGAGTTTTCAAATTTTTTTTTATGGAAAAAGGTTGATACTAAACTATGGTACTCATATCATTTACCCCATTTCTTTTAACTATACAAAAAAAAAAATAGCAATTGGGTGACACAACAGAGCGAGGAACCCCGGGGCCATACGCTACGCATTTATCTCAACCATACCTTGTTAGGGAATGGAAGAGAGCTACAATTCTCTGCAGATTCCGTACATCTTAGTGAGAAAACGTTTCCGACGGCAGAGTAATTTAAGCAAGCTCCTTTTTAAGGAGCCTTTGTCAATTCCTCGTAAAAATCATAGCCCGTAGAAAAGCTATTGTTTCTCCGTTTCGGTCGTCAAACTACCATGTCACATGCAGACATGCTGTCCATTACGCCACGATTTTTTTTTGGTTCAACTGTGAACGGCGCTTACAGTTGAACCAAAAAAAATCATCTTTTTGAATATCAATTTATCTTACTGGCGAATATCGGTAGCTAAAGTGCGGTTCTGGGCCAAGACCAAGACCAAAATGCAGCAGCTCGTTTAAATTTCGATACACGGTTGAGCCAACTCTGCAAAATGTTTTTTGAACTTTCAATTTTTCTTAGCAGCACTGCGAATAATGTATTTCAAAGTATACCTATGTTTCCTTTCTTAGAACTATGAAAATTGTTTTGAAGGTCAAATCTTGTCCAATCTTAAAAGAGTTGCACTATATGACCTAGCAGATGACTTTCTTTAATCTAAAAAATTTTAATTTGCTAGTGCAGTTGCATTTTTCGTTATTGTTGATGCATCGAAGTTCGAAATTTTCACAAACAAACAGAAGTGTTTCTAAACTTTCCAGACCTACGCATAAAATTAACTAAACTTCAATGGCGTTTCGTATTTAGATTATAGCTGATAATTATCAGCTAGTTGGCCCCGTACTCTGTTGTACTTTGCTTTGATTTTCATTGAAAATACTCTCAATCACTAAGAGAATTCAATATAAACATCTTTAGCACCGCTGTGATTTGAAAATGTGATGCAACGAAAATTGACACAAAAAAGTGATTGACAAATTCATAAAGAGGATTTGGCCTGTGTCTCATTCTTTCACAGTGTTTTTTTATAGTCTTCGTCTCCTATTAGTTCGGGCTTAAGTTTCACTTCTGCCATGTGTGAATTAAACACACAGACACACTTTTTTGAATTTTTTCAAAATGAAAATTTTTTAGAATCGTGAATTGAAACGAAAGTGCGTCACGGCTAAAGAACAAACAAAGATCAATTTGGCTTGAGAATGAGATGGAATGTATTGCGCCTTATTTTATATTCTTGGTTTGTGAAATGCTTCGTAGCCTTTCCACTGTCATCTACTAAGCATTGTATCTCTGCGTTCGTCTTTTTTAGTCTTATAGTGGGTATATCAATGTCAACAATCAAACTCATTAGTTTCTATTAGTTTCTCTCTCAAATTATAAGGGCGCCTGCGTATTAGACAGCTTAACTGTAAAGTGAACGTCTGATTTGCTAACTCGATGAAACGAAAAACCAATACGAAAAAGGGCAAAAATATTCATCAAAAGGATTTAGTCTTAGAGAAAATTAGGTAGAGTACAAGTATTTTCTTTGATCTTCGTCTCCTCACACCGTGTTTCTACACCGAAGGGCGCTTTGTCTTTTCTAAAAGTTTCACTTCTGTCGTGTTTAATATTCGCGTTAGCATATTTTCATATACACTTTTCGCCTCATGTTATTCTTTTTTTGTTTTTCAAGCAAATGTGAACGAATTTTACTATCTTTTTCTATTCCAAAAGTCATCCACAAAAAAAAATTCTTTCGAAAATTTCAAGTTGGTTTAAACTTGACGACCACAAGAGTCCTTGTTTTATCCTTTTTTTTTTCTTCCATTTCCAATATCACCAGTTTAAACCCTCTTCCTCCATTTACCTATTTCATTACAACTGTTATCCTCACAACCCATTAAAATTCAAATCCAATCCGAGAGCAACGTCGCCATCGCCTCAAAACACATTCCAGGTAATTTGCCTGATCCAAAAGAATTATTTCATGTGTCGAATCAGTACACATATATCGTTGTTTACATTGAACTTTTTTTCTTCCATTTGTGTGGTTTCATTTATAACTTTTTTTCCTTTTTTTTTATTTCATCCCGTCATCATTTGCTTGACAATGTTTTACCCACTTGGTGCTTGGTGTCATTAGCTTTAGCACAGATATCCCACCCTTGTATCAAAACATGTATTACTCCTAAATCAACACACAACCCTCTACATAAACGTGATTTAAGTTAATCCGCCATTTGTAGTAGGTACCTTTGGTAATAGAGTAAGGTTGACTGCAGGATTTTGTTTTTGCTATAGGTGTTTTATTTTGTTGATGTTTTGTTACTCTATTGTGTTGTATATGTATTTTATTTTTATTTTTATTTTCTTGCCAGCGGGTGTATAACTGCTGCTGTCGATGTGTCGTCCATGATGCTGTTCTCTTGTTTACAGAGTATTGTGTTTCCTGTTAATATCGTCCGGACAACGATGATGCTGACTAAAAAAAAACTTGCTTTCCCATACAACATGAATATGTGTTTGTACCTGGAATCAAAAATATTGACAAAGTAAATGATGCAAGTTGTGCACAGCAAAAAAAGTCACTATGCACTTTGATATCCGATAGAGAAACATCAACAAGGACTTTAAATTTTTAATCGCAATTCTGAAATATCATTGAACCAGAAATAGAGTCACCGAAAGCTTCACAATCTGTCTCAAACACCTCCTATATTTTTGACAAAACCACAACTAAGTTCTTTTATCTTTAAGACTTCGAAGTAAAAAAACAAGATTCAAAATGTTGAATTCTTAACTAGGTTTCTAGCGAGATTTCGGAGGTGTTGACAGTGCTGTAATGGTTTGCATGTCTGGTGGTTATATGGGAGTTCGAATCCTAGAAACATCCAATTGCTCTTACACGAGTATCACCTTTCGCAATGTGGTGTTATAATAAGCATGTCTACCAGTTTTGCGGGAGATTGGTGGTTCGAATCCCAAGCTATCACATTTCGCGAGGAATTGGTAAGTCCTTCGAAAGTACCTAGTTAAACTGCCTTGAAGAGCGCTTTCCCATTGAGCTGTTAGATATAGACAAAAATGTAAAGGTCTTCTCTATTCCTCAGTATGGAACGGCTAAAAGAAAAGCGCTACGCCATGGAACTCCGGAGCTTTATTGTGCCACCCTATTTATTTTATAGAGATCTTGGCTAAGGACAACCCCGTTAATGCTGATTTTTAGGCACTTTTGACTCTTAAAGAACAATTCAGTTAGCGTAGAATGTGTTTAAAGTTCACTTATTACTTGGTGCCCATTAAGCATAGGTCTTTATAATGAGTATTGAGTAGAACGTTGGATTGAAAGCGAGCATTTTAGCGAACCTCGTTCACGGTATTCGACTCACCACCCGTATTACGGCCCTTATATAATATATAGTAATAATTCATATCACTGACTTTCAATATTACTGCTTACTTCCTTACGTGGGAATTACAGTTCCGGCTGAACCTGAGCTTCAACCAACTTCTTTCAATTACAATTTCGATTGTAGAAAAGCTCTTCCCAGTTTTGCACTCTTATTCGGTTGAGGTCTTCTTCCACTTTGGGCCACCTAAGACGATGTCTTCTCCCTCAATGATTTTCCTGTATTATGCTGCTTCTAAAAACCCGTCGATCCGTAGCGTTGATGTCCTTCCGCTTTCCATACCACAACCATCCTAGTCCCACGACTCGTACTCTTCTAGCTTCGCCCATTTCGACAGCTCTTACAGCTCGTTGTCATAACTTCTTCTTTCAACATTGGTCTTCGCATACGGGACCAAAGATCATTCGGAGAATGTTTTCCTTCGAAACGGCCAAAGGTTTCCTCATCCGCTTTAGAGAAGGTCCATGCCTCCTCGCCCTATAGCAGGTCTGGGATGATCAAAGGGTTACGTTGGTTTTTTTAAGAGGGTTTTGTTCCTGAACTGCCTTCTTAACTGAAAGAAGCAACGATTGATAATGTAATTGCCCGTTTGATTTCCGCACTGATGTTGTTTCCCGTGTCTATAGCGGATTTTTGTAGACGAAGTCCTGTACTATCTCCAAGTTATGTCTGTCTATTGTGACGTTTTGTCCAATTCGCCGATGTTCGGTGTCCCTGTTTGATGACAACATATACTTCGTTCTTCCTAATTTAACCACTAACAAGTCCTCCAAGAGTAGAATTGACATGAAAAGTGTTTCATTTCAGCTAACAGTTCGAATTAGGCTTATATGGCGCTTCAATTTCTGTCAAGTATTGTTTGGAAAAAACACTCGGACGTGGTTATGAGGTTTTTGGGCTTAATTTTTAATTTCTTACTTTACCTTGGAATGCATAAGCATATCCGCTATATTGAGGTTCCATAGGATGATAGGGTGAACTTGAAACTTGAAATGAGCCGCCGCGGCTGGCTCGAATAAAGCCAAGTCGAGAGGTCCAATTTTCGACCACTTTTTGGAGCATTTGAGACCGTGTGTCGGCAATAACGCCATGAATGCTGGCTTCCCTATTTTATCTAGTTTGTTGACCTAAAAGAGCGACTTCACATATCCCCAAAAAACTAATCCAATGGTGTCAAATCACACGATCTTGGTGGTCAATTGAGAGGTCCATTCCGCAAAATTATTCGCTGTGTGGAACCACATCTCATTCACATTCATGCCATCCAATTCGGGAACAAAATAGTCGGTTATCATGGCTCTATACCGGTCTTCATTAACGGTAACTGGGTCACCAGCATCATTTCGGAAGAAGTATGGCCCAGTGACTCCACCAGCCCATAGAGCACACCAAACAGTCAGTTTTTGTGGATGTAATGGTGTCTCAAGGTACTCATGTGGATTCTCTTCACTCCAAATGATGCAATTTTGCTTGTTGACGTAACCATTCAATCAAAAATGAGCCTAATCACTGAACAAAATTTTGCGAAGAAAATCAGAATCGAGAAAAATCTCATTTTCGGCCCACACACCAAAATCGCGTGGTACCCGTGGCGTGATGGTTAGCATGTCCACCTGCTAACCCAGAGTTTCGAGGTTCGAATCCCAGCAGAGGCAAAAATGTTTTTCCGCGGATTCCTCGCGAAAGGCGATAATTGGCAAGTCCTCCGATAGTAAATTCATTGCCATGAAAAGCCCTTACTCAATTAGCCGTTCGGAACCGGCAGAAAATTGTAGGTCCTCTCCATTCCCTCACAAGGCATGGTTGTGAGAAATGCGCTAGGCCCAAGGGCTCCTCGCTCTGTTCCGCCACCCTATTTATTTATTTTGTTTACACCTAAATCGCATTGCATAGTCTCGCGACTTTAATTCTTGCACAAGCTGGATCTTATAAGCCAATAAGATTTTTGCGGAAAATCTTCCATAAAGTTGATGGACAAAGCACCATTTGCTGTGCAAGGTAGCGAATCAATTCATTCGGGTCCTCTTCAACACTATGCTCTACAGCGTCAATTATATCTTCGGTGCGCACTGTTTGACGTCTCTGCGGATGCGTATTATCACATAAAGTAAACGTAGTGCGAAAACGATCCATGGTTAACCGAATAAATAGTTCTGATGGACGATAATGTCGACCTTAAAATGAACGGAGCTTACCGCAAGCTTCAACTTCTCGAAATGAATCATTATTTTCGAAACAAATTTGCACGATTTGCAAGCGTTGTTCTTTTGTCAACCTGTTCATGATAAAATGTCAAACCAAACAGAACATAAATGTCATTAGAGTCGGCCGATTTGACCACAAGATGTCAGTTTTATCCCTATTCGAAAAACAAACCTCTTAAAAAAACACCCGATATTTGTGGCTATTCAATGAACTCCGAGACTCAAAATGAGCTCAACCGTCAATAGCTAGAAGCTAGGCCTTATAAGCTTTAATCGCATTTTTAATATCACGTACACAGAGTGGAGAGCCTCGGTACCTAGCGCATTCCTCACAACAATAACTTGCGAGAAATGGAGGCGACCTACAGTTTTTTTGACGGTTCCGAGCGGTAAATCGAGACATCGCTTTTCATGGCAATGAAATTGCTATCGGAGAACTATCCTAACCCTCGCGATAGGCGATACCTGCTAACCATCGCAGACATGCTAACCATCGCGCCACGGGCACCACAAAATATGCAATTCGTTCGGTTTCTTAAAAAGAATTAGTTTTTTCTTTCCACTTCCTAACACTTCACTAATCGCAGCGGACTATAAAATGAAACTTAAAACTCATACCTCCTTTAACTGCATGTCATTTCATCAGTGGAGCAGTAAGGACAAAAATTTCTCATGCAAAGTGTCCTCCACCAAACTAAAGTCAGTTTCCATATCTCAAAAGATAAGTGACTAACTTCTTCAGATGCACCAATCTCTACACAACTACAATCTTAATGCTTTTTAAAACAACAACAAACTAAAAACAAAAATTATCCACTCCAAGCGGAAACAGTGAGCACTCTTCAAAAACAAATTTGTTATTCCTTATCACCAGAGCCTTGACACACTACGTGCACTCTGGAGTGCACAATTAAGAGTTCATAATTTCTGTTATTTATGTTTCGTGTATAATTGACTTGCAGATAAAAAAAACACCAATAAAAAAGTTGATAAAAATATATCCCATCCATTCCACTCACTGGGGGAATGAGGATTTTTTTTTTTACACTTTTTACAAGAGACAAGCGCCATTGCCGCCGCGCCGTCAATAGATAGTGTCGCTGCGCCAGTTCATAAATTGCATTTCTCTGGGACAACAATGTACTCACTTGAAACTGAATTTGTTTCTGAGTGGTCACAACTTCGTCATTGTGTTTTGTAAACCTCGGCCGAATGTTCACACTCGGATTGCACTACAAACACGATCTACAAGCGATAAATGGAATGTTCGTTCGAGAGATCGCGCAAGGAATTCGACTTGAATTTAATCGATTTTATTTTGAAGCCCAACACGCTTATAAAAAAGAAACTGACACTGACTGACGTTCGCCATAGATGGTAGTACGAGTTGAGTACATAATCGTCGTTCGTGGATATTAATATTCGTTTTCCTTTTTTTTTTTTCATTACACGAAAACCCGTGTAATTAAAATTTACAACCGCGATGCACGATGCAACAGGGTGACGTATCTGGGCCACAGGCTTACAAGTATCTGTTTATGAGTTTTTTTCCCACAAAAAAAAAAAATGGCAGACATCATCTGCAATGATGTACGTAGGTATAGTTAGGTACCTTTTCCATTCATTGAGTATCTAGCTGGTGGGTGGGTTTTTTTTCCTTTTTAATGCACTCTGTTTTCGCTATCATCCCAGCTGGATATAGTACGCTACAACTACTACGCTGGAGTATGCTACACACACTCGCCAAGTGATTGCAATTTCCATAATGAAAATATCTTGTACTTTTTTCTGTCCCATCTAGCCTCTTGTTATCTTTCTATAACTGTTGGTATGTATCTCCTCTACAGCCTTAAATTGGAAGCAACAATTTTCAGTATAGCAATATCCATCATAACTGCCGCTCATCCGAGTATCTGTGCACCATTTGTGTTATGTTCAGCTTTAACTAAAGAGAGAAAAAAAGAAAAAAAAATTAATAATTTCACAGAATGTATTGTATCTATGCATTTTTTATTGTGCATCCAACTATGAGCGAAGGCGGCGCGGTTAGGTGGGTGGTTGGTCGGATCTCGGATGGATATATAGACGTGTATATATGTATTTTACTTTTTTTTTGCAAAAAGCTTTCCTCAATGTAGTATTACGGGTTTAATGACACTTGCCGCTGTGATATGCACAGCATCCCCCATGCTCTCCTTCCGGGGTAGGCAAAAAAAAATTAAAAAAAAAAAAAAAACAATAGGAAGAGCTAAACAATGAAAAAGAAAAAAAAAAGAATGCAACCAAACGCCAAGCATGACAGCGATGACAGTAAGAGCCTATCTGCTTCGGTTCGGTTTGGATTTTATGTAACAGATACAATATGAGGCACATGATAGAGCAAAGCATCTGCACAGATAGACTTAGATTTTTTTTTTGTGTGGTGAAGACTATGCTGTTGCTGGCTGTCGTCAGATCAATGAGTACCTCATAGCTGTTGCTCCTCATAGATACTATACACCAATGATTGTTGCTGCCGTATATATGCCTCCTCTTTCTGCTTTCGTTCCAGTCAAATGAAAAGTTCACAGAGGCAAAATTATAAATGACAATGACTTTGTCTTCGACTGATAATAACCATTGCTGGGCTATAGAATGAAAGCAAGATTGCATACGAAATTGTATATGTATGTAGAGATAGACAGTAGGTTCTCTTTTCTCTATAGAACGTTTCATAACTTTTGCAATTGAAGGTGGTGGCGGCAGTGTCGTCTTCCATGGAAGTGTAGGTTTTTTTTTTTTTTTTGGTATTTATCTTCTTCGAAAAATGAAGGAGAATATCTATAGTTTCGAGGAGAGCCAGATGAGGTGGATGCACTGATGGAAATAATACATAGAGAGTTGGTTGGATTACGAGACTTTTGTTTGCAAGGGTTGATTGAACATATTATTTTCTATGTACTAACTTTAGATGCTTCTGCAATGCCCTGAAAGAAGATATAGAGGTACCTACAGCTTTTCGAGATAAAAAGTTTCGTAAACTGATGGTCGGCAGCTTTTGAATTATCACAACTTACACTGGTGTATCTCTGAGTTCATGGTCATTTTCTGGTTGGATTTCATTGCTACTGATAAGAGTAATTGGTCTTGTTGGAGGGCAGGATAAAGTGGGGCTTTCGGCTCTCAAAACAGAGGTTCTTGTTCGTCTGTTAATACTTTTGTGAATTTCATGATATCACCACTACGAAAAGAAGAAATTGAAGTTTTAACGGAAGATATTGGTTGGGTTGGCTTCTTATAAAAACAGGTGTATAACTTTAACCTTGTTCCATTATCTTGAGAAGAACATGCAAACGGAAGTAGCTGATCACAGTATTTGGCAGTAGGTACTTCGCAAGGTCTAATGGAGATGCCTTTTATTGAGTAGATGTTAAGTGCAAGAGGCAAAAATGTTTTTCCACGGGTATCGCCTTTCGCGAGAAATTGACAAGTCCTCCGATAGAAAATTCATTGCCATGAAAAGTGCTTTCTCAATTAGCCGTTCGGAACCGGCAGAAAATTGTAGGTCCCCTCCATTCCCTCACAAGGCATGATTGTAAGAAATGCACAAGGCCCAGGGGCTCCTCGCTCTGTTGCGCCACTCTATTTATTTATTTTTTAGTTAAGTAAATTAATATTTTATTGCAAGAAGTTTTAAAATTGATAAAGGCGCTGCTTTTCGAAACTAAAGTCCTAGATTTTTTTTCAGAAGTTCAAATTCTAGAAAGTTGATAGTATGTCATGTATTTTAAATAATTTCTGTAATAAGTTTCCTCATAATGTCAATCAATATGGCACCCTTTTTATGTCTCCCACCTCATGACGAAGTTCCCAGTGGTTGATTTGTTGAAACTTCTTTTGAATAAAGCGACTGTGTCTTGTTTTCCTTGTCTGTTACACCAATTTGTTGAAACTACCGCAAGTCAATACCCAGGGAAAGAGAACGAGAAAACAGCGGAAGTTCTTTTTATTTTATTTTATAAAAAGAAGCATCAAAAGGTTTTTTTTTTTTTCGTTAAGAAACAAAAAATGTGTATTCTTATGTAGGCACTTTAGAGTTCAGGATGTCAGCCCGTATGCTCAAGGGTCGCATCCGTACCGTTTTTCGCAATGAAGTACTGTTTTTTTCGACCAAAAGACTGTTATCGTTTTCTTTACGCAGAAACTCCTATTTTTTCTGTGAGAAAATAATTGTTCCATTTTTATTTTCAAACCCATCAGATTTCAAATACAGGGTGTGCCAGAGAGTTGGGCGGATTTAAAAAAAAAGGACAATTATTACATAAAAAAAGCTTTATTGTAGTAAACATTGGTACACGGGGTAAATAGTTTTTTGAAAATGACGTCCTCATGATGTGCACCATCGCGCTGTAAACACTCCTCCAATCTGGACCTAAGCTTACTGACAAATCGCTGGCACATTGCATTTGGAATTGTAGGCATTTCGAGCAGTCGTGATTGGACTATTGTGGCAAACTCTACTCTTCATCTATTCTTAGCAAAAACAAAAATCTGTTCGTGTCAAATCCGGGCTTCTATGGGCGGCCATGCAATATCACCCCGGAGCGAAATTAGTTCTCCTATAAACCTCTCGCTTACGACTGTTGTCGAGACATTAGATATGTGGCACATCGCGGCATCTTGTTGAAACCTTGTCGCACAATTATATCTTTTCGAATATACACTTTACACTTTCATCTTAGCCCTAAGGCCGAGAAGCGATAAAAAAAAAGAAGCTCGAAATACGGCTGTGTAGGTGTACCGATCCTAATTCACAGATTGCCCCCTCTGATTTTCCAAGAAATACGTACCTCGTTCATTGATTCTTCGGTTCTTGCTGATCTTGGGCGTCCCGAAAGTTTCTGATGAGAAGTTGGACGAGTAGACTTAACCGTCGTAATAGGGCCGTTCAGACTATACAATTAGTTGGTCAGACTTCGTTTGATAGATGGTCGGATGTAGTTTGCGTTTAGACTTATCAAACTTGCCGTCCAACTTTATGTCATATATTCCTCCGAACCGTCCAACTTCAAAATTTTCAAAAATATTTGAACCATTTAACAAGTTGGTCAAGCGGTCGGTGGTTCACATTATCAAGCATTGGTCGTTCAAGCCAAAGTCTGTGAAACTAATTGTATAGTCTGAACGGCCCTAATGGCATTTCATTGACTTAGGTCGTGTAATCTGTTCTCAGAACGGTATAAGCCTCGAACTACACACTACACTGCATCATTAATCATTTCTGAAATACTTTTTTACGCAGAACGCACACTTTGCACCTGTGGAGCACTCCATGGCAACTTAATTTCGGCCAAAAATGCTGCCAAAAACCACCACCCTTGTCCCGGTACAACGTAATAGTTGTTCAAAAATCGTACGTCTTTTTGGTCAACCTTGTGTAATTGCCAGTACACCTTGTAATGTGAAAAGTCAGGATGGACAGAGCCTATACCCGGAGAGCGTAAAAGAAGAAGTTGTCTAAAATTGTTCTATATTTTCTGGTTTTTCAAGTAGAGTTTGGGCACCCCTATGACTTCTGGAATCTGCAATGTTTCGGAATATATAAATCAGCTCTTCGTCCTGAGCTTTAATTTGACATAACTTTAAGAGGATTTGTACATGCTTACTATTTCATATCCATGGTTTGATTTCTTACTTCCAAGTTGAGTTCAGAGAATGAAATGGTGTCAGGCCTCTACGTTGTATCCATTTACTAGCTCCTTGCCGTTTAAGGAGCCCGAGGTAGTAAGCAAGCAAGTTTAAAAGAAAAAATCCTTCTTGTTTTGGAACCCAGTATTGTTGGCATCTTTTTTTTGGTGAAATTTTGACAACCTGATGGAGTGTTTTGCCTCTATGGCGTGTCTGCTTCTCCTTCTTCAGTTCCTTATCGTTGAAATGGTAAGCTGATGATTTAGATATTTTGTCTGGGTTTCTTTTAGTCTTTTTTGTATCAGCTAAGAAAGGAACTTCTTTAAGCTTTTTTGTCAAGCTTCCACTTGATCATTTCTGTTGAATGTGATTTCGATTTTCGTAAGATTCTTATGAAGTTTCTAAGCGATGAAAGGACAACGGGAACAAGTAATAAGCTTTGTCTGCAAGTTTGTCGAGAATTGAGCGCAAGACATCATATTTACTGAGTTCTTCAAACAACTGTGCTGAAAAAGCAAAAGATCTTACGTCCATTTTCAAAGTTTATCAAAAAATTAATTCTCATATGATCATAACTTTCTTGTTTGTAATGGATAGTCTTTATCGTTAAGGGGGTATTCTAGTCTAGAGACATACATTTTCAGTTATCTTTAAAGTGTCGTAAAAATAAGAAAATCAATATTTTTGCGATGCAATTCTTTGTCAGTTATTTATCAATGTTAAAAGAAAACAGAAAAACAGTTAAAAACTTTGATTTCTATAGCAGGTGATGAAGTGGGGTATTTTAAAAAATTGACACATGCGACCATAACCACGATTTCAACCTTAATAATTATCCGAATTAAAAAAGAATAAAAGATTCTTAATCTGTAATGATGTCGCTATCGTATGAACCAACGATAAGTAAGGAAATGGCGACTGTTTGCAAAAAAATCATTTTTTTTTTTTACTTTTTTTTTACTTCCCTGGTTCTCTGTAGGCTGGTTCATTTCAAGTGAATCGGTCCAGTAGAACTCGAGGAATAGTGGGTATCATGTTGAGAAAGTATGTTCTGAGAAAAACGCATTTAAATTTTAATCAGTTTCCCCGTCAATAGACGACTATAACTTCGGAAATAATTTGAATTTTGAAAAATCTTTTTAGGGAGATATTTTTGAATATCTTAACTATCGAATTATGCTAAAAAACTACGACCTTTTCAAATTTATAGAAACTTAGGCTTTGAAAACAGTATTTGAGGAAAGGAAAAATAGCTAAAAACATTTAAGTCGACTTAAGAGCTTTTGCCCTTTCAACACAAATTATTAAAATGATTGTTTGTAGAAGTATTCAAAACAAATGTTGCAAATTTTTACAACAGTATTCTAATTTTATCATAGTGTGGTTCTACTGATGTTCGAATTTGAAAACTACATTTACACTTGAAGCTCCTTTTTTATTGCACCAATATTAAAGTCTTGTCGGCAGGCAAAGTGCAATACCTCGTATGTAAAAAAAATTCAGAAAAAATATTATTTCTTCAGAAAAATAAGAAAAGTCAGAACCACTTATTGGCATTTTCGGTATATTTATGTTGTTCTGAATATTTCGTATGAAACAAAATATACCAGTAGCTGCGTGTCTGCGTTTTTTACGATCTCTGCAAAAAATGCCTACGAGGTCCTGCACTTTCACTGAAGTTGTGCAATCATATTTTACTTTGCTTAAAACTCGTTGTATTTATAAATCGTTTTGTCAATCTGATATTTCAAATTAAATTCAAGTTCTGCTTGTTTTCCATCAAAAAATTCCTTGTGGTCATGAGAGTTGTCTCTACAACTGAATACTCTTCACTCAAACATCACAAATCGACAGTTTCTTCTTTGTTCATTGGAAAATGTGGTTGTGCCATTTCAATTGTGGCATTTGCAGAAATGTTTTTTATTTAATTTAAAAGAAAATGTTATGAAGAAAAAAAAATATTATAATTTATTAGCAACCTACTGCAAGTCATTTGCATTCTTACTTCCCAGTCAGTCGTTTGTGCATTTATTTTTGAAATTGCTTTTCTCTTTGAAAAAAAGCAGCCACCAGCCACAGAAATCCCACAGAATTTCGAATTTTCCCTCTAATTCAAATATTAATCCTTTTTGTAGTCCTGCTCCTGTTCCTGGTTGAATACCGCAGTTTTCCCTTGCAAAATCCGTTTTGTTGAAATATAATTTTGTTTTTCTTTTTTTTCGTCTGTGTTGTGCGTTCCGTTTCGTTGGTTTTTTTGCACTGACCTACATTTCAACGGTATGCACTTGTTTTTTTTTTTTTGTTTTTGTCTGTATTTAAGAAAGAAGTAGTAAATTTATGTTTGTTTTTCACTTACATTTTTCATTTTGGATTTTTTTTCTTTTTTATTTCATCCTGTGATGACTCGTATATGTGTGTCCTTCTTGTGAGGAGTGAGTGAAGGCGGTGACCGAAGCTAGGCAAAATATGGGCCAGCCAGCATAAAACGTCAATGGCATTATATATGCACACGTACAATTGGCACATTTCCCATTTCACAAATCCTCCATAGTAAGAACGTTGTTGTGTGTCATTTGTACTTCTGCTCGCATTGCCAAGTATAGTAATAGGAGTTGGCTTTCGGGATTTATATTGTCTTAGGAGCTTTGGTAGAACCAGAGCGACGAGGGTATGTGTATACAATGAAAACAGAGCCATAACTCGTGCATTATCCTGACGGGCCGTGACAACAACTTACAGTAAGTGCTGAAGGACTATACCTTCAACGATTGTGGTTGTTTTTATTTATTTATAGTCGTTTTTGTGGCCATGATAAAATGCGACCATTGCCACACAAATAAACTGGGTTAATAAACTTATTGGAAGGTTTATAAATCCGAAATAACAATCGAGGACATCAAGGTACTGGTACTCAGTTAACATTTAGTCATAATGGTCCAACCAAAAAGAAGAATTATATTTCAGACGACAGTAAGCAGGAACTTAATAACGTTATTATCCTGGGACGGTATGTGTAGGAAGGTACGAGTGTACTAGGCAGCCCTAAAACTTTTACCACACGATTACCTAAACGTTGGGCTTCCTTACATCTATTAATTTTATTTATGTCGTTAAAGTTGCTCCGTTTCGATACATTGATGTCAAGACTCCTGTGCGATTAGGTTCCCGTTACCCAGAAACATACATTGAGCCCTTAGGATAGCATTACACATAATATGGAGATTGAGCACCGTATAATCATCCCACGTTCTACCCACTCGTTCAGCCCTAAGCTCTTTGCTGTCATACCAACGACCGTTTTCCATTGAATGCGGGATAGCATAAGTCGCCGCCATATACAAACAGAATAAGGAAAACAGCAAACCGAATTGCTTATATTTTTAAAGTAATTTTGGTATCAGCGGTGAAAGTAGATCTACCATGGCCATCCTCCACCTCCTCCATCTCCTCCAACCAGACTCTTAAATCTTCTCTTTGTGCCTGTGAGTCTGTGTGATCCCCATCGGTTGGACTAACGCAATAAAATCTCCAACAAAAACACCCCTCAAATAGAATGTAACTGTATACACTGGTATAGATATAAATATACGTATACTGCGTCAAAGCCGGGTATCACAGGGTATCCTTTGTCCTTAATGCCACGACACCCCCTAGAGAATGAAGCGAATTTATGTGTAGGTCATAGTGGGATGAGGCATAGCAACAGCATGACAGCTCCCCACCACTCCCGGACCGAATTACCGAGAGTACCCCCAAAAATCGTTGTCATTTCGTATTCCAAATTGAGAAAGTTATAAGCCCGACAGAAATGTAACTACATCCTTGTGTATCTATGTGAGTTGGAAAAGTATAAGTCTGATGTTCGCCAACCACCAAAACAAAGCAAGAAGCAACCATATCCGACGATTCAGGAAAAAGTAAGATTTCTTTTTGTTCAGTGGGAGATAGACGCTGTGGTGGTTGGATGAGAAAACGCATATCCGCCAGAATAACAATAAGTAATGTCACTTGTTCCATCCGTACACACTTAAGTCTAACTGTGTGCGGGTGCGTATCCCTAGACAGAGAGTGGAAGGGAAATACAAATTAAGAATGACGATGGCAGAATGAAATGTCTTCCTTTTGAAAATGTTATCCCAGTTTGTTTGTGCGGATGCGGATGCGGCTGCATATGTGTGTGTAATTGTACGCATTAAATCCGCCATTTTTGTTTTTTGTCATACACATCAGAGTTTGTCTATAGCTAGGAAAATCAGTGATCCAGTGTGTTTTATTGCATTGGAGTTGTTGTTGTTGTTGTTTTCTTAAGTTAACCATTTCAACTGACACTTGGGTCGTATTTCAATTTCAAGCAACCCCTTTTTTCGACCTCTTTGTGCTTGGGTTTATTAACAGTTTCTTTGTGAAAGACGCTTCTTACTATGGGGGTGCGCCTTTGCGAACAATTTGTCACTTGGTCTGAATAAAGTCCTTAACGCTTCTTGAGCCTCGAGGGTTTATTTAAAAAAGAAAATTAAGTTTGAATATAAATCACAATTTCATATAAGTTTGTAGGTACTATTTAATAGTGTCCTATGACATCGATTCAAATTTGATTGGACTTCATGGGGTGGGGCGGTAGAAAATGGATGTTTCAATGTCTCTATAGAGGATTTAAGCGCAAGACTTTCAATATTTTTTCTTGTCACGTCGGCGTCGCGTCGGTCGTATCTTTAAAAGACATTTATGAATGTCAGAGAGTGTAACCATGATCTTAATGACTCCAAGAACACCTCACCTCGCTATCGTTTCATGCTACACCTACGGTTAAAAGTTGAACCTGAAGAATATACAAAAGTTACAAGACAACACACCTACAGTTCGAATTTCAATTCAAGTTCTTTTGATAAAACCTATTTGTTGGCTTTAACATAATTCGTGATTAACTTTTTCCAAAGCTTCTTCAATTTGTTGGTCCTTTCTTAATCATACAAGAGAAGAGAAATACCTTCCAAATGGCCTTTGCTAAATCTATCCTGATTCGGCTCAAGACTCTTACAGCCATTTCTTTGTGCTGGTGACAGGAAAGAGACTCCAAGCGTCTTGAAATACTCTTAACTGATTTCCACCTTATTTTCTTTCATTTTGTCTATGTATCAAGAGCCAGTACTTTGTCCTATTGAAGGAGAGATTTTTTTTCGTCGAGTGCGATTTTTACTTTTAACTTTAACGACTTTAAATTTTTCTACCAAGAGCTTGCCGTTGACAGTTTATATGATTTTAAAGCAATCGAACGGTGCATGTCAAAAAAAGTAGCCATGATCTTAATGACTCAAAGACCACCTTAGTCAGTTTCAATTGTTTTTCAATTTCCATTCGCCGACGAACATCCACACTCTTGACTATTAGGTATCTAGTCTCTTAAGTCTAAGGAAATGCTACGATGTCTATTCTTTATTCGTTTCCATCTCCATCTCCATCTGCATCTGCATCTGCATCTCCATGTGCATCTCCATGTGCATCTCCATGTCCATCTCCATGTGCATCTCCATCTCCATCTCCATCTCCATCTCCATCTCCATCTCCATCTCCATCTCCATCTCCATCTCCATCTCCATCTCCATCTCCATCTCCATCTCCATCTCCATCTCCATCTCCATCTCCATCTCCATCTCCATCTCCATCTCCATCTCCATCTCCATCTCCATCTCCATCTCCATCTCCATCTCCATCTCCATCTCCATCTCCATCTCCATCTCCATCTCCATCTCCATCTCCATCTCCATCTCCATCTCCATCTCCATCTCCATCTCCATCTCCATCTCCATCTCCATCTCCATCTCCATCTCCATCTCCATCTCCATCTCCATCTCCATCTCCATCTCCATCTCCATCTCCATCTCCATCTCCATCTCCATCTCCATCTCCATCTCCATCTCCATCTCCATCTCCATCTCCATCTCCATCTCCATCTCCATCTCCATCTCCATCTCCATCTCCATCTCCATCTCCATCTCCATCTCCATCTCCATCTCCATCTCCATCTCCATCTCCATCTCCATCTCCATCTCCATCTCCATCTCCATCTCCATCTCCATCTCCATCTCCATCTCCATCTCCATCTCCATCTCCATCTCCATCTCCATCTCCATCTCCATCTCCATCTCCATCTCCATCTCCATCTCCATCTCCATCTCCATCTCCATCTCCATCTAGGCTCCATTTCTACGTCTATCTCCATCTCCATCTCCATATCATCTCCATCTCCATCTCCATCTCCATCTCCATCTCCATCTCCATCTCCATCTCCATCTCCATCTCCATCTCCATCTCCATCTCCATCTCCATCTCCATCTCCATCTCCATCTCCATCTCCATCTCCATCTCCATCTCCATCTCCATCTCCATCTCCATCTCCATCTCCATCTCCATCTCCATCTCCATCTCCATCTCCATCTCCATCTCCATCTCCATCTCCATCTCCATCTCCATCTCCATCTCCATCTCCATCTCCATCTCCATCTCCATCGCCATATCCACCTTCATCTCCATCTCCATCTAGGCTCCATTTCTACGTCTATCTCCATCTCCATCTCCATATCATCTCCATCTCCATCTCCATCTCCATCTCCATCTCCATCTCCATCTCCATCTCCATCTCCATCTCCATCTCCATCTCCATCTCCATCTCCATCTCCATCTCCATCTCCATCTCCATCTCCATCTCCATCTCCATCTCCATCTCCATCTCCATCTCCATCTCCATCTCCATCTCCATCTCCATCTCCATCTCCATCTCCATCTCCATCTCCATCTCCATCTCCATCTCCATCTCCATCTCCATCTCCATCTCCATCTCCATCTCCATCTAGGCTCCATTTCTACGTCTATCTCCATCTCTTTCTCCTTATCTGTCTTCGTTTTTTCCTGTATTTCTGCCATTGTCTTTTTTGCTCTCCTTTTCTCTGCTGGATTTGAAGCTTCGTTCGTGACTGTCTGAGTAGTTTACTCAAGATCATCGATCGCCAAGCATCTTTTGATGATCGATGCTAAAATCCTTTGTCCTCTTTTGAACTGCTAGTATAGAATTGAATTAAATGCCTTGATTACGGTCAATGCCTTCCCCTCGTGTTTTGATACAACTGTTTTATTTATCAAAAAATATAGTTCTTATTGCTCAGTTGAGGGAAACTAATGTTTCTACCCCCAGAATTCAGCAGGCGAATTCATTAAAATTCCGTTGGTCTCTTGATATGGCACAACAGAATTTCCTTACCCTTTTTTCCAAGTTCACTTTATTTCAAAACCTTACTTCAATTTGCACTTCATACTCATAGACCTTGCGCCGCAAATAATTTAAGTAAACCAAACTCCATCTATACTCTGACTCTCTATGCCATTAACGGCACATAAAAACATCTCCCTGGGTAGTCTCTCTAAAAATAGCTTCGAAACCGATTCGTAAATTTTTCAAATTGTCTCCTAAATTCTCCTAAATTCCATCGTCATTAAACTTAATTCCTCTAGCAGCACCAAGCACTTTTGCTACGCAGCACATACCACCCCAAAAATTAAAAGTAAACCTATGTATTGCATGGGACCTTCACGCCCGAATATGTAATGAATTGAACTTCAAATTATCATTCCTTTCAAAGAGATTACACAATGTCATCATTGCCATCTTCCATCTGCTTTAAGGCAGGGTTTTAAGTTTCATTCGAACACGAAATTGTACAACCACTAGCAACACAACAAACAAAAACAACGATATAACTACCATCCAAAAGATAGAAAGAGATGACACTCAGCAATGGGATCTGTAATTTTCCAGAAATCCAACACGATTCAATTTTCCGGTACCGAAGACACCAACAATAGATATAGAAAGCAGCAACACAGCCGTTTGTCGTATACAAAGGCTGACGATGGGGCCGGGGCACTGGCATTGGCAACGCCACCTTACTTTACTTTAAACAACCTATAATAGGTTGCAAGTAACTGTAAGACAGGTAATAAATTTACAAATATTATTACAACGATGAACAACAACAAGAGTAGAGTACCTACTGACTGCGAGTGGAAGGGGGTTGGAATGGGGGTGCTTGTGTATTTCTTTCGCATTTCAAAAGGGCGGGCTCGAAAAATGTTTTTCTTCCGCTACCTTTGCCGGCTATAAGTGGAAAGACAACCCCAGAAAGGTGATGGTCTCCCCCCAATGAAAAGGTAGTGCGAAGTACATTTACCTATTAAATGTGCGTGAAATCAAAATTAGGCAAAACTGTGGGGCTGAGAAGTTGCGATAAAAAAAAAATTCAAACTGCAACAACAACAGCAACAAGAAGGGAAACGGTTCGGCGGTATGGCGATGTTGTGCGCGAAATTTGTGGCAGACCCTGAAAGTAAATTAACTTCACCAAAGCACGGCCAAACACAACGGAAACCTTTTATCCGAAAGGGAAAGGTGAACGATACTTAATGAAAAAAATTTAAGACATTCTCAAAGTTCTTCAGCCCGGTGCGGCGTATAGTATAGACGAGTACGTATACCTTGCTATCGTTCCCAGCCAAGGGTGGCTGTAATGACAAGAAACATTTTTTTTTTTTTTTGATTAGGACCTGCAGGGAGAACCTTATCATCGAGGAGGAGGAAACTCCTCCGTATGGCGGCTGCGGCGGTGGTGGTGGTGGTAATGAGTGATAGTAAAAAGATAATAGGAAGTAATGGCTCTGTAATCCGGTACAATGTGCAAAGAGCATTCCTTCAACGAGGGGAGCACTGAGATATACACAGTTTACTATTACAGGGAAAATAATTAGAAACCTTGAACAGAGAATGGCTAAAATGGCAATAAAGAAGGCAAAATGAGACCCAAGAAGAATCAAATGAAAATAGAGACGATTCAATTAAATTGATTTTGAAGAAAGCAAATGTATGTTCTCGTTTTACCAACCCACGTCCAAATTCACGTGTCCTTGCTTCTAATTTTGTCTTTCTTTTGATTCTTCTTTTCGGTTTATTCACGACTATAGGTAGGTATACTCATTTAACAAATCTTTACTTTGTATAGCGGAATTTTAAAGCTCGTTTCTTTAAAGTCAATATCATTTCACTTGAGCTAAGGAAAATTTGATCAGATAATTAGTTTGTCTAGCAATAGAGGAACTCACAAAAATCGTGGTTCTTTCTGATGAAGACCACCTCAATAAGGTGTTTGTTTTTATAATTTTTTTTAAAGGGTAGGGTAGAAACCCAAACAATTTTGACGTTTATTGTTGACTATGAAACACTAGCCCATTTTTTTTAAGTGTGCACGAGTTTTTACATTGACTTGAGGTTGATGAGTTGACTTCACTTAACTAGAGTGGTGGACCTCAACGTCCTAATTTTGTCTCATTGTTTGCTGAAGTTAGGTTGGCAGTGGCCGATATAATTTAAGATATTCAAATGTGGTTTCATTGGGAACTTCTTTCGACCGGTTGCTAATTAGCGGCTAATTTTAACCGCCCCATCAACATGTGAGCCGTAGCATTCCGGCTATGTAACCGTAACTCAACTCTAACCACCATTCAAGTTATTGAACGGATTATGTGTGTCGCCAAACTGTAAACTGTGCTTCCGGTAGCGTGATGGTTAGCATGTTTGCTTGTTAACCCAGAGGTTCGTGGTTCGAATCCCAACAGAAGCGAAAATGTTTTTCCACGGTTGGGTATCGCCTTTCGCGAGGAATTGGCAAGTACTCCGATAGTAAATTCATTGCCATGAAAAGCGTTTTCTCGATCAGCCGTTCGGATTCGGCAAAAAATTGTAGGTCCTTCCATTTCCTTACAAGGCAATGGTTGTGAGAAATGCGCTGGACTCTGGGACTCCTCGCTCTGTTTGCGCCACCCTATTTATTTTATTTTAAACTGAAAAATTCTATAGCTTTTATTCGGTTAATTTGATGTAATCCATGGAACGCTTGAAATCAGGTCTTATAGATCGAAATAATCAGTGTTTCTCTTTTGTCTGTCGAGAAATTCCACAGCGCTATCAACTTGATTTTAGCCGCAACGTAAGATTTTTCCATTTCTTGTCTTTTGGGACGCAATTAAGCTGAATTAACCCATGTCAGAATATTCTTCAGTTGACCTTGCAATCAAACATGAAGATACCACTCACTTCCTTTGTCACTGCCAAGCAATCTGCCACAAACCACACCAGGAAACAATTTATAGTCAATTAATTCTTTAACGAACTAGAAGAATCATCAGACACTCCAAGAAACAGCCTGTTGAACTTCATCAAGGCCACAATATGATTAAAAATTCACCAACCATAAATTCATGGGTTTTTTCTGACGTTTCAATACTCCAAAGTATCACAATGGATCTGCATTGATCTAAGTGTGGCGGAAATTAGATCAATCGTCAGCCCATTCTACCTAACCTAACCTAGCCTATGCAATCAAACAGTAAAGAAGAAGATCATGGCGAGTACAATAAACGCATTTGTTGAGCTCTTAACGACGGATACTTTGAACTCTCAAAACTTATATTCCTTCATCAAATATTTCATTTTTCTCTTTCCATTGTTCTCTTTTGATGATTTCATTATCTCCCATTTGATAGAATTAAGTCATTTTGTTCAATCTTGTCTTCCTATCTTGAATTTTTACTGATTTTTCCGTTTTCCTCCGTAATCTCGCAAGAAAACTCTCAGAATATTTGAAAATACACGTCCAAGAGAAAGCAAATGAAATTCCAAAGTTATTTTTGCTGATTATAAGCGAAAAATGCTTTCATTCTTTCTCTTTCTCGGAATAATTCACTTTCTGTCTATATCTCTATCTCTTCTCCATCTCCATCTCCATCTCCATCTCCATCTCCATCTCCATCTCCATCTCCATCTCCATCTCCATCTCCATCTCCATCTCCATCTCCATCTCCATCTCCATCTCCATCTCCATCTCCATCTCCATCTCCATCTCCATCTCCATCTCCATCTCCATCTCCATCTCCATCTCCATCTCCATCTCCATCTCCATCTCCATCTCCATCTCCATCTCCATCTCCATCTCCATCTCCATCTCCATCTCCATCTCCATCTCCATCTCCATCTCCATCTCCATCTCCATCTCCATCTCCATCTCCATCTCCATCTCTGTCTCCCTCTCCCTCTCCATCTCCATCTCCATCTCCATCTCCATCTCCATCTCCATCTCCATCTCCATCTTCATCTTCATCTCCATCTCCATCACCATTTCCATCTCCATCTGCATCTCCATCTCCGTCTCTCTATCTATATCTATCTCTATCTCCATCTTCATTTCCATCTCCATCTCCATCTCCATTTCCATCTCCATCTCCACCTCCATCTCCTTCTTCTCCATATCCATATTCCATATCTTTATCTATCTCTGTCCTTCTCTCTTTTTATATTTCTCTATTTTCTCTCTACTTCAATCTCTACCTATGTTTCTAACTCTATCCCTATCCCTGTTTTCATCTCTGTTTCTATCTTTGTCCTTACCTCTTTCTCTATATTTCAATTTCATTTATTACCTTAACGTCGAGGAGTTCAGATAAAGATACACAACGCGAGATTTGAACCCAAGCTTCCAGCCTTAGCTTCCAGCGTATCGAGTATCGACTATTAACTCTAACACTGCACCACTGCCACCCTTTTTCAACATCCTAAAGCCGCTTTCTGCCGTGACAGGACTTGTGACAGGACTTATGACAGTCCTTTGTCAATGACTACTTCTTTGCTATTCATTGCCATTGAAATTGACAGCGATACTAAATAATAAATTTTAATCGGTTTCCATTACAGTGGTACACTCATTCCTTATCAATCGAATTTGAAATTTTCCCTAAATTTTTTCCTTTACACAAACAACACGGCTATGGGCTTCTTTCCGGTTGCTCTACTTTCGATACGGCCATTTCCATTTTATTTATTTTGTTTTTTTTTTCTCTTTTTTTTTTTGAATACAAAAAGGTTGAAAGTGTGCACATCAATAATAGCCAACTACTACCGGAGAGTCGAACGCACATAAAAATAATAAAAAAAAAAAAGAAATAAAACCTATAAAACTCATTTCCATCATCCCTTTTAGACGCTCTATATCCTGCTCACTATCTCCCTTTCTTTCACCGGGTTAAGTGAACTCCAAGGCAAAAATGGAATTACAGTTGGTTGAAATGGAAACCGCTTTTCCACTTGGTCCTCTACCGAAAGGCATAATAATTTTACATTATTTATGGTCCATTAAAATATGATCCAACCACCATTTCTCATGCACACACCATCGCCATCGCAATATCCGTTATCCTCACTCTCTGTTTGTGCTTTCTTTGGATATACATATACAAAAACAATTTTTCATTCTGTTTAAACTCTTCTATAACCACTGCTGCAGTGTAAAGTGTAGAGAGTGTAAAAACAAAAGTAAGCCGAAGAAAAGAAGAAGAAGTCCAGTAAAGGGGACATAAAAATGTGTAAATCCCGCGATTTCACAGGAAATAAATTAGCATAGCTTAGCACTTTGAAACAATACGGTTATACGCACTACGGACATTTGGTCTTTGCACATGGTAATAAGAAAAAGCAATCCAAATGGAGGCTATACAAAATGGCACTATACAATTACAAGCGCTGTCTAATGGAAAACAAATAACACACACTCAATGTGGAATATAGGATTTCTAGTGGAAGGCTAAAAGGCTTGCTTTTGTTTTCGAAGAGAAGATTTACGGATGAGGACATATTTTTCCACTCTTCAATTTTAAAAGCAGGGGTAGAAGAAGGTCTCGCCTATTTCAAAAATCATACACGTCCAGGAGGGCTATTTAAGGAATAAGGGTGGAAAAATTGAGAAAACTTCGAGTACCTACAGAAGAGTGTCTAAGAAAAAAAAGCACGGTAAAAATATTTAATATTTAATTAATTTGACAGCTAGGATGCTACGCACGCCGTTTTTTGTTTTTTAACTTGTTAACCAGGTAAGCTCCCAGAATATAAAACAGGATGTTTTCGAATACGGCGCGCGTTTAGTCACATAATAGCCGAAGAGTTGCAAGATGACAGCGCCTCTCAAGGCCAATTAATTTTTAATTTTTTTATGTTTTTCGAGGAAGCGAAAGCACCGGTGCCTCTGGGCTACTCAAAACAATAATTTTGGTCATCAAAAATTTCCAAACAAAATGTTTTGAATTCATTCCTTGGCATGTCCCCTCGATCTCTCTGTGTCTGTCTGTCGGAAAAATTTAAAATGAATTTTAAACTGAAATAACAATCAAAACGGTCTCTCAGGATGCTAAAGACTCAATAACACTGTTCCATTGTTATTCATAAAAAATTCATTAGTATCCTTAGGCAATTTTCTGGTCAAATTGTGAGGGCAACACGCGCTCCTGAATAAGTTATCTCTTGTCTCGCAGCGAAATTCACTAATAGTACTTCATAAACAATCAAAAAAAATTATTTTCATGATTTGGAAACAAAGCTAAGAATAACAACAAAGGAATAAACAGACACGACATATGGACTGACAGAAAAACGAATACAAGGATGGAAAAGGAAGAAAAGAACGTAAAATAAAAATTAAAATTAAATGCCTTCCGTTCAACTAAATTATGGAGGATAGTGCCTACGTTATCCCTCATCATCCGGCTAAGTCGTTTAGCAGGACTAAGTTGTATTTCCACAGGAATCTCTTTTAGAATTTGTATGGAAAAAAAAGTTAAAAGTGGTAAAAGCTACTTTTAAGTTCTCATTTGAAATCTCTTCGATCGTATACACCACGTCGTATACGCAACTTTTTTTTAGAATGGGCTGAAAAAGTATTTTGTGGTTTTTTCTTTTGGGCGGAAAATCGTCCTTTCAATTCTTTCTCAAAGAAAGACCATACCGAGCCTTTAACAGTTTCAAGCAAATAACAGACTTTAATCCTTGCTAATAAACACGCCTGATGTTGGGTAAAACTTCTCGGCCATGTTCGATTGATCTTAATTTTCATTTCATTAAGCCTTCACTTTCTTTTTAGTTTCTCATTCTGAAGGTTTTCAATCCAAAAGACTACCTTATAATCATATGGAAGCGTCTGCCTTCTGTTCTTGTTTATTTAGCGACGTACCGTCGCGTCGGTTTGATGGGTAAAGACGTTTGGATACAAACATGCAATTAAGTTTTTCCCTCCCAAGAAATGTTTGTTTTTACTTCCACACACAATCAAATCGTCCCCCACTCTCACAGTTCCACGGAAAATAAAATCGCGCTATGCGGTATTCAATTTTTTTTTATTTTATTTGTAAAGACTTCAACTATACTGTAAATGACCAGCCGCCTCAGGAGAGATGAAGAGAAGACATCAAATTACTTTTTGTTGCTCTTTTTATTATTCTTTTTTTTTCTGTATTTTTTTTTTTTTCATCATCCTTTGAAAGGAAACTGTACAGCAAGTGTATACTGTGCCATTTCGCAGGCAAAAGAACATATCATCTTTCCAGGACAACCGCACAACAGCCCTTAGTCTTCTTTATCCTATCTAACATCCTAATGAATAGGCCTGTTTTGCCTGGCGAATCCATATGCAAATTGTTGGCACCCATGACTAAATACAGACCATGATAAGGATCCACAACACCGCAAAGTATTATGGCTGTGGAATGCTTCCCGTTGGGCATGTACATTGAGACGTGGCACGCCTGTGTGCATTTCCACTTAGCAAAGTTAAAAAAAAATGGGGGGAAAATCTGAAAAGAAAAGGACTTCTTCTGTAGCTCGGTGAGGCAGACTATTATTTGTTTGTTGTTCTAAGTAATTTTTCACCTGATATCCCTTCGTAGGCATATAAGAGCTGACTGGTGAGCTTTTCAGTTTTGTTTTGTTTTTTAATTTTTTTTTGTTTTGCTCTTTCGCATTTTGAGCTCTCAAAGGACTTTTATATCCTGAATTTCCGTACATTCCATTTTACCTGCATAAATTGAGTTCTGTGTTTATTTTTTTTTTTTTGTTTATACTTCTTTCTTTTTCTTTTCAACTAAAGTCTATTTTGTTCCAACTGATTGTCCCAAAGGCGAAAAGCCTAGATTCAGAATCTGGTTTTCGTGTGAGAACTGAAAGAGGAAATACACCTTTGCGGGCAACGTTTTTATTGTGAATGATATTTGGCAAAATGACAGTTGAAAGGATCAAAGAATCGTTAGGAAGCATTAAAAATTCGCGAGAAGTAATCATTGAGTTCTCTTTTCTTCTAAAATTCTTTTTTAATTAAAGCGTTTGGTTCAAAATTGGGGTCAGGAAGACTTAGTAATTGAACCAATTGGTGTCAATTCTGTCAATGGATTGACACTCTTTTGAAGCAAAAGATGGAGTAGGAAGAAAATACTTGCAAAATTTTTTTCTGTTAGTAAAAAACGCTTTTGTTTCGCGCCTTGATTAATCACTTTGATAAGATTTGCTTTCGATTTCCATATCGTTATCATCGCTAGGTGTGTTGTCAGAAACTATTGCAACAGAAGCCGAAAATGTATGTCTTGGTAGACCAGCAACGTCCCTTGCAGATGATAAGAAACTGAGCAATGCGGAATGGCCGGCTTTATATATGAATGTTACTCAGAGTTAGACCTTGAAATAAAAAAGTAAAACAAAAAAACATGAACAAGAACAAGAATAAAAACACAGATAAAAGTAGAAAATATAATGCATGAAAATATAAAGGAATAAAACAGGATAATAAAAGCAAATCTTGCATCTGTCTCTACATACGGCCTCAAATCAGACGAAGAAATAAGGTCAGACATATTCTCAGATTATTTTCCCATAGATATCTATATCAATAAAGTTCACCGACTTTTGCTTTTTCTTCCAAGCGGAAGCACTTGCAGTCGTGGAGCCAGAAAACGTCTAGTTAGGCAAAAATTGATCAACGTTTACATCGACATCTGCACAGACAGCCATCTTATCCAATGTTGCAAAATCCAAATAATAAGAAAGCTATCGCAGTAATAAGAATGCTCGGTCAAAACTAACAACTCTACTAGTACAAGAAAGAAAAAACAGAATCCCACGTAATTTTCTAAAAACTGCCATGATAGGTGGTTATCTTGCCGGGTTCACAGGAACCTGTGGCCAGATATTAAAAAAAAAATTTTAATTTCAACTCCAGCTTAGCAGGCTTTGACTCTCTCCGTTGACCACCATTGTGGCTTGTCACAAATCATCGGGTACTATGATAAGAATTAGCACATCTCACTTATGTAGAGGATACCAAAAGGCGAAGTGGCAGAAGAAAAATCATTCAACTTCCTCTGTAAGTGCCCAATCTTGGCTCACACTACGAAAAACACATTTGGATAATATTTTTCGACGAACTGCGCGACATCTCTAACTTTCCACTGAACACCATTCTTGACCGAAGGAAGAAGGGCCTAGGATCCTATTTTATTGAAGAGAATGAATTAAAATACCTTAACGTTACCCAGATACTTAGTTTCATCAAAGAGACTAACCTGGATGAAGTACTTCAATTAAAAAAGGGGGTACAATAGATCTACAAGGTCTAAGTGCAATATAAAACCCCAAACCATTCATTCATTCATCCTTAAGTTCATTCAAAGCTCCAAATAGTAAAGAGTGGCTTTCCTTATTCATGACCTCTTCGTGGCTCTTTCAAATATTTTCTAGAAGCTGTTTAGTTACTTGAGTACCTCCGAGTGTTCAACGCAACCAGATTATGCAGCAACGTAATTCGATCAATAAAACGACATTTTACACTGAAAAAAAATCTGAAATTCGTTCAAAACTCCGCATGGGATGGTGACGACCTCACATCTAATATCCCATCCCATTCATATCCAAAAATTTCTCCCTTCTTAGATATCTTGGCTCACATTAGGTGCAAGTTTAGCATTGAACGGAAAATTTATATTAATCAGCAATGAAGACGACATCAATTTTTACGGAGCAATGGTGCTCGTGGCGTGATGGCTTGTATGTCTACTTGTTGCGCTAGTGGTTCGTGGGTCGAATCTTAAGAAACCAAAACATTTTTTTCCAGAGTGATCACCTTTAGCGAGGAATTGACCAGTCCTCCGTTCGTTGATTCATTGTCATGAAAAGCGCTTTCTTGATTAGCCTTTTGGTATCAGCAGAAAATTAAAGGTCCCCCCCATTCCCTCACAAGGCAATGGTTGTGAGAAATGCGCTAAGCCCCGGGGCTCACCGCTCTGTTGCGTCACTCTTAGTATGTGTTGTAATGCTATCTCTACCAGTGGTTTCCGTGGCAAAGTAGTTAGATCCTCTGTTATTTACTCGAAACTTAGTATGTACCATGAAACCGGCAATCTATCCGAGAGTAATTGCCGTCATGAGAGAGTCTCACTTATCTTCCTCACTTTCTGAAATGGATGAGATAATGCAGATGTTGCCCTAGTCGAAAATCTGAAAAAGACAACAATCGGATTGAAAACTTGAGGCAGTTTAGTTAAAATGTTGAATTCAATGATAATAACTACGTGAACTTACAGTATTCTCTTTGTAAATGAACAAGCATTGAATTTTGTTAATGTACCTCAGGGTTATTGCCTAGGACCAATATTTTTTGTGATTTTTTTCTACAATCTTAACTGAGTTATGACTTCCTAATTTTGTCTGTCAGATAGTATAAAGAGCTTTAGATAATTGGAAAGCGTTTTTCAAGACTTTGTATGACTGATTTTTATAAGCGGATATAGACTCTTTGAAGACCTACAGCTTGTAATTGGCACCTATCGCAATGCCAGTCGTAATAATTTCGTACTTCCAAAAGGGAAACATCAAAGACGCCCTCACAGTGAATATCTTGCAACAAAGTTTGTCACTATTGGTAAAATGATTAACAAGTTCGATATGTATCTTTAAAAACGTTCATACGACAACATTTTTAGTCCTTTCCATTTGGTATGCATAAACCGAAATGGTTAGGAAGGTCCTTGTGGTAGGGGTGAATGCCTTAAAGCATCGTATTGCTCTAAAATGCGTTTATCTATGTATATGTATATTCTAAAATTAATTTTGAATCTTATCTTCGACGTATTTATTTCGTTTTAACTAATTTCTTCTTTTCTTTCTTTTCAGGTAAATAACAAAAACAAACTTTTGCATATCAGCATCTTCGATTCAGTGGATATGAGTTAGCCAACCTGAGGTGTCACAAAATGCTGACTATTTTCCCCACGTTTTCAAGGTTTTATTTTCCCATATTTTATATATGTATTGTCGAAACCACCACGATACCCTAGGCTTAAGATATTGGCTTTTGAAAGAAGCAAATTTCTGCTAATTTTCTGCAGAACCCTCGACCGTCGTTTTGTTTTTAAATGCAAATTCTTTCCTCACAATTATCTTGCAACCCAATTGAAATGTACAAATTTACATAATTTGCCCAAGTCCATTACATTTTAAATGGCCATTTTCCAAGGTTTTCTTTTTTTTTCTCAAACAGACTTGAACAATTAATTAAAATTCGTGTAGTTTCTTTTGTGTGAGTAATTTTTTTTTTGTTTTTTTAATTTTACATCATTTCTGTCCCCATGCTTCTTAGTTCTATCACACCCCCCTCCCCCAAAGCCAATTGCTGGGTTTAAATGCTTCAAAAATTTTAAATCTGCTAAAAGCAAAACAGAGAAATAAAAGAAAAAAAGAAGAAGAAAAATATTGTAAGTAATCCTTAAGGATTACGAAAGTTTTTCGGTTCCTCTTTAGCTTTCAATTGGTAAACTGGGTGGCAGACGAGCGCGATGCCGTTCATAATCCTTTTTTCTTGAGCATTCAGTTGGCTTTCTCGCTTTCGGTGGTATGCCTCATTGATTATGTTTTGTAATCCACTGGTAATTGCTTGAAATTAAAGGCATTTGCCGTTTTGTGTTCGTTGATATTAATTTTATATCTTTCTCTTTTTTTTTGTTGTTTGCTTTATGAAAGGGAAATCTATTTTCTTTCTTTCCTGTAATCTTCTTTATGTAGTTATCCGTTAAAAATTATGTAATTCCTAGTATCCTAGATTAATTTGTAATCAAGAGCATTAGAATGCGATGCTTCTAGGAATAAAATAGGGTTCTTCTGAAGAAGGATGAATATGAATACCCTTCGGTTTTAATTGAAAATAACACAAAAAACTCGAAACCCAACTTCAGTTACTGAGATCATACCCCAATATGAAGTCAACTCTTCTACGAATTTGTTGCTGACACACAAAGCGTTACAATGCCTCACATCTGCATTTATTTGTTCATCACTTGAGACTTGATGCAAGTGCGTTGGAAACTTTAACTTTTACATCCATTCTCTGAAAAAATTACACACAAGTATCCTTGATGGCCCTCATGTAAGGAAAAAAAAAAAATACGAAAAAGCTTTACACGTTGAAAAAGATTGTTACCTCTAAGAGTATACTTCTTATATTAAATCTGCAGCTAGAAATTGCAACTTAAGTCACACGCAAGAAGAGTGCCTCCTTTTCTAAATCCTCATTCTGCATCATCAGTCGTCTAGGGTAATTTTAGTGAAGTTCTTTCTCGGCTTCTCTCTACAAACAGCGATAAAAAAATACAAATAAATACATGAAAGCCTTCCACTGAATGCGTTGTTACATTTCTTTGCTCTCCGGGACAGAGAATTACTTTGACTTCATAACAATAAAACGCCATTATAATAACAGTAACTATGTTGCCGCCAAAAGGGGCTTCAAGGAAGTTGAAATGCTGCATAATAACTACATATTACATACTCGTTTAAGTGAGACTGAAATTGTTATTTAAACGAGGGTAAAGACCCTAACTTGCAATTATTATCCTGCAGACAGATAATATTAAGGATACAGAAATGGGAGTCTTGAAAACGTTCATGTTCTTCCTTCGTCTCCGTCATTTGCTGTGAATCCATTGAGTTGAAATGGGCTTTGAAAAACGTGAAACGTTTGGTGGTGAAAAGAAGTTCGGTTATATTCCATAGGGCGCCATAACTTCCTAGACCAAAGTAACAGCATTTCTTAGCACTTGATTGTATTTTCGACCTGTAATTCAAAGAAATTGCTATTTTTGCAACCATTTTTGTTTTTATTTCCGGTCATTCGCGTCACGCAAATACTCTTCCCTTAGCTTAAAATTCGTCAAAGATGTTATTTTACCTCAGTTGAAAGTTTTGCTCGTGGCGTTTATGGTTAGCAGCGTAATTGCCTGTTACGTTTAAGGTTCGGGGTTTGAATCCCAGAAACATCGAAGAAAAAACTGTTTTTCCTCGGGTATCGCCTTTTGCAAGGAATTGCCAATTTCCCCATGCCATTTAAACTTTTCCATCTTTCCTATTCTGCTGGGATTTTTCGGCGCAGACATGGTGAGAAACTGGAAACTGGAAACTTAAGCTCCTTATCATGGCTGCATCTTTTGGCTTTTCTCCGAACATGTAGAAAGCTATAACAAATAGAAGGTTCTAACTTAACTGGTAGTACAATGGACCGGTATTTAGGTCTGAGTGCTCCAGCTGATATTTTAAAAACCTCCAACAAAAAAAAGCCCAGTATCAATACACAAAGCAGTTTTTAGAATAGTACAATCGTATTCTAAGTCCATGCAACTTACACATGTTTGTAAGGTGGGTGTTTTCAAATATTAGCTGACGGTTTGAGAACATTATTCAGTTATTTTAATCAAGTTATTTGAATCAATTAATGCAGATCCCAGAAAACGCCTGCTAATAAAGTGTTGTTGTATTGATTTGCCTTGACATACGTTTGAAAATGTAACCCCATCGCCTTTTACAACTCGAGCCCTTTTTTTTATCTTAACTTCAATTTTACTACTTTCGGAAGTTGAGAAATCAGCAAGTTTCAAAATAACGGAAGTTGACTCTAAACTTCGCATTGAGAAAGTCAAATCGAGAGCTCCCTTCTCTTAAAAAAAAGGATTAAGATACCCCCCCACTTTAAAGTCAACTGCGAAAGAAAAGACTGGTTCTAAGAGCTAACTATCTCAAAAGAGTCATTCTAAGCCCAGATTTGCACTAAGTACATAAAAACCCACAAGAAACGCAAGCCTTAGTTTCTTACTAGAATTTTCTTTATGTCAAAGGTTTAATAAATCTAAAATACAAGCTGTCAGAGATATTCTCGGTTTAATCTTTTAGTTTCAGGGCGAATGAAAAACTAGGCAACATAAATAAAAGTTAAAGTTTTGTAGACATGTGTAGTCAATTATTTCGTGACATCCACTTCCTCCGGTTATAGGAAATGTGAAAGTTCCTAAGAATAATTTAGTATTTTTTAACATTTCAGTCAAAAGATTACGAGTAACCCTGTCTTTTTTTGCAACTATAAAACAGGATGGTCCTTTTAACTTGAAAAGATTCTTCATATTTAGCACTAGTTTTTGTTCATAAAAACAATCACGAACAAAAAAATCTATGCGAAGTTACAATCAAACGCAATGCATGGGCATGAGCCCTTCCATAACTCACGCACTGCAATATCATCCTTCTTGTTTACACAAACCAAACAAAAACTTCCTAAGCTCTCCACACTTTTCAAACATTGAATTGAAAATGGCACAACAACCAACCCTCATAATGCATATACAATAGTCCCCCCTCCCCTCCTTATTCTCTCACGGCCACATAAAACATTTCCATCAATTAAAAAGCTAGCATTTCTCAGCCTATGAATAGGCCAAGAGTGAGAGAAAGATACGCAGATAGAGAGAGAAAGAATGGCAAAAAGAAAAACAGAAAGGAAAAAAAATACTCCTACACAAAATAAAATTATTAAAATAGAAATCTTCGCTACAAAAGGCCCTTTGGCAATTAAACATCGCACAGCATACATAGAAAGTTATAGAACCAGTAACAGTTACCAAGCACTCCTCAACATCATCAGCCATTCGTGCCCCACGTTCAACACAAAGAGCATTCAAAGCATATACCAGCTAGGCAAACAAAAAGCAACATTTTTTTCTCCTTATATTTGCTTAAGGATTGAGAAGGGGGGGGGGGGGGGGGCATTGGAGGGCAAAGTGCTTGCTATAACGTTCGTCGTTTTTTAGTCCACCCCTGCCTCCTTTCCATCCTAGTCATTGCCTCAAGGGGGCTAATGTTTACTTTTTATATTTTCTTGGGTTCCGTTGTCGTCCTTTAAAAATAAAAAATAAATTTAAATTAAAAAAGAAAAACAACAACAACAACAACAACGACAACATCAAAAATAATTTTCCTTTTAAGAAACTTTTCAATTTTATAAACTTATTCGACGACATAGATTAACGAAGTACACACACACACACACACACACACAACCAGCAGCAAAAAACAAACTGCCATCAAAAGCGTTCCTTAAATCACTAGAACCATAAATTCGCTTCCTATTCCGCTTTCCTTTGGCACAACTCAAAGTTCTTCAAGTGCAAAATAAAAAAAAGGGTTCACCAAGAGAGGTGTAGGAGGCTTCTCAAATATGCGTGTAGGTTTATATATACATTTTGCCATCGTTACTGCGATATACTTTTTATTTTTTTTTTTCATTTTTGGTTGTTTGTTAGCCAAGTGAGTACAATAAAAAGGCATTTGGTTCTGACAAGGACTAACTGTTACTACACGAGGAACACAGTCGCGTGTACGTTTCTTTGCTACTTAACTTTGGAGCGCTTTCTCGCACTTACTGGCGCCTGAGTCGTCATTTCGTTCAAGATGGAATATAACGACTTTTGGAGGGGGTTTTATACAGTTGATGTCTGGAGAATTGAAGAGTGTGTCCTTTAAGCTAGAACTGTGAAATACCTACACTTTTGCTTGCTCTCTGTTGTTCAGGGGTCTTGTTTTTTTTTTTTTTTTTTTTCCATTTTTTAATTTCAATTATTTCGAAATTTACATATGAGTGAGTGAGGGGGATGTTATTTTTCTTATCAAAAGAATCCCTTTAAATGAAATACGCATTTCTCTGCTATAATGGTTTTCTGAAGTACACTAATGTTTCGTTGGTATAATACGAAAAGCACCATTCCATAAAAGACACGGTTTGAGTTAGCACAGGAAGACAACGGGAACGATGTGAAATTGATAAGAGTTGGAGATAGTCAGATGCTAGGAGTGAGGGTTTCCATACAAAGAAACTGCCAACGATTTAAAAAAAAAAACAGAAAGGAATAAAAAAAACAATACCTAAGGCGCTCGGGTGGGATCTGGGGAGAGAATGAGGTTTCGGTTGAAATATTTTTCAAAGCATGTCTTCAACGGCAGCTGTGACCATATTTGAATTAAAAGAAACAAAAACATTCATTTCATAATAACTTGTCCAAGTACTTATTACTTTGGAATTGTGACGCAAATGACATGTAACTCGAAAATACATGATACACTGAGTTTCACTCCCTAAGAGGAGTTATCGATAACGTTTCCCTTCATTCAAGTGCTTGTTCGGGCAAGCCATAGTATGCTACGCGCTTCCCTCTTCATACAAACGTTCGTGACGATAGTGACATTTTTATTCTGTTTCTTGCAAAGCAAGCGGAACTTGACTTGTTATTTATTAACTTTAAAATATAATAAAGAGCGGGGGAGCGTTTTTCTCTCAATCATACCTTGTGAAGGAATGGAAGCGACCAACTACTTTTTGCCGATTCCGAACAAAAAACCGAGAAAGCGGCATTTTTTTTTTTTATTATTAACGCGCACATCAGGGGGTTATGACTACCCTTATAATGTTATAGAACAGTGCGAGCATTTAGGAAACAAACTCTATCAAATGCTTTAGAAATATCAAGTGCAATAATTTTACTTTCTCCAAAACAATGTAAAGATTGGTTCCACTTTTCGGTGAGATATGCCATCAAATCACCAGTGGACCGTTTGCTACGAAAGCCGTAGTGACGGTCATTAAGAAGCTTTCGTTCTTCAAGATATTTCATAAGTTGACGGTTTATCAACGTTTCCATGACGGGACGTAAGTGCAATTGGACGGTAATTGGAAAGGGAGGAAGATTCGCCTTTTTTAGGAACGGGCTGGACAAAAGCAGTTTTCCATTGATATTATTATTAAAATAAAAAAAATTTTAAGGGGTTGAGCGCCACCTGTTTGCACTTTGAAGTTGTTGGGGGGCACCTTCCAACACCACCATGTTTCTCCCATCCCCAAACAAATTCTGTGCTGATGAATTAAATTCAGCAATTTTCGTGACATGGGGGGTATAACTTTTTTGAAGGGGGTGGGTAAATACAACGTGTTTGCACTATGAGGCTATTGTGGGGGACATCCCCTACCCTGTCCTACTTTTCTCCACGCCGAAAGAACTCCTGTAAATTTTATAAAATTCATCAAATTCATCAAATTTCATGAAATGGGGGGGGGTGTAACTTTTTTGGGGGCGTGACCGCCACCTGTTTGCACTTGGAGGTTGTTGTTGGGGGCTTCCCACCCCCGACTTTACCCCGCCCCCTCTAGGGGTGGGGTCATTATCTACACCTTTACCAAATAATCATCATTTAAGATTTCGTGCAGTGAGTAGCGAAGAAGATTCTGTAAAGCAAAGCATCGATGAGGACACGAATGAGTCCATGCGCCTTTAAACAGAGCAATTGGATTTGCGTCCATCCACTTTATGGAACATTTTGCAAAGTGATCTTAGTTCGCTGGCTTACAGCTTTCGATTCATACAAGAATTGAAGCCAGAAGCCCACCAGCGACTTTATGGACAATTCTCCAAAATGATGTTTGTTTGGTGGCTTGCAACATCCAATCCGTGCAAAAAATGAAGCCTCACGACCACCTGGCACGGTATGGCGTGTATTCAGTGAATGGACTCGTAACGAGACTTCTGCTGTTCTTGATTTTCAAAAAATTGTGTTCAGCGATTAACGCGATGTTTGAATTTCTCGTCAGTAAACAGAACTCCACATTTGAAGTGTAGATACCCCTCAATGCACTGTTGAGAAGCTCTTACATCCCGAATTCTTTTGGGTGGGCTGGTGGAGTTATTGGTCCTAACCTCCTCATTGTTGCCGGTCAAACGGTTACAATCAATGGATATCGTTATGGAGCCATGACCAGTGACTTTTCCATTCCTGAATTGAATCGCCTTGATGTGAGAAAGTCCCAATTTTAACAAAGGGGTGCAGAATATTACAAAGCTCGTGTTACAAATAATTTGTCAAGGGAAATGTTTAGTGGTTGGACATAGTTTAACTTCTTGAACCTGTGAGTTGGCCTCCAAGGTCGTGCGATTTGACACCGACTGCTTTCTGTGGGGATATGTAAACTGTGAAGTTTACCCTAATAACCCACAGACAATTGACGGTTAAGAACTGCACAGAATCTTCTTGTTCCCGCTAGGCCCTATGATTTATTTAAAATCTTCAATCTTTATATAGAGACCAACTTCAACATTCGAAAATAAAGTGCAAATTTACTCTGACAAGCATCAAGTCACCGTTCTTAACCCATGAGGTGTCCTGTGTTTTGAGTTTTCTGTTTAAACTTCCTTCAGATAAATGAGTACGTAAAGGAGTTCTTGTAATTCAATTTTTCGAAAACATCTGACTTTGAGGAAGGTTTAGTTGTCATTGTCATTATTTCTTTGTCCATGTCTTTGCAAAGTGGCGTTTTAATTAATTTAACATCATTAGACTGCTTTAACGAGTCACAATAACTCATCAACAACTTCTCCCCTCGATCCAAGTTACCTATAATTACTATTCCTTATCTCCGTATCACCTAAACCCTATTGATATGCTTATCTATTGAGGACGAAAAGAACTGCCATATTAGATCAACATAGCCCCAAGGAACTGTGTATATGAGTGAACTTGTATGTATCCTTGTTTGCTACCGTTTCTGGACATATCTCGACCACTGGCGTCAGTTGAATATTTTCCCTCCCTTCTCATAACAGTAGAGGTATACTTGGGTATAACATGCAACCGACCGAACCACCAAACCGAAGCACACAACTCATACTACCAGGTGACACATGTCAGTCTGAATCAGATAAAACATTCGACCACTATACGGACGATAGCCCGTCCGGCAGCACCAAGAGGTAGATATGGACAGTTTTTTTTTTTTTGATATGCGTATCGTATTACCCCAACTTTCCAACCACCACCACCGGCCATGTCCTTTGTTTTAGACTAAAGGATAGCCGAACTCTTTCAACCCAAAAGAACCAAAGCATGTCAACAGTGTACCCAAACTACTGATGGACAAACACCAGCTGTGTGAGTCATTCAAATTTGGATTTTTTTGTTTCGTTTTCTGTGTTTGTCAGGCAATTTTTGTATAATTTTGTAAAACGAGTCAAGGATACCAACGAACGAGCAAAAGAACATGAACAAAAAAGACAAGTCAAAGGTAAAGTCCAAGGACACATGAAAAAGGAGTCAACTTGCCAAATATGCAAAAACCCTCACTCACTCACTGACTCACTCACATGCCACTTCTAACAAACAAAAACGGAAAAATAGAATACAGAAACACCCTTAGCAGCTGGACTTTTGATTCCTTAAGTGCATTTTAGTGTCAGGACGGTACAACACGGCTGTCCTGTCCCAACACATAAAACTCTCGACTGAAGCTTAGTAACGAGAGACAAACAAGGACACATGCTAAAAACTGTGCATGCATATCGGGGTTTTTGTGTTGTGTTTTTTTTTTCAGAACGCTCCCGCTGCTGCTTTAATTCTTAAATTTTTAATCAGTGCGTTTATATTGCACAACCCCAGCAAACTTTGTTTTGATACTTTTTATACAAGAGTCCTTAACTTAACGCTTCGTTAAGTTCTCTATGGATAGTATCTACCACTCGTACCTAACCTTACCCCGAGGCCCTTGACAAAAATGAAAAGAAAAAAAAATAAACTAAAATGTTAATTTTATTTCACTGAAGCTTATACCTATAATTAGGCGGTAGTGCGGTGGCTGGTGATGTCCCTTCCTTTCTTTGCCAGTCACTGTCAGGGGCTGTGCAGATTTTGCACAAATATAATGAGTTGTTTTTTTTTTTACTTGTGTTTGTGTGGTGAATGCACAACACCGGAACATTAGAGAGTGCAAAGCACACCCGTTCTCATATCTTACACAACTAGCACCCACTAAAGCGGTGAAAAATGTTTTGCGCCATTATCGAGTTAGTTTGGTTGTTTTTTCTTATTTTTCTTTTTTTTTTTCTAACCATTCAGCTAAGGGTGTGCTTTTTTTGTCTGTCACACTGCTTAGCTTGTAAAAGTTCTCATTAAAAAGTGTATTTTGCCAGCGAGTGCAACGGTGTAGTGGTGGCATGTACTTCCTATTTGAACGGTGTGCTCTGGGTCCTGGTATTCCTTTTAGTGCAGACATTAAATTATTTCACTGTCACAAAGAAGTGCTTTACGAAGCAAAGTATCTTTTTTCGGAAGTATACTTTGGGAGTTTTTCTTTTTGCTTTTTTCGCTTTGAACTAAGGTTGATGTTATAATTAAAATCCCGCCATGGTTTGTGGTCTGCTTAAGAACATGCGCATTTTTAACATAATTATCCTCTAAAAAAGAGAGTTTCTTTCTTTTTCTTCTACGTTCTTAAAAATAAAACTAATTAAGTGAAATGGTTAGGCGATTCTAGGAAAGTTTTTCTGAATTCGTTGAAAGAGTTTTGAGTTTGCAAAAGACTTCAATAATAAAAAAAAAAAGTGGGATAGTCACAGTCTGAATTCTCCGAAGTGACCATAAAACTCGAATTTCACGTCTCCCAGGCTATGAGGAACTTTTTTGTACATAGTCTGCAATATAAAAAGAAGTAGAGTGTCGTGCTCACAAAACAGATGTTATGTCTGTGCAAAAGACTAGACTAATTGTTCGTATACACTTTTAAATTATTCCTTATGCATATTTTAAGTGACTGTTAACCTTTTCTAACCGGTAAAGCATTTCGCATGCGGTTTGAAAAACGTTGGAAGATTCTAAAAACCGGAGAAGGCATCGGTAGACTTCGTGGATTTGGTTTTGAGATAATAGAGACTGAACGGTCTTGGGTTGCTATTCCTTCTTCATTTGCTTTGAGCATGTTCTGAACCTAGCACAGGAAGTAGAAAACAATTTCATCTTAAAATAGCTTCATTCAGGGCGGTTTTGATTCACGAGTTTGAGTATAGCTTGGGATTGGGACTGCCACAAACTCAGTAGTGGCACACCTAACAAAGAAATCTGATGAAATGTTACAAGAACTTGAAATATGTAGCTATAATTCCAACCACTTTTGTAATGTTGTTCTCGACAGACTCAATAAAATAGCTTAATCTCTCTGAAAAGTATATTTTTTAGCGATGGTTTATCGCCGTCACAATTAAATGAATTTTGTGGCGCAACTGAGCGGAGAGCTTCGGGCCCTAGCGCTTTTTTCACAACCATACCTTGTGAGGGAATGGAGACTGGAGAGGCCTACAATTTTCTTTATTGACAAAGCGCTTTTCATGGCAATGAAAGCAGACCTCGGCTCTCTCTGTTGATTGGCATTCTCACGGGACACAACTCGTTGGGTACCCACATGATGAGAATGGGCATTAGCACATCCGACTTATGTAGAGGATGCCAAGATGAGGAGGGATCATTCCACTTCCTCTGTGAGTGTCCTAGCTTGACCCACACTCGGAAAAAAACCCTCGGAGAATACTTTTTCGACGAACTGGGCGACATCTCAAGTCTCCCACAGAGCAACGTCCTAAAATTTACTCAGGGCTCCAAATGGTTCAGTGGGAGTTCCCTACCACAATAACCATCTACCTCTCCAATCCTCCCATTTCCTCATCCTCTGATTTCCCGGGGAGCGCAATGGATCCTTGAGATCCGAGTGAGGTGTTGCCACACCCCCCATTCAACCTTACCTAACCTATGGCAATGGATTTACTATTGGAAGACTTGGCAATTCCTCGCGAAAGGTGGTACCCTTGGAAAAACCTTTTTTGTTTCTTGTTGGGAATCGAACCGCGAACTTCTGGGTTGACAGGCAGACATGGTAAACATTACACCACAGCCGCCACAGCTCACTTTCATTGATGTTGCTGCGGCAAATCTTCTCAAATAATAAAACAATTCTTAATCTAATTGAAGATTGTACTAACATACGTGGGCATAACAACGTAGTGTATGAAGTATCATGTTTGTCTGTTACGAGGGAGTTCGAGGAATATAAAGTTATGAGTCCACTGGTATCCCCTATGGCGGATAAGTCTCCTCCCGCCATGAAAAATACTTTGTTATTTAGCAGTTCGGAGTCAGCATAGTATTGTAGGCCCTTGGCATCCGTTTGGCCCCCAGATCCCACGAACTTTGTTCTGCTACCCCATTTATTTTCTTACAATGTCAAAGTAGAGGTTAGTTGTTTAAATGTAGGATTTTTTTAATAAAAGAACAAGGAAACTGAAGTTGGGAGTTTCCTATTCCAATTTCCGTGCGAGTATTTGGATGGATGTGTCTCCTAGATTCAAAGACAATGTTGTCTTACGATATTCACCTAAAATTCAATATGGTGATGTTGTTTTTTAAAGCGTAGCATTTTAGCGTTTTTACGATAAAAGAATTTCGAAATGGGTGAAGCAGTTCCTAAGTTTCCCATTTATGTTCCAGTTCCTGTCCGTGCGAATATGGAAATGAGTGGCATTCTAATGGTAAAAGAATTTTGAAAACAATCAAGCAGTTTCTAAGTTCGTGTAAATTTTTCGGTCCCCTTTTGAATATGGCGATGAAATATTCATTTAAACCTTTCTCTGGGATCACTCTATCTATAAAAATAATTATCAAAATCATTTCGTGGTTTTAAGGATATAAGCATTACATAGAAACACATAGCGGAAAGCGACCGACTTTGTTTTATACTATGGAAGGATAAGCATTATTGGCCCCTACCCCAAGTTCGGTTGCAGCAATTACGGACTACAAATGTGAAAAAGAAGCATCAGAGAAGCTTTTTGTAGTTCACAATTGTTACGAACGGCGCGGCGCCAAGGGCCTTGTAATAGGGGTGATTATTGATTTTGTTAAGTTGAATTTCCGTATGTTGTAGTGGTTTTGCCAGTCGATCCACATGATCTTTGGATAAATTTGACAATTTTTTTTCCTTGAAAAACTTGTCGCCTGATTCATCTTCTTTCTGGAAGGTTAAGACTTTCCTTTCACTGCTGTGCTCTTTCATTTTGAAAACAGATGAGGACTTCAACTCACTGAGAGCGCAAAACTGTAGAGAGCTTGTCCTCGACAATTTTTAGTTGACCCAGGCTCACACCCACCTAATTAAGTAAGTTAGTATCTTTGAAAAAAGCCAAGTTTTTAGTCTTTTCCCGATGATGTTTTTTATTTCTCGGGCTCATTTTTCACTCTCAATGAAAGTTTTTCGAATTAAGAGCCAATCAAAGTGACAGGATCGAAGCACCATTCGTTGCATCTTCAAAAGAACAGTCTAGTGTGGTCTGGAGCTACCCGAATTCGCGAATGTCTTTTTTCAAAAATTTATTTGTTACTTGATCTGTACCCACTGTAGGGCCATAAGCAAGGACGTCCATTGATTTTTTTTTATTATTGAAAATAAATTTGGAAGTTTGTAAAGATTCTTCCTAACCGCCTGCAATACTCCAAATGAAATTGTGAACAAAAGGCACCCCACAGTCGGATCACTAGAGGGAGGCTGATAAGTGGAACAACGTGAAGAAGAAGGACATATAGAAGGAAACGTTAGATGAACACACAGATCCATTCGCTTACTTGCGCCTCACAGCACAAAACTACAAATTCTTAGAGAAGGTAACATTTGGCTACAGAATTTTTTTGCTGTGTGTATTTTTTTGCAGTAAGTGAACACAGCTATAATTTCACTAAACAGACCTCTTGATTGATCTCCACGATTTTGGAATGTAACGTTTTTCGTCATTTTCTTTGGGGTTGAGTCGCAAGTTTTTGCTTACCAATCGTCGACAATCGAAGCATAAAAAGCCAACATTTGTTGCACACGGCCAGAAGTTCTTGAAATTGTCTTCTACCCTCATTAAAATACACCCGTTTTAGGCCTTTCCTTCGTCTAAGAAGTTAATTTTTAAAACCGCTATTGGTCCATACATCAGCCATTGCACGAGCGCAGTGTCATGTACATGGGCAGGGCATGAATCCATCGATGGTGAAAAATTCAACACTCGATGTGAAGCAGCAGAAAGGAGGTGCATATGTATCTGGCCTGAATATAACAAACATCATCTAATAGAATTTGCGAAACAACTTTGAAACACTCGAATGCTTCTGTCACGTCTAATTAACGCCTTACGAAGTATGATGCACTTAGTGTCGACAATAAAAAATATAATTTGTCGTTTCAACAACGACTGTAGCTATTAAACGCCTTTTCATTTAGGTCGAACGAACCTTCGTGTTCAGCTCTCATATGACAACATCTTTCTTAACCGCTTGAAAAATATTGGCGATAAATTTCTCTATAATTTCACAATCTTCTGTATGCAAAAGCTAATCAGCTTAATTGTTTTTACACAGAACAATGACTCAATTAAGCGACAACTAGATAAATGCAAATACAATCTCTACGGTTTCCGAAACTCAAGGAATGTCACATGCCAACACACAGACTAATCGTCCCAATTGCACACAAGCCGAACAATCGTCGATTATAATTACTAATATGTCGCGTTGGCGTCGGCATCGGCGACGTCTCCGTCGTCTACTCCGCCACCGACCGTTAGCATTGTTTCTAGGTTTTTATATGACTCAGCGGATGGCAGTTAATTAGTAAGTTGGTTACCTGCTGCTGCTGCTGCTGCTGCTGCTATGGTGCAGTTCCTTCAAATGATTCGTGACATGACCTAGGAATGTGTGTAGAGCATGGTATGACTGTAGTCTTGTGGAAAAGAGCTCACCGAACTCTGAAGTGCCCCTTTGTGTGTATGCTGCACCTCTGTAAATATATTTTCTCGCCAAAATGGCAAAATACCTAATAACGCGAACAATAGCAATTTTGCTATTCGGACACGTACAGATATGGAAATGGTTAGCTATAAAGGTGCATACACAATGCGGATTGTATATTTGCTTATGCATGTATATTGGCCATCAGATGCAATCACTGTTTTGAGTGTACCTACAGAGTGTGTTCACTTCTTCTAATGCTTTTTTTTTTGTTTTTTCATTTTGTCTTTTGAGTATGCTGGTTCGACAGCAGCCAGGCAGAAAACAGCGTATGCCTAACTCTAAACCTTCATCATCAAAAAGTTGTTGCATAGACGGTCGTATAGACCGACGACGATGACGACGATAACGATGACGATGCAATATCGTGACACATGACACACTCGGAATGCATAGCCAATAAGTTGACCTAAATAAATTCTAAGCAGTGTGTTGCAGGACGTGTCTCTGGCACTTCGGTAGCCGCAAGTGTGATGTCATTTTGATTCGATTTTCGCGTGAATTTTTTATTTGTATGCTCAAGGTTCACCTGAATGTGGTTTTGGCATCGAATGAATAAAGAAAAACTCGTAAATGTGGTTTCTGTTTGAGAGATTTAAAATTGCACTGCAACTAATGACTCAAACTAGGCAACAAGGTCGATTTTAGTCGCGACATTTGGCTAACCACGTGCTATAGGCTCAATACATCCAGGTATTTTAGGGAGGTGTAGTGATAGGAAGCGAGCAATTTGCTTTGCTTTTCGGAATTAACTCAGATTCTGCTTTGAAAACTCCGAAAACTCCAAAAACTTCAGACGACTTGAAAATGTTTTAGTTTTTTGTGAATTCAAACAAACTTTCGACACAGATAGTGCCCTTGGCTTAGTGTCTATTTGCCTATTACGTAGAAGGCTCGTGGTTTGAATAAAAAAAACTTATTTCACGGGTATCGCCTTTCGCGGAGAATTGGCAAGTCCTCCGAGATTAATTACTCACTGCCATAAAGAGCACTTTCTCGGTTAGTCGTTCGGAATCGGTGTAAAAGTGTAGGCCCTTGAAATGCGTTAAGACCCCGAGGTTTCCAGAGCTTTGTTGCGTTAGTCTGTTTCCTTTCATTAAATTTATCGACAAAGATAAACCACATCCGCATTTACTCCTAGTTCTTGATTTGCTTGCAACTTAAATATGTTCCTTCGGGAACTTTCTAAGGAGAGATGAAACCCTTTAACCTTCTTTGAATTTGGCCCATTAACATAAATGTAATACTTTTGGAAAGGTATCGTAGAGAAGAAGTGCACAAAATAGTTTTGATTTGTAGTCTTATCTTCAGAGACAAGCTATACGAGGCAACAAGCCTAGTTACTCACAACAGCTCATTAAAAAAGATGATCACAGTAGCACCATCCCTTTGTCTATAGTGTTGGGTATAAAAAGTCTGATTCCTTCTATGCAAATATGACTACTGCAAATCTTCGTTTTAAAACATTGAATTTAAGTTGAGCCTTGGCCGTGAATTTTCAGCTAGCACATTTATTCTTGTTTTCATGTCTTTTAGGTAATATCCCCTGAAGAGAGTTCTCCAAGCTCAGTTTAGTGTTTAGTGTCCAAGTTTAGGCGCAACAGGGCGGGATGTCATGGGGTCTAGCGGATTTCTCTCATCCATACCTTGTGAGGAAATGGAAGGGACCTACTACTTTTTGCCGATTCTGAACGGCTCATAGAGAAAGCGTCCTTCATGACATGAACTTACTTACGTAGAATTCGCCAAATCCTCGAGAAAGGAGATATCTAGTAAAAAAAACCATTCTATTTTTCCTTGACGTTTCTGGAATTCAAACCTCGAATCTTCCACGCTACAGGCAGACACGCTTGCCATTACGCCACTAGACCACCATTTCCTGATTTCCTGTAAACATTGTTTACTCTCTCACAAGTAGCTCATTCTTTTTGGAGTTTTTCAGTTTCCAGTTAATTGAAAATGTACAGTCTTGACTTTTCCTTATCCATAGAAAGAGTAATGTGTCATAGATAAATGAAAAGTCTGGAGTCGCATGACTTCCCGTTTGTTTTTTCTCATAAACAACCTCTCACTCAACCTTAATTCAACCACTCAGTAGTCGGCAAAGCTAATTAAAAGTCCTAGTTTGCCATGCTCGAAGAGCTCCTCAGCTTAAACCCCAAAATCTCCACAATAATTTTTCAAATACTACACATCAATTGCACCGAAAGCTATTAATCAAGCTCTTGTGTACACGTTAAGCCGAAATTCTTGCTACAAAATGAACATGTTCGCGTATAATCGCTTCAAATTAACTTACCCTCGTGCAAATCGCCTCCCCCAACCCCAAGCTTTTATACAAAATGCAAGTGTAGGTACATATAAGAAATGAACACATCTGTATCATCACAGTTATAGGAGGTACCTACTATTTGTAGAGCCCAAGTACAACAATTGTTCTTATTTCACATGATTTATGTCGCCCGATTAACAATGAATGACATTTACAAATCGCTGCACATACTGCTGTGTTTCTCTGTTCCTGCAGCAACTCCTTGTCCGCATCCATTCACTATAATGGCAGTGCTGCTGGCTGCTACTGCTGTGCGGAACCTAACAGTATAGTTGTCTTTGCATCCATTGTGCTGCATGCATTCAATTATTAAAACATCATCAGTATCAGCAGGCGTGTTGCACGCGAATCTTTCCGTATACCAATCACATACATAGATACTCGAATATACATTTGCACACAAAGGATACTTCATTTAGAATATTCATTTTGATGGGAGATTATCCAAGTGACGTCGTTATGCATGCATACAGCCGATGTGTCCTTAAATCCAATCGAATCGTAACTTTATTGCAGCAAAGTTTAAGTCGCAGCCTCCTCACAGTTCCTTGGGCTTGTGCTTGGCTGCTTGCGCACACCGTGATATATTGGACAGAAAATTACATGGCATAACCCTCTGTGTTGTATATCTGCGAAAATCCTGGCGCAACACTCACTTTCAAGAGAAGGCAAGTCAAGGATTCCATGTGACAGAGATTAATCACTCTGCGCTGCGTTCGGGAACAATTGAGTGGGAAAATTGTTATTTTTTTTTTCTTTCTTTTCTTTCTTTTATTGATTTTCCTTGAATTTCAATCCATGTTTGGATTTGTGTTCAAAATGACGACAAGTGCAGAAATACAATTATGAACTCGACGAGCACACGAGGGAAGAGAAAAAAGAAAAGAAAATAAGTGACAGGGGCTCTAAGTGTCACGAGGGAGAATAACACAGCACATAGCATCATGCACCGAGAAGGTGTTCGAAAAGAGGCTATGGAACACAAAATTGCAACGATAAAGTGCATGAGAAGTTTATTCGCACACTTTATAGAAGAGGTAGCGCCTGAGCCTGATGATGATGCCTGATAAGATCGCAAAATGTCTTCGGCACTTTGCCTTCAGTGCACAAAAAAAACCAAGCACAAATATTTTCAGGACGAGTTGCTGGGCTGCTGATAAAGGGCGAGAGGAAGTGTGTTTGGCAATTCTACTGATGATGATGCATGTTGCAGATGCTGCAGAATAAATTGTTTTTTTTTTTTTATCTTTTCTTTTTTCCTTCCCCCAGTCCCCAATTGTTGCTTGCATCTCTCCCCTTTTAGAAAAGTCCTTGAGATACCTTTAGAGGCGTTTAAGAGGTGGTGTTCCATTTCATGAGGGAATAAGTGGCACACTTGTGCTTGTTATGGATAAATGTTGATTTCTTAATAGCAAAATTTTCAGCAAATTGATGGTACTTATAACGGGGGAATCATTCCATTCCACATTGCAATCAGTCTCACCCTCGATAGTCGTCTCATCAATGCTGGAGAGCATCGACCTCATGTTCGATTTGTGTGGTACGTGTTGATTAGAGTGATGAAAGTTGGTGTCAATATCACAACATTATGGACGAGCATTGTCTCCCTGCGAATTTGAGTTAATACGTATCCCATACTCACACGGAATTCGGGATAAGGATGGTAGACTGCGACTCCAAAGAGGAGAGGATGAGCGCTGAGGTATATCAAACATTTCAATTCAAAAAATGATACCTTTCTAAGCAACTTCCCATTATTTTTACTCCGGAGTGTAATCGCCTGGTTACAAGGTTGTAAATTTACAGAAAATTTGATAAAATAGTTGTTCTGGGCCACACAGACACCACAGCAGCGCAGGACTATGAGGTTTCGAAACCATAAACTCGTTCAGCACGAACCACGAAAGGTTGCAACCTTTACCTGTCGAAACCTTTGATCTGTTTTCTACAATTTGGAGCATGGTTTAGGTCGTAGAAAGCTGTTGTTTTTGAAGGAATCCACCCCCATCTGTCACTAGACGGATTGGATTTCAAATCAAGTCACAGTCAAGCTATCCATTTTGTCGTTTGGTTAATTTTTCTGAAAATTTTTCAAGATCCTTAACCTGATAACTACAAAGTGAATAGAGCATTGTTCTGGCTAAAGCGTGGAACTGTCATATGAAGAGAGCAACGGACTTATCCTATCGATTTTGTTGCCAGGTGTCGTACCCCACTAGCGAATCACTAGTATAAAGTTCATTGGGATAGCGGTGAGATCGTAACAAGATGCTCGTAACCCCGGAAAAGGAAGTAGAAGTCGCTGCCAGGTTGAATGTAGCTTCTAATCTGCGCACGGTCTCCAGATAGTAAAATTCATAGATCCATCAACCTAAAACCAGATTGACCACAGGGTGATTGCCCCAAGACACTTCCTCAGAGTTCTTGATGTGCTTACCTTGTGATAAGCCAATATTGAATAGGGTCACCACCTTTTTGAAACTATGGCGCGAATGAGGATATTTTCTTCGTGTTTGAGGTGACCGAGTATTGTAAATCGTATTTGAAGTTGTAATACTTCAATAGCTTGAGGCTCAATCGAGTGCATCTTCAACTAACTCTCCCTTCCCTGAACCAGGTCATCGATCACGAAGCATCTGAAATTTGAACCAACGAAAGGAAATGGTTTTTATGGACGGAGAACACGAAAGTAAATCCAAAGATGCAAAGAGTTTCCTTTTCCAGAAGCCAAAGAAGGAGTTTTACTACAGTCGTCGTGACTGCAAGAACAGATAGCCATCGGTTCAAGGCAGCTGTAGATCAGCTGAAATTTAACGAAAGCCAGGTTTTTGATGTGAAATTCAAGTAACAAAATAAAACAGAGCGGGGACACAGCGGGACGCAGCGCATTTCACTCAACCATACCTTGTGAAGAATGAAGGGAACTTCCAATTTGTTTGTCGATTCCTAACGGCTAACCGAGAAAGGGCTTTCATGGCAGTGAAATTACTATCGGAGGATCTACTAATTACTCGCCAAAGGCTATCGCTATACCCTTATATGTTCCAGGGATTCAAACCTCCAGCTCACAAGTAAAAAGTATCAAAGATACTAACCACTACGCCACGGGGCTAAAATATGCCCGATAAATTTAATCTCTGTATAGACCTTGATAGTTGATGTCCTTTTCTTGCTCCTTCTTCTTTTTTTTCTTTTTCCCAATAACACAGGTTTTCTGATTTCGAAAGCATCAAAACTTTCCCCGTTGTATGCTTAACAATAAAGCTCTTTCCTTGGGGTACGCCAGTGAGAATCATACTCGAAATCCAAAATTTCTTTGGTTGATGTCGAATTAAACTTCTCTTAAAGTTACTCAGGGTGTAACTTTTCTCATTAGTTTATGTATAAGTTAATTTCGTACTTTTGTAGCTTGGTTCATGTAGCCTACAAAATTTTCAGCTTTTCTATGCTTTAAACAATGTTCTCAAATATTGTAACAAAGATGATTTTTGTGTTATTTGTTTAACATAGAGTCCATATTTGGGCGCCAGGTAGTAAAACTCGGTTGTCCAGGCTTTTATTTACACGGTCTCTGTTCGCGTTGCTTACAATTTATGTAGTTCTTCGAGTTTATATCTACGAACACTTTTGTCTATGATCCAACAGAATATCAGTCTATAAAATCCATTTTTGGGCGCCATTTAAGTTAAACGAGTTCATAGGGGAACATTCCCTTTGAAGATGCACCATGCACCGAAGAAACATAAGTGAACACTCGTCTGATGATACAAAAAAAAGAAAGAGAAAAGTGGTCGTCTTAAAAGTTTTCAACAAACTAACATTATTACGGTGCAGTCTTTGCTCTCTGGAATCAACTTTATGGCCACATGCTTCTCTCTCAATGGACTCTAAAGTGTTGACGTTAAAGGAGAAACATAAATAAATATGAAAGATGACTTTTCGCAACTATAAATCCCCAACAGAGAGTGCATTTTTAACTTTTCAACTACTTTTTCACACTGTTGTATATTTGATACAGTATACCTCTGTTTTTGTTGTTGCTGCTGTGTATGGTATCTCAACTTGCCCTTCTGTAGAAGGACCAAGAAGCGTGGTGGCACTTTTGTGCAAAGCAAATCGGAAATGATATTAACAGCAAGTGCGCTCTTAGAAAAAAAAAGAAGTAGAAAAAAGTCAAGGCAAACAGAAGACGCTTAAAGAGCAGAATAAATAATAAATACGAAGTGGGAAAAGGGAATTCCATACTACTGACGCTGGTGCATAGATAAAAGTTGTAACCCTTTTTTTTGAGAAGTTAGGTGAAAAATATCCTCCATTCTCACGTGTCTGGATGTTAATATCGGGGAAGTGGCAGCAGAGTTCTCCACTGGTGGTTCCACTTTTGGAGGTTTCATTTTTACTTTTTCAACCGCAATTGGAAAAACCTATCTGAAGTAAGCAAACACACAAATTTCAAACTTTCGGATTTCCCTTTCATTGCAATGAATTCCTATCGACTATGACCTCAATTGGAAAAGGGACTTGCATTTTTTGTTCAAAACTACCATCACTTTCCGTCACCCACTGACAAGTTTTCCCATAGTGCAACTAATCTCAGTGACCTGCTAATCGAGTTTTGCCGTCCATCATAGGATTAAAAAGAAAAATCCATCCCGATACTCTTCCTGATACGACTGACGATAAACACAAACCTTAATTCCTACATCGTGAAAGCGAAACGTAAAAACAGACGAACAACACACACGAACTGAAAAAAAATTTTAAGAAAAATAAAACAAAAACTGTGTTGGAAAAACAGAAACCCATTCGCAGTGGCAACATTCACCCATATGAGTGCAGTGTATACCTTCGTTTGACGCTTCTTTGCATTCGCAATGATGAGAACGATGACGACAAGCGACGACATTACGAGTTACGACTGCGAAGCCTTCCAAGTGTGCGAAGTCTCTGATGAGAGAGATGTGGGAACTCTTGTTCCATTCTGAATCTGAATGATGACACATCGAAGCATAGTTTCTGCAATATATGTACATAGCCACATCATTTCGACGATGCGATGGTCGCTCGATGCATAAAAGGCTGTCTAGTGTACACAAGCCTCACACACAGAGATTATGCAAAACCCTGGCAGCAGCACCAGAAGTGAACCGGCACAACATGTCGCTGGTGAGTAAAAAAAAAAAAAACAAACAAACAACAACACAACAGAAAAGGCGGGAAAACTAAAAAGAAAGCTGAAAAAGCAGGAAGAATTATTTGGATATTTGAAGACCACACTATACGACGACATGACAGTCGAACCACGGTATCAACAGAAAAGAGCTAAGAAGCATGGCGCCCAACCGGAGGCACATATAGAGGAAGGACGTTGTAGTTTGTTGTGCTGTGTGTTGCGTTGTGATTACAATGTGTGGAGTGCATCTGGAGATGGGAGATTGGTCATCCGATCAAATGTTTGCATGAGCGTGAAAGTAATCTAGAGAGTGCCGCCGTATAATCGGCTTATGAGCATTTATTTTGCTCAGACACCCACATACGAAGTAGGTATATATGTACAGAGCTGGTATTGTATTGTTTGTGTAAAATGGAGCATTCAAAAAATTCAGTAGACAGTGTGACAGTGTGGCCTTCGTAGGAAGAAGGAAGTGCAAGAGTTTGCATATTCTGTTGTTGCTGCTGGGGCACCCAATTTCTTTCAATGCGACAGGCAATGATGATTTGATTTTGCACTTGTTTAATGAAGAAGATGGATGTTGCCTGTTTTTTTGCTTTTATAGGCTATTGTGGATGTGCGTTAAGACTAAGTGTGATTTGAAGTTTGTTGATGACGTTGTTTCGATTTACTTCGTTTTGAAAGTCCTTTTTTTGTTCTGTTGGCTTCAAGGGTGTTGCTTAGTCTGTAGAGGAAAAACGATTTTGCTTTTGCTTAGAAATGAGAAAATCAAAATAATTTTATTTGTAAAATCTCCGTACTTTCAGTTTGTGTGAGCCAGTACTGAAGAAAAATAAATGAATTCACTTACTTACGTACTTACTTACTATAATAAATCACAGTCATTGATTCGTGGGTATTTTTTCAATCTTGAAGTGATTCGATCATTACTTACTTAAGGTGGCGCTATAGTCTGGGTCGGAACAGGGCCTCAACCAACATGCTTCTCCAGCCAGTTCGGTCCCTAGCTAGCTGCCTCCAGTTTTGCACGCCAAGTTGGTTGAGGTCCTCTCCTACTTGCGTGTGCCACCTGAGTCGCGGTCTTCCTCTACTGCGCCGTCCCTCGGGATTGGATTCGAAGACTTTCCGGGCCGGAGCATTGGTGTCCATTCGCTCTACATGACCCAGCCATCTAAGCCGCTGGACCTTGACTCGTTTGACCAGGTCAGTGTCGCTGTACAGCCCGTACAGTTCGTGGTTAAATCTTCTTCTCCACTCTCCATCTATGCAGACGGGACCAAAAAACACCCGGAAATTTTTTCTTTCGAAGCATCCTAAAGCATTCTCATCTACCTTTGACAGGGTCCATGCTTCTGCGCCATATATAAGAACCGGGATGATAAGTGTCTTATACTGGGACACTTTAGTTGCTCGAGAGAGGACTTTACTACTCAATTACCTTCTTAGTCTGAAGAAACAGCGATTGACAAAAGTTATTCTTCGTTTGATTTCAGTGCTGGTGTCTTGTCTGAATTAATAGCGGCGCCTAGGTAGACAAAGTCCTTAACTACCTCAAAGTTATAGCTGTCTATCGTGATGTTCTAGCTACCAGAAAGTCTCGTGCCGCAGGGAAATCGACCATCCTGAATCCGTTATTGGAGGTGTTGTCGTGCAGGCTGTTTCTTCCGATTATTCCACCAAAGATATTCTCTCTTCCTAGCTTGGCATTAAAATCTCCTAGAACAATCTTAATGTCATAGCTAGGGCACTGCTCATATGTTTTGTCCAGGAGCTCGTAGAATACGTCTTTTGTGTCTTCATCTTTTTCCTCTGTGGGGGCGTGTGCGCAAATGAGGCTTATGTTGACGAATTTAGCCTTGATGCGGATTGTTACTATGCGCTCGTTCACATAGTTGAAACTCAAGACTTTTTTCCACATCCAAACAGTTGCTGCTTTTGTTCTCGGTAACAATCGCCGTAGTAGTAGGAGCCGGAAAAAACCGTTCCTTATAGGCCTGAGCTCCAAATATGTTGAAGTAGCCCTATAAGGTGTTCACTAAGTAGTTCAACCTGACTGGAACTGTAGACGCCACCGTTGATTCCATCTAGGGAATTCCTCCGCTGCCGTCTGGATGAAAGAAGGGGTGCCTTATCGGGAACACCTCTCCCCCCCCTCTCGTTTGCTGCCACCAACAACCTTCCACTAGGGTTGAAACCCAATCTCCAGTTGAGGTACTAGGCACCTCGAGGATGTTCACCACGTGGAGGTGAGAGTAGGAGTTGATAGAGAGAGATGGGTTTAAAGAAAAACCTATGAACGCAAGGATCCTCTTGGATGCACGTGTCTACCATTTGACCATGTGAATACTTCGTTCATAGTTTTGGAATTGTTAAGCTACCTTATGAATTTGTGTAGATTAAAGAGTTTTATTTCAGGCTCTAGGTCTGACCGCAAAAAGTTTTTTTTTTCTGTAGGAATACAATTTTATCGGTATAGGTATACAAGGATAAGAAGTGAAACCGGCTCACAATAGTTTGATTGTGGCAACAAAAGTCCACTAAATTCCAAAGAAGAAATAAAGCCTTTTATCCTGCGAACACAGCAGCGCTAAAATTCCCCGTCGAAAAGTGTGTAAATTTACACACTCGAGCTGTTAGCGAATAAAATAAACAATTATACAAGAAAAAATCGGTTATAAATGTAGAGAACTTTCTTTCTCTAGTTCTTCATTTACTGATCCACCCCTCTTTTATTTCTTTCAAACGAAAACCCCATGCTTATTCCACTTTCATTTGTAGAAACCAAAATATTTTCTTGGGTTTCGTGGCTTGCAAAGGAGCTTCCCTTTTTTCTCAGCGAAAGAGGTAAAAAAGTTTCTTAAAATCTTTCCAATTTAATTACTTCCACATCATCACAGTTCTTTTTTTGTTGTAAATCAGCAAACGACTGTCTTCATAAACGATGCACACAAAAGCAATGAGCAAAAATTATTCGTTTATTATTAATTACAGAGTGCACATTACCATCGTTCGTTTTTTATTTGTACTTTTTTTTGTTGTTGTCAAAACAACCTTCGTTAAGTTGGCTACCGCAAGTTTGCTTTCCTTGCATCCTTTTTTATCGCCATGATACTTTAACTGATACACTTTCACCATCATAATCGCGAAGAACTAAAGACCATGGTGTGGTCCTTTGTTTTCTTCATAATTAATTTTTAATTTATTTCTCATTTTTTCATTCTTCATCGATAAATAGGATGCTAAAAAAACTCAATCAAAGACAGGAGGACGATGGTCGTAATCCAATTTCGTTGGTCCTTTTAATGCTTTACTCCGTTTTTTTCATTTTATTCAAATAAATGTATGGAGATGTTTAGAATTAATTTCAATTTTAAATCATAGAACAATATTCATGGAGATACGCCTGAAGGACTCACAGAGTTATGAGGTATTTTTCTGTTGAAAACATTAGTCTAGGATGTATGAGCAAAAGAGGTCATCAGCAGATAATATCCCACTGTCCATTGAAGAGATAGTCTACCCCCATATAATACACATAATAGTTTGTCTTACATGCATTCCAAGTGCACTACTTTTTGTAGACCAACAGAAGCTCTTGTAGCACATATGCCATGCTAACACGACCTTAATAGAAAAGTCGGAAACATGAAATGAGCTTGCTTATATGCGCCCACCTACCTCCCTCACTAGCCGTCATAACATTACCTCGTCTTTCCTTTCAAATATCAAATTGTATATAGGTATGTATGTTTTCTGCTCTTTTCTTTTTCTTATTTTGGTTTAAACAAGTATTTCCAAGTTTTTAGCCAAAAGCATAAAGGAAGTCTCTGCTTGTATGGACCCGTCTACGAAATCCATACATTATATTTCATGAAAGTGACTACATACATTCGCCGGGAAAGTTAAAAAAAAAATAACAAGGAACTTAGTTCTGTCCCGGTGCATACGTTCCTTCATATCTGTACACATACGAGTATGTTTAAGAAGAAAAGGACATGAACATCGTTCTCTTATTAGCTGAAACATGAGAAACAAAAATGCATCGTGTTGAGGGTAAAAACTTTTCTAAATTGAAATTTCTTATACCAATTGCTGAAGAAAAGCTAAAGGAGATCCCCTTTTTTATCTCCACACAAATAAGTCGTAGTCGCATCTACTCCTCAATAAAATGCATTTGTAAAAAATGTAAGAATTTAAAAAAAAAAACCCGATCTTTAGAATGTCTTCGAGGAAAAATGCTCTTCAAGGAACCAGCAACAAGGAAGGGGGACAAAAATAGGAAAAAGAAAATTTAAAATATAAAATAAAATGGCTCAGGGATAATAGAATAGAAAAGACACGAATTTGGATTTCTTCCAAATGAAAATTAAATTTTCCTTTCATACATTTTCTTGGAATATTTTTCCTTTTGTCACCGAGACTACTTTCTTTTTACTTGTTAAATTCAAAAGTTTTTTTTAGTGTGTGTCTGTAGATTTGTGCTTGGTCTTGTAATTGTCGTTTTGCATTTAAGGAGGCATTTATACCGATTTGTGGGATTGTGTCCCTTTCTTGGCCATTTCTTTTTTTTTGGCATAGAAACGGGAATGTGTGTGTTGATAAGGGTGAGATGAAAAGCTATGAACTTTCTGTTTTGATAATAATTTTGCCAACAAAGACGACAGTTTCTTTTTATGCTGCGAGAACAATTCGAATGAAAGAAGGTTTGGATATTATGTGTGTTTGTGTTTACCTTGTTGTTATGCCGATGACGAGGTTCAACATGATTTGAATTGGTAAGTTTGAGGGGTCACTATTCAACGTCGGTAGTTTAATATCGGGGGGTTGAAATGAAATGAAAAAATGTTGCAAATGGATTGAAATTAATCTTGGGTTTAAGTTCCAATGAAAAATAGAAAGGAAAAGGTGAGGTGTTTCCTGTGAAATTGATAGAATTCACAAAGGCAGCTATAGGACATGATTGATGGTTGTAATAATGAAAAATTGTGTTTCTGATTCGAATTGCAAAAGAGCTCAAAGGAAGCGTCATAAAAGGATTTGAAGAATCAAGCTCATCTTAGTAAGATGAAGACGCCAACGTAGTCAATTTGCATTTTAAAATAAAGTTCAAGACAAGGACGCCTCAAGGTACGTGTTCTTGTTGTTTCAGTGGATATCTACAGGACATGGAATGACGAATCCAAATTGGTAGTTTGTAGGTAGATTCCTTGTCGAATATGGAACACTTCAAGATGGTGGTGGAAACGGATAAATCACAAATATTCATCAAACGCTCCAATTATAAGCGGCCTTCACTTTAAAGTGCCTAAGATGACAAATTATCATCTTCCGAAGCAGAAAACTCTTTCAAGTTATTCATAGTAAGAGAGACTGTTTGGATCTAGCTCAAGGGGCGAAAGCTGATTAGAAAGATATGAGTTCATAAAAATCAATGAAATCAACAAAAAGACAAGTCGCTTCTAGGAGAAAACTATAGATATAGACACAGATGTTCAAAGTTCATCATACATAGGATATTTTCAAGTCATTTGATTTATGAACTTGAACATTAAAAGTATTAAATGAACTGATAGTGAGCCTAACAAGCCAGAGCGTTATTCAGTTTCGTGTCGCTGGCAGCTTTTTCCTACATCCCCACACCCCACTACTAACTGCTGAGTGTGGAGAGCAAGGCATTCATCATAGTAAGACATTCTTTCAAGTCGTCGGCAGATGCTGTTCCCACATCTACATAACTGCTAAGTGTTTCACTTCTACCGTGTGTGACTTGCACAAACGCACAAATTTTTATTTTTATATTTTTATCGTCACGTCCAAAAAATCATCATTCCAAAAATAAAAACACGACCGGCTCAGTTGGTACACTCCTGTTCAAATGAGAGATACAGAAGAACTCACCATCGCATCGTCATCATACCCTTCTTCTTTTTCAGCGTTACGACTTAGGAGCATCGTGACCTCGAAGGGATCTGACGCGCCGGTTAGGTACACCACGTTGACCTCAAAAAGCGTCGGTTTTTAATTGTTTCATGTGTAAGCCAGTCAAATGCCGTTGTTTTTGCATTTTTCTGTACTGCAGGAGTGTTTTGTTCGTTTGCCTAGGGGTTTTTTGCATCTCTTTGGACATGACAATACCAACTGAACTGGTAGTGGTCTATTTTTTTCCAAGACGTGAAGGTTACGACGGATCTTAGTTCTTCTAATTCTTTTTGTTGCTCTGGCCATACGAAACATTGTCATCCCTGCTGGGCGCCAAATTGACGTGCTTTTCGTGTCCCAGCCGGGGTAATACTCACGGCGGGCGGGCCAGGTTTCGGTGAATAAAAACACTCAAAAATTCACAAGGTCAGAAATTCTCTTTTATTAGAACTTTCTATATTTGATATTACGAGTATAATTAACAAACAAAGGTTAGAATATTTCAGGTATCGTTTGTTGTGGTAATTCCGGTTTATCAGCTACCGTACCGTGGTCTGTAATCTCCGCGATTTCTAGGGCTCTTGGCAGGTTACAGCTGCCTTAGTCTAGGTACTCTTCTTAATCTCGTATTTGCTATGGGAGAAAAATAATTAGTAATTATCAAGTTAGGTATGGTTACTGCCTCTAGTGGCACAATCCCTATAGGTAGCCGAAGGTAAGGCGAAGCGCGTAGGCGCCTGAGGAGCCTAACAGGTAGAAACGGCAGGCGTCCGAAGACCCTGGTAGGTAGAAACAGTGGGCGTCCGAAGACCTCGGTAGGTAGAAACGGCAGGCGTCCGAAGACTCTGGTAGGTAGAAACAGCGTTCAACATGGTTAACTCGATGATTGTACGACGCCCAAGTCTTAGGTGACATTGTCAGCTTAGGGGACATTTTTTCATCACAAAAGAAGGCGGAGTTCTCTTCAGCCTTCATCCATCCTACACTTACCTACTGGCTGCCTGATGTCCTTATGGCAAGTTGCTTTGCTATTGATAGCAGATCCTATAGATATTTACAACGGACTTGTCACTCGAAAGTAACGGTTAGGTGGTAAATTGTTGTCATGACAGTGATTAATCTAAGGGTACTTGCCTGTTCCTCGCGTCTCGCGAAGGCTGATACCGGTTGAGAACAATTAAAGCTTGTTACTCGAACTTCCACTTAACATGGCAGCCATTGTACAAGTTTTTTTTTAAACATTTGTTTTGGGCGTCTTTCACAGCATAAGAGCACGATATAATTTATTATACTTTGTCCGTAGGGTAGTGGTCACCATATCTTACCTGTCACGTAGAAGTTCGAGGTTCGAATATCTGAAATACAAAATTGTTTTTTCACTCAAAATTATAAAATAATTCATTGCCATTAACGAAAACCGCTTTCTCAATTTAGCCGTTTGGAGTCGGCAAACATTTTTAGGTCCCCTCCATTTGTCTCGAAGTATGATTGAAAGAAATGCTCTGGGCTCCGTGAGGGCTCCTTTCTTCGCTCTACCACTCAGTTTATTTATTTGCTTAGAGCTTATTCCTATCTGTGGATTGTCGCAACCATTTTTCCCATCTTAGGTAATCTTATTTTAACCCTGGAAGGACATGAATATTTTACGCGCACTAAGGTCATCCTTCGTCCAATCAAGAAGCTAAGCTTTAAACCTATCTTATCCGCATGCAGTTGACCTTGATCTCAAAAATTTTAAATGAAACTCTTAAAAATGTTTTTAAGTAATAAATGCAATTTATTGATGTGCAGTATCGATATGTTTTTGGCCTTTAAAAATAAAATTAAAATTATCATACCATCATAGAAATCATAAAAAATAAGAGAGGTGTTCGTCGATTCAACGACGGATGTCCTTCCAGGGTTAAGCTTATGAAGCTCTGGGCACTGCTGTGTCTATTTGAAACTTATTGTGCCATGGTTATCTTATTACTTTCAACCGGAGAACGTCTATGAAGGGGAAGTCACAGTCTTGAGTTTGTAAAAGTGTGGTTATTTATTTGTAAAATCCTAAAATCGGCCTTGTTTTTTTTGCGCGTTTGCGCCTTCATCTGTTCATTTGATCATGTTGAAATTATAAGAAATAAACATTCTAATTCTTAAATTCTTCTAATTTTCCACACCCAAACTACTCTCAAAACAGATTCTAATTCAATCTTTTTTTCTTTTCTTTTCAGGTAAATATTTGCACTCCGAGTTCGAAACAATTGAAGCTTATACACAAAATACCGATGAAACGAAACTAGCAGGTTATAATTCAACGACATGATGATCCTCACAAAATATTTACCATTTTTGGGAGTAATTTTACCATCGACATCAGAGTTCCTTATAAGTCTGCATATACTCCAACAATCCCAATCCCTTTTCAACGCACATCCAAAACAAACAGGCATGTAAATAATGCCAAACGACCGAGCACAGATCGCACTGTTTGCATTAATCTCACTGCATTAAAAACCAACAACATTTCTGCTTGGGGAATATCTGTTGTAAAATGCGTGCAAATCTCATGATAATTGCCTGTTTCGGATACAGCAACATTTATAACTGAAACCCAACTACTAAAGCCTAACAACTGATAAATATGTGTTCCGCTTGACCATAGAGCCGCTTACTTATGTATGTATGAGTGTGTTGCTCCTTTCTGCAATAGCATTTGTCGTAAATTTTGGTAAAAGGATCAAACAAACAATTGCTTAGGGATGACCAATGGCATAAGGATTGGATAGGGGCATATTCAAATAGTCGTTAAGTGCCCTTAGCTTTCAACACACTTGCCTTGGTATAGAATCTGTTGGCCTTTACGAGTGTTGCTGTTGTCGAGAGTGACTTGCGACGATGATGAGATTTGTTGCAGATTGACTACTGACGTTGAGAGATAAGAGTCCTTATATATAGCTATATATTGATTTAAAAGCTCAATGCCGTGTCACTAAAGTTGTTTAGTTTATCTGTGTTTGCTGTTGACCAAATCTGTCAGGTCAAAGGACCATCATCAAAGATTTCGATGAGATTACGCCTAAGCCAGAAGAGAAGAACCCTTGACACATCAGATAAAAGAAAATTCAATCTTGACAACATCAATATATTATTGCCACTAAGAACTTCCAAAACAAACTCTTATACACACACACACACATACTCGCACCTACTCGTGTGTGTCAAACAGGATGACGATGAAATAATTTTTGCCACTGTATATAGTGAAACCATACACACTATATAGTCTCACATCTTGTCTCGTGACTTTTATCTTCTTTTATTTTTATCCCTTTTTTTGTGCTATCCAAAAATAAGACTTAAGAGGATACCACAGAGTGCTAAAAAGACTTTCCATGTTATCCTTTCTATTATTCTTGCATTTAAAAAGGATTTATCTGTAATATTCCTGAATTGTCATCATTTCATCTGTTCCTTTGAAGAGAACGAACCGAACGGAAATAGAAAAAAACACAAAAACAAATACTTGTACCTACTCCACATGAACTAATATGTTGTGACCCATTCATTCTCCAAGTTCAGCGCCTTTACTTGGATTAGGGATAAAAGAACTTTGTAATAGAAAACAACATTAAATGGAGATAATATATTTGCTTAGTTCATCACCTATTTCTCCCTCTTGTGCTCTCATATTGAGAAAAAAAAAAAAAAAGAAAAGGAAACACACACACCCTTTCCCATTAGAAGGCCAATTTTTCCATTTGCAAAGGACAAACTCGGGATTAGATTGGTGTCTCTGGTTTCTGGGAAAAAATAAATGTATGTTTATATATAAGCACATAACACGAGCCAAACAACATCGTCCCCTAATCGGTTTGTGACAAGTTTTTCAAGGAACCTATTCTCGGAAAGTGGTTGAAAGCATGATATCGATTTTTTTCTATCAGTTTTCGTAACGACAGAGATACAAACTATAAAATTTGTTTCGAGATAACATTTGAAGATCAAAACTAATAGGAAGTGAAAATTCGAGGAAAAAAAAATCGGACATCGATAGAAGTTCTGTTATACGAAAGGGTCGTTGTCGCTTGAACTTGTTATTGTCGATTTCTTACGTAATGGTTGTTGTTGACATGACAGAGGAGGGAGAGGTTAAAAATATGTAACTAATTGATTTTTAACATCGGAAGCTGTACCCTACATACACCAACGTGAAGGCCAAATGAGTTCACGTCTTTGCCGATTGGTGATGTCTTCTATTTTTATAGATGTCATGTCTCATGTCTTAGGTTTCCGAAATACTTTGAATAGAATGGGAAGTACACTTAACAAGGTGTTAAGTTGCAACCTTTATAGTATGCCAAAATTGATTCGGAATGATGTTTAGACACTTTGCTCTCCTTGTTAAGTTGGTGCATGACAGCCGTTCTTTGTTTGACTTCTAGACGATTTTTTCTCTTCAAAATCAAATTCAAAGTCATGTTCAAAGGAACTCCGCATGGAATGTGCTTTTTCTTAAGTACTCAACAGCTTATTGATTTGCGCTGATCATTTTGTTGTTTGTAGTCATTTAGACGCCAATAGTTAAAGACGACAACTCAATAATGCTTCAAACGATTTCTTCTCTTGATTTTTGTATCTTTTTAAAACTGATAGTCGTTTTACGTGATTACCCAAAGTGAATTTATAGTTCTCCATACGCTTTCGGCTCTTCACTATTTGAATTTTGGCACTGTTAGTTGTTGAAAAGTTGAGAAAGAGATGCTCATTTTTAATACTTTTAAAACGATAGTCGTTTTAATAAACGATATGAGGACCTTACACACGACAGGACCTACGATTGACAGGACCCTACACACTTTCCTTCCCTTAGGCTTTTTTTCAACGCTTAACCAAGTAGTCATTTTATTTCAACGTCATGTTGAAAGGAATTCTGCATGGAATCTGCTTTTTCTTAAGTACTAGCACCTTACTTATCCTTACAACGATAGTCGTTATACTTCTAGTCGATATGCTCGACATTGCTTCAGACACTCTCTTCCCTTTTTATTTTGTTGCATTTACAATGACAGTTTTCTTTACTCAAACGTCGCGTCGTCATTGAAATGACAAGATATCAAATTAGTATTTTTATCCACAGAACGATAGTCGTTTTACTAACACAACAAGGCTTCATATTATGCTCACTTCCTTGCAGTTATGGCTAAGTCGTTTTTTCAAACTACCAGAAGTAAATCGACAGCTCTTTTATTGGTTTGCGCTGCTTACTTTGCTATCTGTACAAAGATAGTCGTTTTACTAAAACGCCAAAAGTAAATCGATATTTTACATTATTTACATTTGCGTTTTGCTGAAAGGGCAAGAGTTAATGTCTCCTCTCATCATTTTCTTTCAACGATAGTCGTTTTACTTAAAACCCAGCAGCAAGTCGATACTTCAGTCCATTTCATCTCTTGATATTTTTATCTTTAGAACGATTGTCGTTTTAACAAAACGTCGGTAGTCAAACGACAATACTTCTGATGGTCCTGCTCTTTACGTTTACGTTTCTTAGGTTTATTGCGATAGTCGTTTTTTTAAATTGCCAATGTAAAAATGGCAATTCACTAGGTAGTCTGCGTTAATCTTCTTATTAACTTTTTTTTTTTAGCTAAATCAAAACTGCTTCAGAAGTTTTGAGCTCTTGATTTTTTAGGTTTAGAACAATAGGCGGTTTCAGTGATACACCCTTCGTAGTACTGATCTCTCTATTCTTACTTTTAAAACGATAATCGTATTACATGAATCTTTTTTTAATTTATGTAACAGTTTTACTCAAACGTCGTTGTTAAAGTGACAAGGCATCAAATCAGTATTTTTATCTTTACCAACGGTAGTCGTTTTACTAAAGAGCCGAAAACGCTTCAGTTAGTTCAAATTAGTTTCTTAGTCTACTACGATAGTCTTTTTTGTTTTTAACTGTCAGTAGTAGGTAAGTCAACAGTTCTTTTGTTGGTTTGCGCTGATATTTTGTTATCTGTAGTCATTTAGACGCCAGAAGTAAACTACGACAGCTTAATAATGCTTCAAACGATTTCTTCTCTTATTTTTTGTATCTTTTTTAAACCGAAAGTCGTTTTACGAGCTCATCCAAAGTGAATTGATAGCTTTTCATACGCTTTCGGCTCTTCACTGTCCGAATTTTGGCAACGCTAGTTGTTAAAAAAGTTCAGAAAGAGATGCTCTTTTTTAATACTTTTAAAACGATAGTCGTTTTACTAAATGATATGAGGAAATTGACAGGACTCTACACACTCTCCTTCCCTTAGTTTTTTTTTCACACCATGTAGTCATTTTATTTAAACGTCAGTACTGAAAAGAGAAGAATACAGAATCCAGTGGCGTACTTACAGGGGGGTGGAAGGGGCGGCCATATGCCTCCGCGTTTCCCTGATCAAATACTTTAATAATGTGCTTAGACCTACATAATTTCATCAAGATCAAAGCACTACAGCCATCTACGCGGTACTAATATTCTTTTAACTTTGTTTAACACGTGCAGTACGTTGGGGGAATTCCCTTCTTTGTAGCGGGTACTTCCCCAGGAGTCCCTGAATGAATGAAGTGCAAATAATTCACCCTTGTACGCCTACATCAGAGAGAAGATTTATTGGAGGGCAAACCTTTACTTCTCTTGCCGCACTTTTTCCATTTGTTTACATTGTTGTTTTTGTAATCACCTCTTCAGTCTGTGAATACGTGCGAGCTGAAAAAAATGGCGTGAAAACCGATATACAGGGTGTCCCGTAATTCGTTTCACATACTTTGGGATATGATTCTTGGTCATATTCTAAGAAAAAAATTGTTCTACAGTAAAGTCCGTTTCTCAAGTTTGACATAACTTTTTGACAATTTAAAAAAAGGCTAACTTTGGTGTACCCTGACCTGTGTTAAATTCGATATCTCTGTCAATACTGATGATAGAGACCTAATCTTAGACTCAATTTTTTGTAGAAATAACGACCTTTAAGACTGTATTTAAATTAGGCTTCCATAGGTTTAGGGTTGCCAGATTTTCAATTTTAAGTGGTGTTCAAATTTTCTTCCCAAAACAAAGTTTTGACTTTGAGGTCATTTTTTTGGAGAAAAGGCCTGATAAACATAGAGTTTCTTTATTTTTTACAGATGAACAAAACAATAATAAAGAAAAAACTCAGCATTAAGTTACCTCAAAAACCCATACATTTTACGATACTAAGAAAAATACGAAATGGGAAAAATAAAAAAAAAAATAAAAAAAAGTTCTTGCTTTGAGGTTTGTTTGAATAAAACAATAATATGATCACTTTTAGTAGTTTTTTTATGTATTTAATACAAATACAATTATAACAAGTGCTCAAAGCGCCCTCCTTCGTTTTGAATCCATGCCCGTTTTTGGATTTCATTGTGGGTGTTTGCTGTCGATAACTCTTGTCTTACTTGTAGTCTTGTTATCTTTGAAACTGTATTTAAATTTGACTCCTATAGGCTAAGGGTTGCCAGATTTTCAGTTAGTATAAAGTTCCTGGTATCCTTTGTTGTGCTTTTCTTCAATTTCCATTAAAAAACTCATATAAGAAAAAAAATGTCTGCGTATTCTTCTCTCGTAAATGAAAGCATTTCAAAAAACTCTCTGATCAAACTGCAATCGTGACTTAATTTGACAAACTAATGAACAAATTTGTTTTCTTATTCTTTTATACGACTTATTTACCTATTGAACATTCATACCCAAAATTTAAAGCAAACATCCACAATGAAATCCAAAAACGGGCTCTGGCATGGATTCAAAACGAAGGAGGGCGCTTTGAGCTCTTGTTATAATTGTATTTGTATTAAATACATAAAAAAACTACTAAAAGTGATCATATTATTGTTTTATTCAAACAAACCTCAAAGCAAGAACTTTTTTTTATTTTTTTTTTAAATTTTTCCCATTTCGTATTTTTCTTAGTATCGTAAAATGTATGGGTTTTTGAGGTAACTTAATGCTGAGTTTTTTCTTTATTATTGTTTTGTTCATCTGTAAAAAATAAAGAAACTCTATGTTTATCAGGCCTTTTCTCCAAAAAAATGACCTCAAAGTCAAAACTTTGTTTTGGGAAGAAAATTTGAACACCACTTAAAATTGAAAATCTGGCAACCCTAAACCTATGGAAGCCTAATTTAAATACAGTCTTAAAGGTCGTTATTTCTACAAAAAATTGAGTCTAAGATTAGGTCTCTATCATCAGTATTGACAGAGATATCGAATTTAACACAGGTCAGGGTACACCAAAGTTAGCCTTTTTTTAAATTGTCAAAAAGTTATGCCAAACTTGAGAAACGGACCTTACTGTATAACAATTTTTTTCTTAGAATATGACCAAGAATCATATCCCAAAGTATGTAAAACGAATTACGGGACACCCTGTATACAAGAATTGTCGACACGATACGGGGCCATGAAACAAATCAATAATACTTTCCAAATTATTGAAACAAAGCTTATGCTAGAAGCTACAGATGACGCTCTGGCTGTAGCAGTTGGCAATGTGATACAAATTTATGGTGAACTTGACAAGGAGCAAGTTTGCCAAGAAATAAAAAGGTACCGCAGGTATCTAAAAGCCACCGATACGAGTATGGACGTTGCTGCCAAATGAAGAGCCCAAGAAATACTTCAATTCATAATAAAATGGGACTTCAGTGAATCGTTACCCTGTATTATGCTTATACTTCAATACTTCTTGACCATTTGCATCTCGGTTGCATCATGCAAGAGGAGTTTTTCGAAACCTAAGCTAATTAAAAATTATCTTCGATCTACAATGGGTCAAGAGCGACTGGTTAATCTAGCCGTGCTGTCAATAAAAAGAAAAATTTCAAAAGAAATCGATTTCACAGAAGTTATTGAGGAGTTCAGTAAATTGAAGGCACGAAAACACATATAACACGCTACAAAAAATAAAAAAAACTATTTTTTTTTTGTCGATCGACTCGTATCTTATTTTCCTCACCCATATATCCATTCCATATTGTAGGTATGTATGTTTATTTAGCCTAAATAATTTTAAGTTGAATTTAAATTTCACTTGCCAGATTTTAACGAAGTACACATGTACACTTATTTATACAGGCCAATGTGAACTGAGTAAAAAGCTTGTAAAATTACTTTTTTTTAAGCTGGGGGGGCCTCAGTCAGCTTTGCCGCCCTGGGCCTCTGACGGGCTTAGTCCGCTACTGACAGACTCTCCACTCATTTTTCTTCTAGGGCCTTGTCATTTCATCAACGACAAGACCCATTTCAAGTGAAAAGACACCCCACTTTTGAAGGTGAATTATTAGGTCTGTTTCTTTACTTTGTGGACAGAAATTCACAATCTGTCATATTATAAGGAGTGGGGGTAAAATTCTCTCAGAAACTCTCAGAAACTCTCTGAAAGAGCGTAATTGTCCTAAAAGTAAAGAAACGCCTTGAACAAAACATTCACAGCAACGCTTGGCAAAACGTCTGTTTGACAGTTGTTCTATTTGTTTTGGCTGTGCACGATTTCTGTCCACAGAAATTTAGGTGGCAGAAATTCGCAGGGTGGGGAAATTTTTTACTCTCTCGTGAGCACTCTCTTTTGTGCACTGCTGCGAAAAATCGCTGTGCTGGAACGACATTTGACTGACTTTCACCGACTTTCGGTGCATTTCGTGTGAATTTTCAGTAAAGAAACACACCTATTAAAAGCGCAGTAATAGTCAAAATGTGGATATAAAGGACGGTGGTAGAGAGAGGGGTGCTAACCACAAAGTGCACCAAAAGAGTTTTTTTACTACTTAAGAATTTAATGTAGTGATATTGACCACTCTCGCTAGAAGAGGAAGTAAGTAAGCGGCAGAACGGCCAAATTAGACCAAAATTGAAAGCTCACAGGAAGAACGTTTGCTGCTTCGCCGCTCAGTGCATGGTCAGCTAACTTTGTACTTACTCGCATTTCCCTAAAGCAAGACCTGTTATCTCCCTCCCTGCTGAAAACTTTCAATATTTACATCGCATCTGATTTCTACGAGCTCATCATTAGATTTTTCCCGTCTTTCGGGATAAGAAACCCCCCAAAAAAAAATCTTCTCACTGTCACACCATGCCTATATAATTTATTTCAAAAACAATCCCGTAATCTGCTAGACCATTTTGATGTGCCCGCAAACGTTCTTCCGAATTTATCCACTTAATGTGTTAGAATCCTTACAATTCGTCATCCCCCTTATATTTCAGATTAGTATGGAAAGGGACCACAATAGATGAAGAGAATCCCGCAACAACAACAAAAGACTCCTTTCTTTCGCATTTATCACCCATCCGCCCACTATACATCTCTCTTCTTGTTCTTACACACTTCTCCTTCCTCACTATGAGTAGATTGGCGAAGAAAAAAAAAAAGAAGAAGTTCAAAACCATTCCAATTATAATCCAAAAAATAAACCCAATACATTGTGTACGCGTTACTGAATTTAAATGAAGAATTAATTCGTCCTTTTTCGTGTTTGTCGTCGTATTCTCGTTGTGTTCTTTATCTGGAAGAGAGAGGAAACTCAAGAAAGAAAAAGGGATCTGAAAAACTTATCAGCGCAGTGTGAATGTGTAATGTCAATGGCAGAATAGCAAATAATGATGGGGTATGGGGGTCGCTTTGGGTGGATTGCATTAGATATCCACATTTCATTCAGTGGTGTTACAAAGGATGTATAAGGGTGTTCAAGTAATTTCCGCTTTGACAGCCAAGAACATTGGCGAATACAAGGAACAATAAACGACAGCGTACAGACACGGACATTTGGTACCTATATAGACAAACGATGTGTGTGCGGCGCGCGGGAATCGCAGAATGAAAGGAAAACAAAGCAAAACAAAACAAAAAAATAGAATTCAAGAAAGAGAAAACTATAAAATTCATTCACCCTACATAAAAACGGCTAAGGATCATCATCAACTACTACCAGTAGGTGGTGGTGGTCCTCTCCTCCAACTCGAGCTTCTGCGTTCCAATCGAACACACTTGGATCGATAGATAAATGGATGCTTGTGGAGCAAGTTTGAGATGATGATATATTTTTTTAGTTCCGACGCTGTCAAGTGGGGGAGAGCCATTTCCTTCTTTTCTTCCTTTTTTTTGCTGCTTTTTTTATTTTTATTTATATCCTTTTTTGCCTGGAATTGTTTGTTTACACTCTGGACTCTGATATTTGTTTGTTTAATCAAAGGAAATCTATAAAATTGGTTTTTCTTTTACTATTTGGAATGACAACGATGAACATTTGATTCGGTAAAAAGTGCTCGGCTTTAATGGACGAGATAAATGGAATCTCCTTTCCGTTATCCGTTTCTCGATTGTATATGTGTAGGTGCTGTTCCTTCTTCTCTTTTATATAAGAAAGGATGTTATTTCTGCAACGAAAGAAGGCAGTTACAGGCTTCCGGCACTGCCTATTAGATTTTATGAAAGAAAAACCAATAAAAGATTCCATGCCTAGTCGGAATAAGCTTTTTTTTAAAGATTTTTTAATGTTCTTGTTTTAAACTACAACATAAAAAAGCAAAGCATTCCGCAGCAACTTTAACAGTTTTAAAAGATGGCAAAATCTCCCACAATAGAGCAGACAACACAAAGTGTTTTTTTAATTACTTCGCTGAAACTTTTAGCACAACTCTTTCCTTTTTGCTATTTGAAATTCTGTGTTAAACATAACTTCTCAAAAAATATAAAGTTTCTCATTCCAGAAGTAATTTTGTAGAATGCGCCTTTCGCTTTAAGGTTACTGCATAATTTGAATTCAGTTTAACTGAGTGAAACGCTCTCTATGCCCTGCACACGCAAAACAACACGCCAATGGTCAGCAGTTCCACTGGGAAAACTTTGCGGAAAAACAAGTTTTCTTATTTTAACAACCAACTACCCAATCCTTCGTCCACCCGCACTTCTAAAACCACATTTTCACTTTACCATCAAATTTCTCATTCTTCAGGCGGGGGTCTATTATGTCAAAGGATACCCGAAAGAACTTGAGTACATATTTAGTAAATATTTTATTTTGTTTTTTTTTTTTTTTTCACTCAAACGGAAATACATCATTTTTAGTGCTCGTATATAACTACAAAAAAATGCCCTTCCAAAAACTGAGTTTTTAAAGCAAACTGCGGCAGTAACAGCAGCAAAGTGCAAAAGAATTAGGTCTGCTGCTGAAGTGCGGACTGAGATGGAAAATAAAAAAAAATTATGATTTTTTTTGGAAAACCGCACAGTTGTGAGTGAGGAAAAACTCCAGCAATTCGTTAGGAAATTTTTCTCTAAATAATTAATTTTAAGGACTTTGATTATGCTTTGCATCCTTTTTTTGTGCATTGAGCGGACGAAGGGGAGGAAAATAGGGACAACGAGCGATAGAAATCGTGTGTTGTTTGTTTTAGGTTTCTTTTTTTTTACACTGGTGAAAGTTTTTCACATAACGTTCCCCATATCAAAGTGTAAATAGTTTTGCGATTACATAGTGCAGTCGTTTTTCGTTTAGGTTTCGTTCCCCTTTTATGCGTACTCAGAGCATGCGAGGTTGAGGTTAACGAAGTATTTGATTTTCAGTTAAATTCTCGCTTTCGCTCCTGCAATTCAAAACGTGAATATGACAGGTTCAGTAATAGTTTAGTTTTTAGAATTCGGTGTCAGCCTGTGCTCATAAGGAGTTACTTGCTAGATACTTTGTGTGAATTTCTAATAAAAAAAAAAGCGACGACACCAACAGAGACTTCATTTTGGAACAGAAGCGCTGAATAATTTGGACGTTTTGTTTGGCATCACTGATCGTGAAAAGTAAAAGTAAAGGTTTTTACTTGTCTCCACCACCGTTTTCCTGTATAACCAAGATATAATTCTCTATCTAACTGGTTTTGTTCAGCTTTCGTACTTTTTCTTAAGCAATGAGCATTTACACCTACTCAAACTTTTGCTCAGAATTGCCTTTGACAGATCGAACAAAAATTGAACGAATACTGAACGAAACGATCGATATAGTGCTACATGATGGACATTTATAACATAAAATTGATTCATTCGCTCCTTCTCGTACGTTGAAGATACTCTAAGTGGAGTATACAAACATACCCTATAAAATATATTTACAGGGTGTTCCGAAATTTGTGTTACATTGGGATGTGATTCTTGGTCATATTCTAAGAAAAAAGTTGTTCTACGGTAAAGTTCATTTCTCAACTTTGACATCATTTTTTGACAATTTAAAAAGGCTAACTTTGGTGTACCCTGTCTGACCTGTGTTAAATTCGATTTCTCTGTCAATACTGATGGTAGAGACCTAATTTTAGACTCAATGTTTTGAAGAAATAATAATCTTTAAAACTGTGTTTAAATTGGGCTTCTTTAGGCTTAGGGCTGGAAGATTTTCAATTTTAAATGGTGTTCAAATTTTCTTCCCCCAACAAAGTTTTGACTTTAAGATCATTTTTTTGTTTGAGAAAATGAACAAAACAATAAAAAAAAAACTCATTAATTAGTGCGCTCAAAAACCCGTACATTGATACATTGATACATATGATACTTAAAAAAATACAAAATGGGTAAAATTTTTCAAAAAAAATAATTTTTTTTTGCCCTGAGGTTTGTTTGAATAAAACAATAGGTAACAGTGGCGTGGCGTGGATATTTTCAAATGGTAAGTCGAGAAAAATGAATCACCTACGAGCCATTCCATATGAAAACGGTCAATCCGAAATGTTGTTATACCTCCGATTTTGCTCAAACTTTGTAGAAATGTTCCTTTGTTATCGAAATACGAAATCGTCAAAGGATTTTTTTTTTTTGTAATTTTCCTCTCCCCTCCAGCCATACTCAAAGAACCGAACATAGCGATTTTATGGACTTTGCACTCTTAAATTGTCTGTATTCAAGCGATTAGGACGATTAAGGTGTCATTTAGCTAAAGCTGATAAAGCATTCTTTTCAAATCAATCAAAAGGTTTAAGATATTTGAGTTGCTTTAGAAACCTGATCCTTTTGAAATCAACACATTTTATATACATTTTTGCCATTTTTGAAGTAATCCTGTGCCTAAAATATCAATAGAAAGTCCCTAAAAATTTCCCTGATTAAAAAAAAAGCTTATTCTTTTAATAAAACACAATTCTTAGTTTCAAAGACTTTTTTTAATATCGTTCTATCCAAAAAAATTTTAAATTTTTTTTGTAAGCTTGTTTTTAATCAGCTGTAGCTTCAGTGTACATGCGAATAACAAAATGAAATTTTGAAGACTTAAGACTTTTTTAAGACTTAAAGTTGAACAATAGATCTTTAAATCCTGCCCACTCCCGTATTGATATCTGGCAGTCAACATTCCCAAAAATGTGCCCAAAGATTGACTTTTTCCATAGCTTAGAAATAAGCTTGTTTTTAATCATCTGTAACTTCAGTGTGCATGCGAATAACAAAATGAAATTTTCAGGACTTATAGTTGAAGAATAGATCTTTAAATTCTACCTACTTTCATTCAACATTCACAAAAATGCTCCCAAAGATTGGCTTTTTTTCAAAAGCTCAAAGTTTGAAAGGGATGTTTGTAAAGCAAATAAAAAAATTTGTTTTTTGATCAACTTTGGATTTTTTATTTTGTAATTATTGTAAGGTTTAATTAGGGAAATTTTTAGGGACTTACTATTGATATTTTAGGCACAGGACTACTTCAAAAATGGCAAAAATGTATATAAAATGTGTTGATTTCAAAAGGATCAAGTTTCTAAAGCAACTCAAATATCTTAAACCTTTTGATTGATTTGAAAAGAATGCTTTATCAGCTTTAAAATGACACCTTAATCGTCCTAATCGCTTGAATACAGACAATTTAAGAGTGCAAAGTCTGAAGCCCATAAAATCGCTATGTTCGGTTCTTTGAGTATGGCTGGAGGGGAGAGGAAAATTACAAAAAAAAAAAATCCTTTGACTATTACGTATTTCGATAGCAAGGAAACATTTCTACAAAGTTTGAGCAAAATCGGAGGTATAGCAACATTTCGGATTGACCGTTTTCATATGGAATGGCTCCTTCACAAATTAATAAGGAATAAACAGAAGGTACCTTAAATTTCAAACGTGGATTAATCGAAGCCAATTTTTCTATACTTTAAGTCATTTAGGTTGAAATTCACTTTAAACTTGCAAATAATTCAAAACAATGATCGGTAGAACAAAAAAAAAACAGCACAACAAAACCGAATTCGCCGTACATTACTCTAAGGCGAAAACTGTATTATTTTTTCCAAGCAGAAATTGCAGTTTGCGCAGTAAGACGAAAATTATCGTCTTACTATTTTCAATAAGAGAACGTGTATTGAAAAGGGAGGCACCGGGGTGGAAGTATATCGTAGGAAAGACAGGGACAAACACAGAATATGTTCTGCGCGGCGATTTTCAATGCCTTGTGTTTTGTGTATGCTTTGTGTATTGTGTGTGTATCTCGCATATTTAAAAGTGCTTGAAGAACATTGTATGTATGGGCAAAGATAGGCTGTTGACTGCTTTGTAGACTTGTTGTAGACTTATGTTGCTGGTTTTTTCTACGAACAAGGGACACATTTTAAAAGGTAAGACGATAGGAATCGTGTTATATGGACGCCACGCCACTGATAGGTAATATGGGTGCTACCCGTGGTGTGATGGATAGCATGTCCGCCTGTTAATCCAGAGGTTCGAGTTCGAATCCCAACAGAGGCAAAAATGTTTTTTTCCACGGGTATCGCCTTTCGCGAGGAATTGGCAAGTTCTCATTGTTATGAAAAGCGCTTTCTCGATTAGCCGTTCAGAACCGGCAGAAAATTGTCGGTCCTCTCCATTTCCTCACAAGGCATGATTGTGAGAAATGCGCTAGGCCCAAGGGCTCCTCGGTCTGTTGCGCCACCCTATTTATTTATTTTTTAATATGGGTGCTTTTAGTCGTTTTTTATTTATTTTATACAAATACAATTATAACAAGTGCTCAAAGTGCCTTCCTTCGTTTTGAAAACATGCCAGAGCCCGTTTTTGGATTTCATTGTGGATGTTTGCTCTCCACAACTCTTGCCTTACTTGTAGTGATCCTTTGGAATACGTTGTTCTAATTCAGTTAAGGTTGTTATTTCAGACAAGTAAACAATTTTTTGTGTTCGTCCCCATACAAAAATATCCAGTACAGTGAGATCGGGAGATCGTGCAGGGAGCACCATCTTGTTGGAAATATGATGAAACTCGCAGACGCAGTGGAACATCCTCCAATAGGTTTGGTAGATTACTCCAGATAATTAGTAGAATTAAGTCGGGGTGGTAACTTGAAAGGGCCGATAAATTTATTTCCAATTACACCTACCCACATATTCTGCCCTGAAACGATCTTTGCCGTCTTAAATGTGGATTGCTTGAAGAACATGTATGGAGGTTATGGAAATTCATGATACCATCTCTTGTGAACTGGGATTTGTCTGTCCAAAGAATCCTGTTTATAGACTGGTTGTCATTCAAGCTTCTCTCTAGCAACCAGTTAAAAAATTCAAGTCTCATCTCAAAATAATTCGGAAGTAGTTCCTGCACACTGCACAGGTGTATGGCGATATGGATGTATATTTTCGCCATGCAGTATTCTGGAGACTCTTTGTTTGGAAACATTAAACTGTAGAGCCAAGCGCCTTATGCTAATGGAAGGATCGATTTCAACAGCTGCCAGTATTCTTTCATCGATTGAAACTCTTCTTATGATTGCAGCTCCTGCGTTAGGTCTTGCAGTTATTACTGATCCAGTTTCTTGAAGCCTTCGAAAGGTATTTCCTCCTCAGAGTTTTGCAAACTCTCTTTTTACTTGTTGGTTGCTAGTTAAGTCTTTTATAATTTTTTTCTTTTTTTTAATTTATAAAAAGCTAGACAAGCACTACGGAGCCTGGTATCCGCAGCCAGTTAAACATAATACGTTGTATAAACCCCCATATTGCCTCGAGCGAGCCAAGTCTAGAGCATATTTGTAGTGGTTTTGATAAGCTAAAGACTAAACTAAACTAACAACCCTAATCTCTCGATTCGTATGCTTTTAGCTAAGCTCTTGTCAGAACACGTCCATATAGCTATTCGTTTAGTGTTTTTTTAAACACGTAGTTCTCATGAATTGAGCCAAACATCATCTGGAGTATTTTACTTTTGAAGCGTTATTGGTTTTCCACATTCTTAACCGCAGAAAGGTAACCTCCTTCGATTCGACGAACATGAATTTTATTTTTTTAGTTTTCTCTTTACTCCATTTTCCGATTTCCCGTGTAACTCTAGTTGTCTATGAGTTGTTTTTGCTTTTTCCTTAAAACAAACCACTTAACATTAATTATTGAGCTTCGCAGGATTTAGTCAATAGCTTTTCTTAAAATCGCAGATTTTTAATCACTGATCAAGGTTCAATGGTCACCGACGTGATGTTCAATGTGGAGGAGACTGATAAAAAATCATATCCAAGTTGGGATCAAAACACTTGGAGCACAAGTTAGTTAACGATAAAAAAACACCTCTTTTGATCAAATTTCGCAGTCAGAACAAAAAATCTAAAAAAATGAGAGAGCGTAACAAGTCGAGCGAAATAAAATAAAATAGTTGAGCAAGTGTATCAATACTCTAGGGCCACAACAATCAGAGATCCTTAAATTCGGTTACTGTTAGCATTTGATTCGTCATTGAAAGCTATTTAAGTCGAGATAATAGAAAAATTGCAACACCAAAGGACTGTTTACATGATCACGACTAACAAACGACGAACAAATCAAGAAAAGTGATCTAAAGTTGGTTTTGAACCTAGATTCTTCACAAACTCTAAAAAATGAAAGAATTATTTTTCTTGGTAAGGTTTAGATGCCTAAACTTAGCTTCTAATTGCTTAAATTTAATAGATTTAAGAAAACAGTAAATTTTCTCATTCTAAGCAACGTAAAACCAAGTTTATTCATCTGAATTTCAACATAAGCTAGATTCCTATCATTTGCTTTGATAAGAATCTTGGTTCAAAATGAGCTTGAAATCATTTTTTTCTTTATTCATTCGTCGTGTTCATGTGAATGGCCCTTAACTATTCATAGGTCAAAATAGACGATTAGAATTAAAAGTTCTTTTGTCATTGTCAACATATCAATTAATGAACCGATCGATAACACCAAATGGCTCCTGTCTTTCCCTAAAAGAAAGATTCATCTCCGATAAACTTCTTATTCGTGGAACACAGGTCAGAAATTTTTGAATAGCAATTATTTTTCGCTTTGTGAAAAATACATTCAATAGACAAGCTTCCAATCCTTTCAAGAATTCAAGCCAAGCGATAGTCGAATCGCAACCTCTGATTGCAGTGTTTGCCACAATTAAGTTAAAATCTAAGCGAAAAGGAAATAACTGTGGAACAGTACTGTGTGTTTTGATTAGAAAAAGACAACAGTGTTGTGTAATGTAAACATCTTCCTCTTGTTTCAAAAGCTCATATCGCCTTTTGTCCTCCTTTTCATTTCAATAAAATTAATTAAATAATAATTGCCCATAGGAACTCCAATATGCATACAACACAGCAACTTATTGAATGCCATTGTCATGTTAAAATTCGACTCATCAGAAATTTTGTTGTCACATAGCTAAGCTAATTTGATAATATCTAAAGGTTAGTTTTCGACCGTACGCCGAACGTGTGAGGGGTTGGCAATGATTGGGACGCCCGAGGTGTTCATGAAGGGATGGAAAATCGTAATTACTATCAGCATATAATGAACCAAAGCGGAGCTATACAACAACATTTTGTATTGACAATTACCTTTTTGCATAGAATTCCATAGACATCAAGGATGTAGCTCACGTAACATCACACCTCCCGTTTTCGTTCTACACTTCTGTCTGTGCGCCTTTATAGATAGTCGTATAGTATACCATGGTACGACGCGTTCGGCTGCCATAAGTTATTTTCATTGTTTGCGGCAACCGCTGTCATCGTTGCCGTGGCAGATGATGACAGTGCTGCAGTCAAGAATTCTGTGTCCATAATTTGGTTTCGCTGCTCGTGCATTGAATGTTAGTGAAATATTAAAATGGAATGCTATTACGTTCAGCAGGGTTAAGGAACTTCTCAATATTGGATATGGTCGAATTTGGTTTTGGAATGAAGGGGGTGATTGTGTGGGAGATTTTGCTATTTATTAAAAAATGTAACATCGATTCTTTTAGCAGACTTTGGGATTTGAGTCAGCAAAATGAGTAGAAAATATAACCCCAAGCGATATAGTACCCTGTTCGTGAATATCTCTTCCATGATCATCAAGATTGAATGGATATTTTTCGGGTGTTGAAAAAAGGACGTAAATATCTTCTTCCAAAACTCTCTATTGTAACAAAACCATTTCTGATTTCCATAGGAGCCTTTTTAATGAGTGGGCGTTTTAGAGTGTGGCGTTAATATGGGAACTACGCTCGGTTACTGATTTATCAAATTTGCTAAACCGTCTAGCATAAAAGGGAAGACACTCGAAAACTAACTAGAAACTGTTGCATGACTCCCCCGAACAATGAAAGACACTATAGCCCGAAATTGGTTAATTGGCGCCCAAGCAAAGAAAGAGTCTCTAAAGATTGCCAAATATTGATGTAAAGGCAAGGGACTACAGGCGATTGGTTTACTTTTCGCAAATTAAAAGTGCAAACGAAAAACAAAAACTCTTGTTAAAAAAAAAGCACACAGAAAACCTACCTGAGACCCATCAAAAAGTTTCGTTGTTTCCTAGAGACGCACTGTTGTTGCTCTTTTCTAATACACCATTGATCCAGATTAATGACAGGCCATGATCCATGTATCCCTGACAAAAACTGAATCAATTTTAAAAATAAAGCTCTTCATTTTTCGAACAACAAAACATACCTTCACCAGACACACGCACTTTTTATGAACAATTTCAAGCCAACTTAGTTACAGTCTTTCTTTCAGCATCAATGCATCGATTTATAAGCTTCGCTTCATCCAAAAATGCCAAAAGAAATTTTTGCAGTCATTAATAACCCCATCTCAGTTCCGAATCAGTAAATGTTATACTCAATCACAGTTAATCGGATATTTCAATCACTACAGAGCATTGTAGAAAGAACTACTCAAACTACACTACAGGAGAATCTATATATACATTCGAGTATATGCCCTCCAACTCAAACCTAAGTCCTTAGCAGACAATGGCACCCGTACTACCTCTCTTCTCGTCCTCTTTGAAGGATCATAATTCAATCATTTCTCTAACGGTTTTTGCAACCCTTAGAGACACCTGTTTCTCTTGAGTTTTTTTTTTTGGTTCGAAAAGGAAAATGTTAACCTTCCTCCGCTCCTTTAAATCTCCGCGACTAGGAGAGATTTGGGTGAATTTTGACGTAAAACAGATAAAAAATTGCAAAACATTTCATGTGAAAGCTGAAGTTCTGTAACTAGAAACCCCCCTTCCTGTTGGATCTCAACACACATGGACTGTAATCTTTGGCGAAAAGGCAGGGAACTGCTGTTGGTCATGAGGTGGAGTGTTAAATTATATCGGCAGTGTCTGCTTGAGCCGACAAAGGATATTAAACGTTTGATATATGATCGGCAAAAGTTGAATTTATTCGGAGTTATAATACGTGTCAGGGACGAAGGATTTTCAGATACATCATTGTTATTTGATATGATTTTGGGTTCCAGATCCCTTCATTCCCTTCCCCCTTCGCAATTCTAATCCATCCACCTTGTTTCAAAATCGAAGCACAGAGAAATTTTCCAATGGGTGGGCTTGGTGTTCTGTGATTTGATTCCGTGACAAAATCCTTTTTGCACTTTTCATCGTAGACACTATGTTGTTATGTTTTAAGGAACTCTGAGCAGGGAGGCATGTTGTGTGTTGACTTTTGTCGTTATCCCTGCAAAAGTCGACTTGCTGGCAAAAAGCTCTCAAATGTCCACGAGACATTATTTTTCGTGCTCAGTTCTAACACTCCTGTGTCAAGTTATTTTTCGTATACCTTGCTTCATAACAAAAAAAAAAAAAACACTTTTTGTTTCTTCGATGGTCTCCTTCTTTACTTGGTGTCTCAAGGACTTGAGATGAGGAAAAGGATTTTCTTCACTCGGTCGGTTATATTGAGTTTCAGTGTTCTACCCAGCATACAGCTTAAATTCGAAGTGAATAGGGTTTTAAGTGCTTAATGTGAAACTTCTGAGTGAATGTCTTAGAATCCTTTTAGAAGAGGATATAATTTGCATTGATTTATGCTCCGACATTTTGGTATGTACAAGGAAATGTTAAACTTACGGTTAGGTATAAATCAAACGAGTAGTCTAATTACTGGGTGGGATATGAATTATGCTGTGTATGTATTGGTCAAGGACTATAGTTTTTGCTATGCATGTGCGGTTGAAGTTGGGTGCACATAATTTGGAAACACTGGGCTGTGGTTGGATTTTTGACTGATTAATGGGAATGGGACTTGATCTGAATTGACTTGAGAGATTAGTTTCGAAAATTAGAAAACGGGAAGGTGTTATGGAAGTTGTAATTGAAACTTTGGTGAGTATCTTGTCCAGGTGCGCTTGAAGAATGATGATGAATTATGTTTGGCCTTTTCCGGAGTGCCAGTGAGAAGACATATCGAAAAGATTGTATAACAGAGCAGTTTGAAGGATGATTTATTTGACAAGTTTGCTTATTTAATCGAATGTCATATATTCGTTCATTCATTTGAATGTTGATTCATTTGAATGTTCATTCATTTGAATGTTCATTCATTTGAATGTTCATTCATTTGAATGTTCATTCATTTGAATGTTCATTCATTTGAATGTTCATTCATTTGAATGTTCATTCATTTGAATGTTCATTCATTTGAATGTTCATTCATTTGAATGTTCATTCATTTGAATGTTCATTCATTTGAATGTTCATTCATTTGAATGTTCATTCGTTTGAATGTTCATTCGTTTGAATGTTCATTCGTTTGAATGTTCATTCGTTTGAATGTTCATTCGTTTGAATGTTCATTCATTTGAATGTTCATTTATTTGAATATTTATGAATTTGAGTTGTCTTTCATTCGAATTCCTAGTTTTATTTTTAATGAATATTTTGCTCATTCGAATGTTGATTTATCCGAACTATTTTTTTGAGTGATCATCGGGTTAGTTGCTAGTTTGTTAACCTTACATTTTTGACTTAGTCAAGCTTAGGACGTCGGGACTAGAAGATTTCGGATCGTCCACCCACCATGCTCCTGCATTCCTGCATAGCACAATATTCGTTGAAATCAACCTAATATCCACTTTCCAACTATACAAAGGTACATCTTCAATGACTCCAACTACAAACCACCTCTAACGACTCAAACCTGTAACGTAGAAATTATTTATCCATTATAAAACAAAATCAACGCATCGACACACCATCATTGCATCGATGTTGGTTTGCATTTAGAAAGCCTAAAGCGTTTCTCATTATGTGGTCGTTGTGTGATCTAAATTAAAACCAAGCGATGCATATAATGCAAACTCCTACTTCAAAATTCCCTAACGTAACTTCGGTAAGCTATCGATGCAACATCATCATCGTCCCCGTCAATACCACAACTAGATGTGTGTCAATATCGTAAGCTAATAATATCACTATATTCATTGCTGCTTTTTCGACTTTCCCCTCTATATGGATGTGTGTGTGTATGTGTGTAAGCAAGTGTATCCATCCAAGTTTGTTTATTATTTATTAAGGGAAGGGCTAGACGAGATGCGAAATAGCTCCATATCTACCTTTATACCTACCCAAACTACTTCACCACCAACACTCTAAATTGAAAAGTGAATTGGTTCGTTGGCCACCAATTGTTTGCGTACTCTTATACCCAATTGCACAACTTGGGTAAACAGTGAACATGTTTAAAAAGTCCTTTTCCGCGAGGACGATGAAAGAACAAACAACCAGGGAAATCAATTTTGTACTAGGTATAGACGAAAAACATATCAGTTGAATACCACGTTGTGTCTCTACCTAGAAATCGTTAGTTACGTTAGTTACGAACAATTTTAACTTCATTACAAAATAAAAAAAAAATGGCAGTTAGAAATGCTCGCCATGTTTGAAATGTAGACACAGATTTAGCGACACGTTTCAACAATTAGAAAATAGAACTCTACGTTGTAAGAAAGATGAATCGGTGTTTCTCTGTGTCATGCGCATGCTATTTAATGAGAAAATTTTAATTCAATTCCTGTGCATAACTCACACGTTTTAGTTAAAAATTGTTTTATTTGTTTGACTTGTTTATGAACTCGTGCATCATGGTTGTCATAGAAGGAAGTGAGTTTCTGTTTTGAGACATATTTTCATCAGGGTTCCTAACCGGACACTGCAAACTAAGAAAACACCTAAAAGTACTAGGCATAGAGAGCATTGACCAATGCAGATACTGCAACGAACAGGAAGAGTTTCCTGACCACCTTTAGGTGACTGTGAAGCTCTATTACATCAAAGAAAGAAGTACCTAGGATCCTACTACGTAGAGGAGAGGGAGCTAAAACTCCTAAGCGTAGCCCAGATTCTAAGTTTCATCAGAGGAACTAATCTGGGTGAAGTACTTTAAAAAGAATTAAGGAATACGACTTCAGAAGTAGGGGGTACAATAGATCTATAAGGTGGAATACAAAACCCCAAATATTCATTCATTCATTCATTCATCAGGTGCAAGGCAGTGTTCTGTTCTTCAGTCGCTCATTTGAATGTTTTCAGCTCTTGACGCCCTTTTAGACGGTCAGTTCTTAGTTCAATTTTCAGTTCAGTTAAAAAAAGTCGGTGTAAACAAACGTCAGTTTTGATGTTCAGTTGAGTTTTTATTTTAGTTTTGAAAAATCAAAATCAGAAAGAAAACTGAGAACTGAACTGAAAACTTATGAGGATTCCATGAGTTTAAGTTTCAGTAAAGTTTCAGTTAAACTCTTGAGTTTTTGGCATTTAGACATAAGTTGGGTCAAATCGCATCATCACCTCCCCGCGGTGCCCGCTGGATAACTTCGAGGTAGTCAGTGGATTTGTCTACCTGGGCACTGCTGTAAACCCAGCCAACAACATCAGCGCTGAAATCAAACGCAGACGAACTCTTGCTAATCGCTGTTTTTTTTTGGGTTAAATAAGCAATTGAGGAATAAAGTCCTATCGAGAAGAAACAAGGAGACACTATACAAAACACTCATCATCCCGACCCTGCTATATGGGGCAGAAGCATGGACCCTCTCCCAATCGGATGAAAAGTCACTTGGAGTCTTCGAGAGAAAAGTTCTGCGTACGATTTATGGTCCTGTTTGCGTTAATCGAGAACACAACGTTTGACGAAGAAGATACAACGACGAACTATACGAGCTGTGCAGCGACATAAGCTTAGCCAGAAAAATTAGAGTCCAACGACTAAGATGGCTGGGCCATGTAGAGCGAATGGACATCAACGCTCCAGCGCGTAAAGTCTTCAACGCCAAACTAGAGGGAGTCAGAAGCCAAGGTAGACCTCATCTTCGATGGAGCGGCCAGGCAGAAGGAGATCTCGGCCAGCTTGGAGTGCAAAATTGGAGACGGCAGGCTAGAGATCGAGCCGGCTGGAGGGGCATATTGGACAAGGCCTAGGAGCACCACGCTCTAGTTGAGCCACCTAAAGAAAGAAAGAAGAAAGAAGACATAAGTTTAACTGGAAGCTTAACTGATATTTCAACTGAAACTTAAAATGAAATGATCGTCTAAAAGTCCCCTTTATACACAATAAAATAAACGGCTTCAGAACTTTCAAGAAGTTTTTCGATTTGCCTTTCGATTTCTTCTTTTTATATTGAATTCAACGGATCAACTTTCTGACCGATTGTATGTTTGAGTGAGCAAAGTGAAGCTAAGGTTCGTCAGGTTATCAGTATGATTAACAAATATGGCCTTATTCAAGTGCCTTGTGGTGCCCCGAGCTTTTACTAGCGATCGACGGACAATTTAGTGCTTAGAGCGGATTTCTTCAAAATTCAATCACTTTCTTTTTATGAGTTGAATTTCGAACAGGCTTCCTGATCCTTATAACACAAATGCATCCTTGTTTTTGTTACTGCTGCCCTGTTGTGTCAAGTTGTAGGGCTTTTTACGTCCACAAAATGTGATAAGTTTTCTTTTTTTCTTGTTTGACTCTGGTCTTTTTAATTTATCGTAACATTTTGTCCCATTTTTTGTTCTCCTTTTGTTTTAACGCCTTCCTTTCTATTTTATTGCTTTCAATCATATTTTCAGCAAGCGCAAGTGTTAAATAAACACTCTTCCTGACTTACTCGTTTCATAATTTTATTTGATTAATTGACAAGTCTACATACAATTTCTATAGCTAAATAAATTCTTGTTTAACATTTCTCACATCAATTCTTGCAAGACTCCAAATCCGCACGTACACAAGAGACACCTGCAACCACTAGCTGCTACTTTAATCGTTTACACGGGTATGAAAAAAAAGTAAAAAAAAATACCCCCCGGCATGATGATGAAGTGAATCAAACTCCGACCAAAGGCATCACATACCAGTTTAGAGGCCATTCTCATTAGTTACCTCTTCACCGTGCTAATAGATCATCAAGGCATGAGAATCATTGCAGCGATGGCAATAGTGAACATCTGGCTTCTTGATGTTGTTTTTTTTTTTCTGTTGTTGTTGTAGGATTGGCACTGGTAGGTACCTACTTCACCAATCCAATCCAACCAAGCTTAGATAAACTGATCGGGAGCGGTAGCTGTAGATGTAGCTTTTTAACCATTCGGATGCATACTTATTAGCTCATTCATTTGGAATGCAGTGGCTTGCCTTGAAGAGTAGCATTGCTGCTCCACACAGCTGGAGAAGAGATTTCTCTGTTGTTGTTTTTGTTTTTGATTTTTTTTATTTGATTTTTTTCTTATTACGTCTCGTTGGAAGAGATCGATAATAGCAGTCAATCGAAGTGTTTACTGATTTGCATGCTATAGAGAGGATTTATCGCCATGGAAATGTTAACTCTTCTGATTGATAGAATATGGCAGCAAATTTAAAGCTATTCGGGGGTCTTCCACTTGCGTAGATTTAGTCAGTTAACATTGCGTTATCGACGAACAAATAATAAAATAAAAATTTGAACATACCCTGGGTGCACCTTTGTGCGTAACAAATTAATTTCATCAATAAATTTGGCGAAGTTAACGAATGTCCTTCCGTTGCTATGGTGTGCTTTTGAAACAGAGCGGGTGTATCTCCATGGGATGGTTTTTTAATTGCACCTGATGGTGGTTCTGGTTTGCACACTGTACGCGGGGGTGATAGGTAATCCAATTAGTCCACATCAACACCAGCAGTTCACGGAACGATGAAGCCTGTTTTTTTTTGTTTTCTTTTTTTTTTGTGTTAAATTGTAACTGATTGCTCTTTGAGCTTTTGTTCGATGACAAGCATAGCTTTTAACATTTCGTTCTGAACGGTGTCGAACAGTGTTATTCCAATGGCGGACAGGTTTTACTCTCAAATGGTCAGAAATTTAGCTGTGGGGGCCGAAACACAATATTGATCGCGTGGTCATCCATTATTTGTGGATGATGCGGTTCGAAATGTTTGCATGGTTTTTGTACAAAAATTACAAATGTGAACACAACACACTGTGTGCGCACGTGTTGGAGTAATTTAATTGGAAAATTTGCATTGTAAGTTCTGCACGATTTATTTTAAATTATAAAGTGCAACTTGCTTTCTATGAGTTGGGAAGATAAATTATGGTAAAGTTTGAAAATAGTCGTTTTGCGAATTTTAAAAAGAAGCAATGCTCAGCACAGTTCTAAGAAACAAGAGTGAAAATAGAAAGTGATATGATTTTTTGTTATTGAAATTATTTAAAACGCTTACTAAAAATGATTTAATTTGTAACAAGTAAATTAAATTAAATCACTAAGTTTTCATTGAATGTCTTTAAACAATCATTTGGAACAAAAAAATAAGAAGTTACCAAAAAAAAATTAGAAGCTCACAATGTCTTTACTAATTATTTTCGGGGCTATGAGTTTTTTCATCTCACATTTTAGTATCCATAGAACGTAGCCTGTGCGCAGTTATGTGATGTGTTTTATTTTTTCAAGTATTAATCACTGGGCAGTCTAACAATGACTTCTCTGTGTGTCTTTTTAATTTTTTGTTCATCTCAACTCATTCTGTGAGCATTTCTAAACTCGTTCGGGTTAAAGTACTTTTCGAAACACCCTTATTTTGGCTTCCAAACACTTTTTTCTGCTAGTTTGCTGTAACAATAAGTAAACCCTACAACTCACCGTCTGTATTAAACCTCTTGTCAAGCATTTTTCAAAGCTTAGGTAACGTTCTCAAGGCTAAACAGCTCTTATTTAGAGAATTGCCTAGTTACTGACTCGATTTCATATATTTTGAGCAAGTGATTTGTTGAATTAGCTTAAAAATTAATCTTTAAAGTATTTTTCAATTAGGTTGAGCAAAGCTGGTTTCGGCTTAAGTTGCTCCGTCTGGAAAGTGGTTCTTCGAAATGCAGTTTTTAGAACCTCAATGAATTCTTTTTTGGTACTTTCAATTCAGAGTTGTATGTCCAAAAAACTCAGTTATGGTACTTCAGGAGAATGGTTTTGTATTTCTTTATCGTTCACAGTTTCCATAGTGTTTTCGAGGTAAAATGTAAAAAACGACTTATAGAGTTGATCGTCATAAAGTCAACCTGTCAACGGAAATTGAAGCTTATACTACATTTTCAACTGAAGTTTATCTAGGTTTTTTTCCAGGATGGTTTGTGTTAACCAAGAAGCGTTTCCATCTGGACGGCAGCCTGCTTTTCCTATAAACAAGAAAGAGACATGTAAACGAATGTCACCGACATATGACAGCAGGGCAGCAGAGGCACTGCTATCAATCGTGCCACTATTGGAAATAGTGTGTTCAGTACGATATTTGTCACTGGGTGTCGAGTAGGTTTCATTGAAACCCAATAACTGAAAAGGTTTCATTTTGTATGGCAAACCGGGTAATTTTTATGTAGATTTGGTGTAGTTTCGTGATTACCTAGTTTAAGTGCCAGGTGAAAATACAGTATATATATTTATAACGATAAGTATCGTTTCCTCCAGCGATTTTAGAAAAGTTCCAGAACCAAGAAATACTCTGCCACTACCAGAATTTAGAAGCAAAGTGCTTTCCTATAGCCTTACGTACAATTTGGATTTCTACTCAATCGAAAATTCTGTGAAACTAAATGGGAGATGTGCAAAATAGATGAAACATTTGTAGGGTTTTGTTCTCCAAATGCATGAATATTTGGGTTTTTTCAAAGGAGTTGGGTTGGGTTGGGTAGAGAGTTGTGGTGTTTCACAGCGAATTGAAGGGTTTCCAGCTTTTAGAATCCTGTCTTGCACTAAACACAGTTAAGTTTAGATAAGATATTTTGCCCAACAAAAATTCCTCTCAGGGAAAAAACTTGCAGTGCCAAAGCTTATTTAAAAATGTTTCCTTTCAATACATCAAAATTTGGTTTACGAAGAACTGTTGCTCAAATTTTATTAGCTACCACCGTGGATTGATTTACTTAAACGAAACAAAAAAAAAGTCCATTGAGAATTAAGCCTCTCCAGCTCGTTAAGCGAAAGGTGTCTTTTTTTTAGACGGCAGCACTTTTTTCGGGTTCGTCTTTTTTACAGCTGTCTACGCCGATTCCGATCGGCTTAGTGGGAAAAACCTTTTCATGGCAGTGTATTTACTTTCGGAGGACGAATCAATTGTTCGCTAAATGCGATACTTAAAAAAAAAAAAAAAACTATTTTATGTTTCTGGGCTTCGAGCATCGAACTTCCACGTAACAGGCAGCAGACAGTTGATACCTGTCACGATCAATTGTTTAGTGGAAATGTAGAAATATTGTCATAAAAACTTCGTTAGAGTGTATGACGTTCTATTTGCCAATTTGTTTTGCTTTGTGGAAATTGATTTGTTCTGACGAGTTTATTTACTTTATATTTGGTGCAAATTAACACTTCGTAAGTGATGCCGAGTTTTCCAGAAGGTAGCTTTCTTAACGAATCAAATTTTTAGTCTGGTGCTACGAGGTTGGAGTGGGTAAACGAAACACGAGTAGTATCCAAATAGTGTTCAAATTGTAGAGGACCATATTTCTTCCAATATTCATTATAATTCGAACCGTATCTAATAAATTGATACAAACAAATCAAAATTCGTAGACGAAAATAACTCATAACGAACGACTGCGCCTATTGGAGAGTTACTACTCCCTTAACGAAAGCTACCAGGGAATATCGGAGAGACTTATCCATAATTTCTCACCAAATTTCGCTGGTAACCCTTTGGGTTCTGTTGTTGGACCCCTATTGTTTATTTTATTTTCAATTAACTTAGCTCCCTTCTTTGACCCTTTTGATGTAAAACTGACCAAGCTTTTAAAAAATTATGAAGTAAATCTGCAATCTATGGAAATGAATCCCCACCATTCATGGACGCCATCCAAAAGGTTTTGTTCTTTGAGAGGTTTGGTTTTTAAATTGGCAGCACTGTTTCTAGTGATATTCAATTTGCCGGTATATTTTTTTTTTTGTGGTCTGTAGCTTTGCCATTTCACATTGACTAAACTGGCTTCGGAACAGCACTTGCAAATTGTTATTTCCGATATACAGCTCCAGTTGCTCAAAAAAGTGGTCGAATATTTGACGACCGATTACGCTTCATTAGAGCCTGTTGTGGGGCTATTATGCCCCTGAAATCGTTTCAAAGCACTAATGGCATAAGAATATCTTTTATTCAATTAACCAATACCATTTGAAACTTATTTTAACGTAAGTTATTTTGGCTTGAATTTGAATACCTCTAACATCCTTTACAACCCTGTATCGCCAGACTTGACAAAGGTTGTCCTTTTAGCTTCAAGAGTGGTTTTGATGTTTTTGCAAAGTACTTAGTTACTAAAACTGTTCTTTTCGATATCAGGCAGGTAATTTTCTTAAGCATCTTGATTCCTTCACAAACGTTCCTTGTTTTTTCATTTCGTTTCCTAGAACAGCGAAAATTCTTCCCCTGAAATGTTCATAATCGTTTTTCGACGTCGCGTTGATCGGAGCTCTTTATCACTTATCCCTTGTCCATACCCATTAACTCCGAATAAATTTCGCATTTCGCAACCTTACAGACGCCATAAGTCTCATTCTGATTCTCCTACTTAACATTTAATGAAAAACCAGACTCATTGAATTTCTCTTTTCTGTAGAACCGAAGTGAGACTATCGCCCTGCGCCAACAATAAAAGTCCACTTGAATCTTAATTTCTACTTCGTAGAACCTACTTCGCCATCACCTCCCACACAAGATACTCTTTAAACGAAAAACAAGTCGTCGTTATCTGTACCAATTATATGATGGCCCAGTGTCAATCCCAAGCAATTTGCATAAATCATACCTTCTTGATATAACGTCTTGCTGCAAAACATTATCTCTGGAGCAAATAATAAAAATGAATAAAAGGTAAGTAGAGTACGCAACAAGAAGTATGTTTCTCATAAAAATAAAAAGAACCAAAAGTCCTCATTGAATATCACCACAAGCCAGGCCAGTTGCCCCCTCATAACATTATCTCTCAATCGCGTCTGCAGCTCATCAATTTTATTCGCAGCGCAACCCATAACCATTGAGAACTGAGAGCTCGCAAGTTCATAAAGCATAAAACATCACCACAACAAAAACAGAAAAAAGGAGAGAGAAAAATGAAATAAAAAAATACGACCGAGAAAAAAGAGGAAGGAGTGCTAAAACGACTTTCAATTGGGTTACTGAAGGTTAAGTAGGTGCCCTGCAGAAACCAACCATGGGGGTGGAATGCCTGAGAGGAGGAAACAGTCAAGACAGACGACCACGACCATGGCCACGACAATGATCACTACAACAACAACAAAAAGAAAGAAGAAAAGCAAAGTTTGTGCATAAAGAATATACGTTTATTGCATCCACTTTATATAAAAATTCCAACCGCATAGTGACAACATAATCGCAGATAAGTTCCGCATTGAAATGGTATCCTGCCCGAGCAGCGCAGCACACCATATACCTACTATACTCTCCTAAATGGTTCTCTTGTTCTGCCAATTGTCCGCTGCTGGATGATTATGATAGCAGTAGCAGCAGTAGAATTTATCCTGGTTTCTTTAGTTTGGTCATTTACACAATCTACACAGCCCTAACAACCCCGTCGTCGTCGTCGTCGTCGTCGTCGTCGTCGTTGCCCCCATCAGAGATACCCGCCCGACTCATATCGTCTTCGTCGGACGGACCGAATTTTAATCGAAATGGAACAAGGTCTGTTCCGGAGGAACTCACCATATTTTTCTGTCATCTATACTCCTTCACACAATGCACCCGAGAGCGAGCTGTACCGGTCCGGGTGCGGGGTGTTGTCCTCTCGTATACATGACCATGGGGTATGTTCAATAATATGCTTCCACAATGATGACTTATTAAATTGTTTTTTTCCTTGTGGTTATGACGTGTAAGTAGACGTCGACAACGACGTCGACGTCTACAACGACGACGCGAAGACGTGGCCTTAAGTTGTTCCTTTGGAAGCACCTAGCATCCCTCCACAAGGAGACGTCAGTGTCAGGATAGTGTGTCGTTGCCTGGGGCGATAGTTGTTCTCTTGGTAGTTGCATCTTTGTACTATGGTTGCATCAGAGCAACGCACAGAGGCGTCAAGTATATGAATTTTTACATGGCATGCAAAAGCAAACTAATATATCTGTCGTCCACCAGAGTCATATTGAAGGCGGAAAGAAAAAGAGGATGGCACTAGCACACAGATACACACAAGTGTGTGACTTTGCATTAGAGAGGCAGCTATACACACACTCACAGATGCGCGTGTCGTAATAAAGAATAATTATATTTGCTTTAGTTGCTGGAGCTAAAGTGTAATTTTTTATTATTACTGTCATCGCAGTGTGTTTATTAAGGTAATATTACCCGAGTATCCATTTTTATTTGCTTGCAGAAGATAGAGAGTAGTAATTTTCACTATGACTAGACTATACATACAAAATAATGGGTGAGCTCGTTTCTAACATTAACATGAATCTGTGCGTTAACTGATTCAGATATGCTGCAGTTGTATGTGACAATATTGCTTTGGGGGTGTTGTTGGAAAGATTTCTATGAGTGCTGGGAATTTGATAACGTTTTCATAAGACTCATTTAGTATCGTATAGCAATTGAAAGGGAAATTAATTATCTCATCTCACGTTGGGCGCCAGAAGAAAAATTTCTTATGTTTGTGCAAAGATATGGCTCATTTTTTGCTTTTCGGTTGAATTCTATACAAAAAATTGTAAGAAAATATTTGATTGAGTTGGGATTTGTGTGTCACATTTTTCAGAAAAAGCATTTCTGTAAGAAAAAGTTCGTCTTTTCTTACAGAGGGTTTCTGGACGAGTATTCATAAATTGAGTGTTTTGTGTTACACTTTTATAGAACCTCTGTTTTTTAATTTATTTTTTTTTGTGATGGCGAAGTAGGCTAGGTACTACGAAGGAGAAATTATGAATGAACTTTGATTGCCCAAGAGGTATTTGATGTGCTAACTAAATTCTTCGGAACTGATTTTTTTCTGAGCGAATTTAAGCTACTTTCGAAATCAAATGCCATCATATCCCATATGTTAAACTATTTGCTTTTCAAAAATTGTGAAACTTATGACAAGAAAAGTACCTTCAAACTACGGCTTATTAGGATATCTTGATTCTCATTTTTTTCCCTTTTGACTGCATCAATAGCTCATTTAGGTTTCCAAATTATTAACTCATCAGTTGGTTTGATTGTTTTGTAGTCTACTATTACACAATAACTTAACCTAGATCGATATGACAGGCCGAAAGATGCTACCTTGAAGTAGTCCTGGGCTATATTAATCGTTAAGCCGTTCCGAATAAGGAAAATTGTTTCGTTTCGTTCAGATCAACACGAAATAGCTATTTACATACTCGTATAATGAAGTGTGATGAAAAAATTGTTTAAATTCTTAGAATAGTAGACCTTAAGGACTTAAAGTGTCCCTGTTATCCGTTTGTACTTTTTTGTAAACAAAAAATTACTGAACACTCATATTGATTTTCAGCAAAAGACAAAATTTTGCATATGATGCAATAAAACAGTCGACCAAATAAAAAATTGGATGGAAGTAAATATATGTTTGAATGGATTCAATTAAAATCTTGTTAGAATTTCCCACGGACTAATGCTCTCTTAACTCTCCATCGGCGCGGCGTTGCGTCCATTTTATTGAGATGAATTTTCGTAGTTCTGTTTTGTATATCCTTATTGGATGTAGCTCTGGTTTTCCGCAAGGTAGAACCTTAGGTCCATTTGTTTTTATTTTCTCTTTCTGTATTGTAGCTGAGTGTCTATAGTTCGAAACTTAATATTACAATTTTATTTCAGATCACTTCGTTTTTTGAACAATGATTCTATTTTTAAAAATTGCTATAAAAACTGATTGAAGCTTTATGTTTGCAAGTCAAAAAAAGATGACCTTTTTTTCGTGAATTTCTCATTAATTCTTTCTGTTTTCTCTGCAATCGGTCCCTTTTCAGAGCTGAGTCATTATGTGGGCATTGGCAGAATATGTGAGCTAGAGCCTTGTGTATCAGCGATATGTTAAAAAATTAAACTCATTTTCGAATTTGGCTTCTTCAAAGGTATCATGCTTCATAACATTTTTTCGTTTACTTAAATACACTAGAAGTTCGAAGAAAATTGTTCGAACTGCTCTTAGTTTGTCGGCTCATCCCAGACACCTTTGGCTGCACGATTCTTGAACACTTTCCATCATTTTCAACACCGAATATTTAGCCACCTTACATACAATAGATGTTTCTCCATGCTCTCAAGTGTTTATTCGAACACAAAAAATTGACTTAGTAGGTTCAGTAATAAATCTCCGACTTCTAAATTACCTTCCATAACTTTTAATCTGTCAATCTTTAAGTTTGATTTAGCATTAATATCTACATGGAGGTCTGATTTTTAAATTAGTTTCTGGTCAATTGTAAATTGGCGATATTTGCGTTGTCAGTACGTTTTGTCAATTTGCAATGAATAGACTTACCTCAGAACAACGCTTCTTATGAATTTTGTCTTTTTGAGGTTTGGTTTTTAAATTTGCAACACTGTTTCCAGTTTTTGTCAATTTGACAAATAACAGTTTATTTATGGTCAGTATGTTTAACCATTTTATAATGCATACACTAACCTTAGAGCGAATTTTGCGAATTACCCAATGTCCTAATTGGCAGCCATCGCGCGACCGAACAACGAGCGACGGGCGCTGCATCGGACGATCAAAATTTCAAACAACAGTAACCCTATTGTGTGTTCTTATTACCACAGAAAAGCGGTCGCGATATGGGGTAGCGCGGTCGCATATGTTTGTTTCATGATCGTTTAAGCTTTATCATTAAAGCTTTTCATAATCAAACTGCATACTCGTAGGGGAGTGCCCCTATCAAGGAAAAACTTTGTGCGACCGACACTACGAAAATTAGTCTGGTTGCTTCAAATCAAACAGTTTTCGTCGCGCTGCTCTCAGCAAATAGCAAGTGAATATGCAGCCTGGTCGCGCGATCTTATGAGCATCTTGCGATTGGTATTAGGACACGCATTGTTGAAGCACTACCAACAAGCAACGCGGCCGATCGTAGTTCGTCGTTCGGTCGCGCAATGCAAATCCAATAAGAACCTAGCCTTATTATTGCCGATGCAAAGCTAGAGCCCCAGTTGCTCGAAAGAGTCGTCAAATATTGAACTTCCCAATTGTGTTTCATTCGAACCAGCCGTGGGGCCTATATGCCTGAATTCGTTTTTGAGCTCAAATGGCGTAATAATATTTTTTTATTTAAAATCTGCTTATGAAACGTATTTTGAAGAAGAAGCCTTCCCTACTTCGCAAGTGTAAAATTTAAATTAAAGATTGTTGTAAATAAAAGAGTTTAAAAAAAACTTTTGTTTAAGTTGGCATAGTTGTAATTTTGTTTTCATGAATATTTCTTTTTCTAATTGCAAGTTTTTTTTACAAATACATTCTTTTTCCCTCAATCCTTTAATTTTATCATAAAATAACACCATCAATCTGGCAAAGTATTGAACGGGAGGGTGGCGAAGCGACCAGACTAAAAAACAGAACCCTGTTGCCTAGAAAATTGAAACTTTCAAAATTTTTATCAAATTTAAATTCTTAAAAATTTCTTATTTCATTTATCTAATTGTTTTTTTTTTTTCTTTTTACACACATCATCACAACTCGCTGTGTCCTTTGAGAAACCGGGAGAAGATACTGAAAATAATAATGGCCCTAACCTTGTTGGCCCTAGCCTTGTTGGAATCCATTATAGTTTTAAGTATTTGGTGTTGAAACTGAATGTTGACCCTCTCCGTATCAATCAATGTCTTCAAAAAAAACAAATAAAACATCAAACAAAAATCTACTCATCTTTTGTAAAAAAACGAATTCTGTGAAGTTCAATCTTTAGCCCCAAGGCGTTCGGCAAACAACTGTATATGTCTCCTCCATTCTACACAAGTTATGGTTGAAAGAAATGAGCTAGGCGTCGGATCGTGCTTCGTGTTTTACCCACTTTTTATTTGTGATTCGCCCGGCGTCGTTCGGATCTGATTTATAAATAGCGTTGCTCACACAAAGTTGCCAAAAACACAAAAATTGTCAGAAATATTCGCTGAAAGTTTTTAGTTTCACGTTCTTGTTCTCGTATAGGAGTAGAGCAACTACGCTTTAAATAAGTTCTGTCATTGGGGATGGGTTCAAATACAACAAATAAAAAACCATGAAGATCGGTCCTACCGTTCTCTAGTTTTATGTGGTTGAACAAACTCGACTTTGTTTTATTAATGCCAAAGATAGGTTACCGCTGTGATAACACATTTTTTAACTCGAAACCTAACGAATGAGGTAAATACGATTATCTGGTACCGTACACGACTCCCACATTGGGTAGATGTTGAATCTAAAAAGACACCGCTTCTTCATTTCTTACAATGCTTGGTGATATGGGTGAGGGGGTAGAAGTTAGGAGATGATACTTCATTGTCTTCTGATTGAGGAATATGGATTTGGATCAATTTGAGGTTAGGCTTCTTTGAACGATTTTTACATTTTTACTGAAAAGAAGCTCATTCCTATGTACCTGACGATCAGTTTTGCTGGAAACATCGGCTCATGGTAAGGCAGTTAGACGCTGAATGTGGGTATCGTCCTGCGCTGTGTCCCTTCGTTTGCTTCCTTTTTCAAAGTCTGATTCAATCATTTGGCCTTAAAATGAGTTCCCTTTCGATTTTTTTCTAGGCTTTGGAAGATCCAATTTTTCTCATAAAAACTTTTATAAAAATTTAAAGATGAACCATAAGGTGAGTGAATATTTGTTTGTGCGATCTACTTTAATGCGTGGAATTGAAAAATTGCCAATTGTTGTTTTTCTATTCCTTTCATCCTTTAAAAATATCCAACTTAAAAACTCAACCGGAAATTGTTCAATTTTCTGCTACGGAAAACTTTTACCATCTCTATCCATACAAGTATGACAAACCCAGTGTGTGCATGCTCTGCGCTTTGTGCTCTTGAACTTCCTTCCTCTTTGCCAATGTCCTAAGCTTCCGCTCAAAGACCAACTCAGTAGTTTGGTAGTTTACAATATAAAGAAAATCCTCCGCATCCCATAAGATGGCACAATAAAAATAACTAAATGCAGAGTATATGTAGGTGTAGGAGGAAGGACGAAATCCGAAACCCCATACGAGAAATGGGATTCTGTACATTATCTATACACTCGTACTCATGTGATTGTTCTGCATTCGAAAATGCAATCGAAACTGTACAGACGACATAGTATAATAGTGAAGGCGAAAACAACTTTGCGAAAATAAAAGGAAAGTAGCCTGAAAGGGATGCTGCTGCTACAACCCCTGCTGCTTCTGGTGGAAAAAGATCACAAGAGCACAATTTTAAGATTTATCTTCAAAAATGGTAAAAGTTTTGCTTCTGACGAAGAGAACAAAATAATGGAATAGAAAAAAAAAATCCAATTGTTGTTCTCCCGGGAGCTGCAAATGTTGGTACTCGTATACAAATTTCTCTTTCAAGGATCCAAAACAATGCAGAATCATCACCATCATCATCGTTTCGCGCAGAGTATAAAGCGGAACAGGGCTAATGCAGTTATGCCCGGATAGAAAAATAAGTTTGTGTGGATTGGAAAACATGATACGGGCCAAATTACACTGGTAACAGCAAAGTGCTGGAGTAGTCGTCGTTGTCGTTTTCGTCGTCGTCTGTGAATAATGTCTCCGCCTCCTCAAGTACGAGAGCAATAAAAAGAAAACGTTCTCGCTTTCAGAATAATTTTCCTAAGTGGAGATATTTTGCGACTAGTAAAGTACCACTTTCGACACACAGCCTCCCACACGCCTTCACAGCTTTGGTATGTAGCTGAAGCAAAACAAAAACAAAAAACTGTTTGTATATACGTATATCTTTCAAGTACCGCAAAGTAAAACCTGCAAAAATGAAACCCAATTTAAATATATTCTCTCGGATATCCTTTTTCGCGCTCACGAGTGCACATTCGCCATTTTGTTGTTACTTAACCATTGCTTATACGAGCCCCGAGTACAGGAAGAAGATTGTTCTTTCGCGTGCAAAAATATTATTTTTTTATTTTTTTATTTTGTATGCGGTAGAGGTGCGGGACACTTATGGTTAAATAAAAAAAAAAAATATCTTAAGAAAACAAATACACTTAAGTCCTTTTTGTCGACCATTTATTTGAGAAGGATTTTCTTACAAGGTTTCCGTGTCCTTTTATTGCTCTGGTATGCCCTTTGTTTCTATGTTTATACTTTCATTCCTTCACTGTGTTGCTCCTTTTTTTCTTGTTTACGAGAGCAGTTTTTCACAAGATTCTACCATTGGAACTGTTGGGGCTAAGTGTGACAAGTGGAACTGGAAGGAGAGAAAGGCAAGACAAAAAAAAAAATGAGCAACTTAGGAAGCGGTTAAGTTATGGCTTCAAGAGTTCAGAAGATTGCATTGTTTACCTGAGATTGTTATTTTGTTTCGTCGTCGTCGTCGTCGTCGGCGTCGCGTCGTCTTCGTCGTCGTTTGCTGGTAGGTAGATAATAGGTAGTCTTGTAAGATATTTTTTTCTTCCTGTTATGTGGGGTCAAGTTGAAGCAGAGGAGATGTATGTTATCCGCTTAAGTTTAAGCGTCTTATACCCCCGAAGGAGCAATGTGACACTGAATAAAATTCTTATTGCCTGTCATGTGAGAAAAGTGGTTGCCTGTAGTAATTTTTTTAAGGATATTTGTTGGCAGAGTTGATTAGAGGTTGACAAAAAGAAAAACACAGTCTTGTTTCTACTATTCTTCGGGAGTCAGGAAGCTTTTAAAACTTCAACATGTTGATTGCTTCCATAATTTTTGTATTAGTTATCCTTAAGGCCTTACTGCTTAGAGATGCGGTAAGACATTTATCATCTAGTGAAAAGCTAAACGAAAATAGAAAACAAAAGTTAGTTTGAATATTTCAAGAACAGTATCATAGGCCATCGAAAGCGATTTTCTACATTTTCTTAACAAGAATTGTTTGAGTAAAAAAAGGTTACGCATGCAAAAGCACTCCACAGAGATGAATCATATCATACCACTATTTAGGTAGTGCCATGATCCTTAGCCTAGCTTAAATGATTTCGAAATTGCGACAAATTCAGATAACAGTGTGTTGATGGTCCCGAGAAATTTATTTCTATAAACTTTAATAGACCATATAAAGACATAACTTCGAGATAGTCAAGGACATTGGCTACCAAGGATTTGCTCTAGAAACTGTGCACAACATCAGTGCTACTCTACTTGAATTAATTGAGAAATTAAACCCTCTCGAAAAAAAACATGGTAACCCTTTGTAAGACTCTTATTGTCCCAGTCCTGCCATACGACGCAGAGGCATGACCCTTATCAAAGTGGATGATGAAATCCTTTGTTGTCTCGAAAGAAAAATACTCCGAGTGATCTTTCGTCTCGGTCTTGAAGACGATGTGTAGAGAAGAGTATTCAACAAGAGACTGCATGAGCTGTACCGCGATATCGACATGGGCATGAGCTGTACCGCGGCTCGACATGGCCGGAAGCTCATGCATCATGAGACTACGATGGGTTGTACTTGAAGAGCAGATGGACACCAAAGCTCAGGTTCGACGGGTTTTCACAAACATATCAGAGGGAAGTTGCGGAAGAAGACAACATCAAGTGGAAAAGGACATCAACCAAGTTGGTGTGCAATACTGAATAGTGATTCACCCCGTACTGCCCACCATAGTAGTGAGTAAATACTTTATTAGCCCTTAATTTAAGATTGGTAAATTGCCTGTTAGATGCGGACATTCTTACCAACCTAATGAAGGCAAGATGTGCTCGTTTATGAGGTAGGTTGGTTGAAGCCCAGACGCATCCAGGACTATAGTGAAGCTAATCTATTCACCATTAATAAATGTGAACTTAGTAGATTAGGTGAGGTTGGATAAAGGGTGCACTCGCAAGCGGAAACATCAAACGTAGCAACACGCGCCGCGCTTAGTTGTCCGATAAACTCTCCTGTGCCTCTTCCCATAACCCAATTAATTAAAATCAAAATAAAGAAATAAGCAAAAAAAAAAAAAAAAATAATAATTAAAATTCTCCAACCCAAATCAAATCAATAATAAAACTAAAATTCCTCCAGCCGCGCCGCGAGAAAAAAAAAATTCTTGTGCAAATCTACTCAGTGCTGTGACAGTGAAAAAAAAAATAAAGGAAAAAAAAGCCACACATTAACAAAATCAATAGCCCTAACACAAAGTGCGTTACCTAGTACATCGTCTCCTCCCCCACATCACTCTCGCAGTCCCAGTGACTGCACACATTTCTTCGATTTGATAATCTCTTATCTTATCTAGGCAGTGTGTGCAGTCAATGAGGCTGTGGGTTTGTTAGGCGGATAGTCAATCAACGGTGTTGATCCCGTTGGTGAACTAAAGTCAAGTTGCTAGCTGGGCATAACACCGCTAGTAATTTGATTTTGTTTTCTAATAGGATATACACTTGTTGATTAGACTTAGTAAGCGTCTACGTTTGATATTTTGTTTTGTGTATTTTTGTGAGTTGTAATGTCGGGTAGATTTCGGGTCGATTTTAGCAACATTAGGGGGCTAAGATCGAATTTCTTTGCTGTGTACGCTCACACTGCAAAATGCAGGCCAGCTGTTTTGGCACTAAGTGAAACACAGGTGGGTGTTGGTTCTGATCCCTCAGAGTTCAACCTGCCTGGTTATAGCTTAGTGCCTTTATTCTTTTCTTCCCATGGCCTCGCCGTTTATGTTCGAAATGATATTGCTTACCAGCTTCTACCACAATACGGCCTTTGTTCTAATACGAACTTCAATTTCATGTGGTTAAAATTCACCGTCCGTAAGCATATCATTCACTATTGTTTTATTTATAGAAGCCCCAATTTAGATAGCAATTCAACCTCCAACGAGTTTGATGCGCTATCTGACTCCATAATAAGAATTGTTTCCCTTTATCCTCACACTGAAATCGCAATTGCGGGCGATTTCAATGTACACAATTCTGGTTGGCTTCGACATTCTGGCCAGACAACACCCGAAGGAAAATGTGTTGAGATCTTCGCTGAGTTTAACGAATTAACTCAACTTGTTGATGAGCCCACTCGGGTTCCTGATATTGAAGGCCATGCGGCCAACACTCTTGACTTATTTTTCACTTCTCACCCCGAAAAATACAGGGTTGTAGTATCATCTCCTTTAGGCACATCGGACCATTGTGTCATATCGGTAGATTTTTCACTTTCCGTCACGGTAAAAAAAGATAAAGTCCCTAAAAGAACTGTGTGGCAATACGAGAAAGCCAATTGGGACGGCCTGAATAATTTCTTTCGAAATTTCAATTGGTCATTGTGCTTTCTCGACGGAAACGTTGATGCATCAGCTGATATGATATCTAACGTAATTCTCAACGGCATGAGAAATTTTGTTCCTCACAGAACAAAAAGTATCATCCCCAAAGAGAATTCGTGGTTTGATTCAAGCTGCAAAGAGGCGATTAGGGATAGAGAAAGTAGTTTTCGAAAATTTAAAGGCAACCCTACAGTAGAAAATCGAAATTTGTTCAAACGGGCCAGAAATATCTGTAATGCTCAAAGGCCAAGTTCTTACATGACCAAAAAGTAAGGCAAAAAATACTGTTGTGTCCAAAAGGAAGTAAAAACTTTTGGTCTTTTGTGAAGAACATTAAGAACTCGACCACGTCATCGGTCCCAACGCTCGTCTTCAATGACTCTCCGTATGTCAGCTCCATCGACAAAGCCAATTTGCTGGCAGCTCAATTTGCTGCCAACTCGACACTTCCTCATAGCATATTGGCTCCACCTGAGCTCGAGTCTGCAAATTCTTTGATGAAGCAGATATTTTTTCGAACTCGCTCGGTTGCGAGAGTCCTTAAAGATCTCAACATACATAAATCCGCTGGTCCAGATGGTATCCCCGCCGTTATTCTGAAGAGGTGTTCTTCTACGCTGGCAAAACCACTGCGTAAACTTTTCCATCTTTCCTATTCTGCTGGGATTTTTCCGAGCAGATGGAAAACTGCATTTGTCCAGCCGGTCCCTAAAAAAGGCGAATCTTCCTCCCCTTCCAATTACCGTCCAATTGCACTAACGTCCCTTCTTTCCAAGGTCATGGAAACGTTGATAAACCGTCAACTTATGAAATATCTTGAAGAACGAAAGCTTCTTAATGACCGTCAGTACGGCTTTCGTAGCAAACGGTCCACTGGTGATTTGATGGCTTATCTCACCGAAAAGTGGAACCAATCTTTACATTGTTTTGGAGAAAGTAAGATTATTGCGCTTGATATTTCTAAAGCATTTGATAGAGTTTGGCATCAGGCTCTTTTATCGAAAATGCGTGCTTTTGGTATCGATGAGTCTCTTCTTCGTTGGATTAGAAATTACCTTTCCGACCGTTCAATACAAGTTGTGTTGGATGGCTTCAAGTCTGATACCCACTTCATAAATGCTGGTGTGCCCCAGGGCTCCGTTTTGTCTCCGACTCTCTTCCTCATTTTCATTAATGATCTCTTGTCTGAAACTTCTAATCCTCTTAACTGTTTTGCTGACGACTCGACCCTCAGCTTTTCATATTCGTTTCCAAATTCACGTCCCTGCTCTTCGGATGTGGAATTGGAACGGTTGCGTATGATAAGCTCATTGAATTCTGACCTTGACAGCATTGTTGCATGGGGTCTTATGAACCGAGTAGAATTCAATGCTTCGAAAACTCAATGCTGTCTCTTGTCGTTGAAGCTTAACATTCCCCCATTGCCATTATCCATGAATGGTACCTGCATCGAAGAAACCGAAAAGCTGTCAGTACTTGGTATGTGTGTAAACGATGATCTTCGTTGGAATGACCACATATTTGAAGTCGCCAAAAACGCTGCTAAATGCTTAGGTTTCTTGAGACGATGCAGGAAATTCTTCACCCCTTCTGATCTGGCTACAATTTATAAGGCCTTCATCCGCCCTAAACTGGAGTATAACTCCCATATCTGGTCAGGTGCCGCTCAAACATCTTTGCATCTGCTTGATAGGGTACAAAATAGAGCGTTAAAATTGATAGGTGATAGTTCAATCGTAGAATCGATTGATTCTCTTGAACATCGACGAAACGTTACCTGTCTCACTCTCTTTTATCGCTTCTTCTATAAACAGTGCTCTAGTGAAATAGCCAGTTGCATTCCTCCCCTGAAACAATTTAGCCGCAACACCCGCCTCGCTAGGAATGCTCATCAGTTTTACCTTGAGCCCAACTTCGGGCGTACAGTCAAGTATAGAGATTCATATTTTAGTCGCACCACCCGAATGTGGAATGCTCTACCTGGCCCTGTTTTTCCCCTGCATTACGATTCACAAAGGTTCAAAAGCAACGTGCATCGATGTCTCCTTTCAAATCCTCTCCTATTTTCCTAAATACTCGCACTGTGTTTAATAACATTATAAGGGTAGTCATAACCCCTTGATGTGCGCGTTAATTATAAAAAAAAAAAAAAAAAATCTTTTTCGGATCTCAAGGATCCATTGTGCTCGCCATACAACAGAGGATGAGGAGGGGGGATTGGTAGCAGAGGATTAGGTTAGTGACAAAGTTATTGGGGTTATGAACTCCCACTAAACCATTTGGAACCCTGGATGAATTTTAAGATGCTGTTCAGTGGGAGGTTAGAGATGTCGCCCAGTTCATCGAAGAAGTATGTAACTTCCGAGAGCTCTTCTGCTACTGTGGGCCAAGCTGAGGAAGTAGACATTAAACATTAAACAAAGGGTAAAGGGACTATCTAAGCAGTATGATATTCAAGAAGGTAGGGTAACAACCAGAAGATCTCGCCGGCTAATAACAGCTAGTTGCCTAAGTTTGGCATTGTTTTTTTTTTTTTTACACAGGTTGTACGCAAAGAACCACCCCATTGGTAAGCTGAAGAAGGGTACATCCACGTCAACATCAGTCCATCTGCCAACAACGCCCGTTACAAAGGAAGCAAATAACGTGTCTTGGACATCAATTATGACTCGGTCTGTACAGTGTACACAAAGCAGACGGGGTAGTTATATTTGCAAATCACCCTTACAAAACAAATCGAATAAATAAATTTTCGCAAGGGTTTTTCAAACTTCGAACCAACCTGGCGTCTACGGAACTGCTTAACATCTCTCCACATGTAAGAAAACCAACTCCTAACTCTTAACGACCAGAGTGTTGAGGCAGCAGGATTGAACCGCTCCAAAATAAGAATCTAGTCACCTTTTGATTAATTCTAGAACGTTGTGCTATAGATGTTCAAAAAATGCCTAATAATCTGTGAGCGAAGGCTGTCAATGAAATGAACCCAACCAAGAAACCCAATCCAAAAACTCAAGCCTTAGAAAAAAAAAAAATTAAAAAAGAAGGATTTAAGCAAAGTTACATTGAAGCCTTGGCTGGGTAACAATCGAAACTTGACGGAATGATAAAAATATCTACTCAAACCTAGGAAGTCCCAACTCAATGGAAGTCCTGAATGTCAAGACGAATAGGCAGCTGCAGCGTATTGCTCATTTCATTTTGTTTGTGAATGCCCGTGGTTGGTTATGACAAGAACAAAAGGCTTTTGAAGAACACTTTTCAAAAAATGTTGTTACATCTCGAAATCCACACTAAACGACATCCTGAATCAGACACTCAGGCTTATTCCGTTTCAATGATACCTACTGTTCTATTACACTCCACACAAACCTTTGATGAACTTGCAATTATAACTTGGGAGGAAAACAAATGCTGAACCGATCCAAAAGTTCCTGAGCGATCGAGAGGTACCTCAAGAAGATATAACTTGTCCCAAACTAGTTCGTATGAAGAGGAGCATGGTGTGATATTTTTAATGGTTCAAAGGTGATAACAAATTCGACTTGCAAAAGAAAAACTGCTGTAGTCCACAGTGATAAGTCACATTCCATATAAAATTAAACAGAAAAGGGACAATGAACGTATCACTTATAAAGTTGCACCATTCTAGCTGTAAGAGCTCCGGCGCGGCAGTGTGGTATAAGACTTTATTTGACTATGAAGCTTGTTCTTGCACAACTCTAGATCAACCTGATGACGTTTCGTAAATTTGCGCGGTGCTCTTCTCATATTTTGTACTGACTGAGTGGAGTATTCCGTTGTTTTAATGTTTCAGTTCAATGAAGATGAACATGTCCTGAAAACCTAAGGTTTTGAGGAACTGCGTCTTTGGTATATTCTCAGATAGGAACTAGTACTAGCAGTGTAAGTAGACCTGTAAAAACGAAGTCTCAAAATAATTAAAGCCCCAGTACAAGTAATTCATTTAAATTATAAAAAGTAGTGGCCCAATCATTCTTCCTTGGGGAGCTCCATATAAAAAGCATAAGCCACCATCTTTTGGACTTCACTGATTCCTAGGACCCTAGGACCTCCATTCCTTCAAATTCCGCTTCCACTAAGTGCACTTATCCCAAGCTCAGTCGACCTCCGTTCTTTGAAATTCTTCTTCCACAAAATATATGTTTTGCTTATCAATTGTGTATCAAAACTTCCTTTTTCTCGACCAATTCCTTCCATTGCTTCACCGTCCTGAAAGACATTCTATTTTTTCAAACAAAACTTCCTCAACAAACAACTTCGAAATCCTCTTTCTTAAAGTCATTCAAGTTTCTTGTCTTTGTTTTCCCTCTGAATCCCTCTTATTAAAGCGCCATCGATCTGAGCGTTTTTTCGTCTATTCCTCGTCTTTTAACAACTGCCCCTGAAAGCAGTTGGTAATTATGTTTTTTTTCTTCTTCCATTTTTGGTATCTTTGATTTGAACTTTTAAAATGTTTGACCAACTTTTGCTCGTCTACGGATCACAAAGTCTCAAAAACATCATCAATTTGGCCTAAAGTTATGACAAAAGTGTGGAAACCTATTATTTTTCTATACATATTTACGAGAGAATTAGAGTAAAGACTGAACAAACAAAAATCCGAATCTAGAGAGGGTATGAGAGGACAAGAGCCATTGAAAGAAGAACCAACTGGAGGTAGCAAAAAAAAAAACATTTAATATATGTATATAGAAAAGAAAATGAGAGGTCATGAGGGGGGGTATAAGAACTTTTGCTCCAGGAAGTGTAATAAAGTTTGAACGATAATTTACCATTCGCATTGCAACGAAACCGTAACTTTTTTCCCAATAAACAACTTTCATTCACTCTTGGGTTTCGCTGGAAGTAAGTAGGGTTGGGGATGGGATGGGTTTTGGAATAGCTTCTCTTGTATAGTAGTGCGCGGGGGTATGTTTTTGTTTTGTAAAATATTGATACTGCCACCCTCGCGCGCTCAAACATTCTCTATACGTAAAAATAGGTGTGGAAGCAGTAGGAAGTTATTATTATATCGGTCTTATAGTTATAATTCGGTTGGGAGTGACTAATCCTTTTTCTCGAAATCCCTTTATTAATGAATCGTACTTTTTATTCTTTTGTTTTGGTCGTTTGATCCGGAAATACGGATGGATGGGGAGAGGTGAAGTCGAGCGAATTATCTTGAATCTGTGTGAGCATTGAATCTGAATTATACCCCCTCTGCTTTCCTTTTCATGGTTTAGGATAAAAGGAAGCATCGCTGGGATAATTCAGAGAATCGTATATATTAGAGTGTGTTCCATGGCATGAGCGATCATTAATTGGAACATATGAAGCGTGTTTGGGTTGGGGATTTTTTGTTTTTATTGTTCCATATACCGAAGTGGGTATATCGTCATGAATGGGCAGGGGGTGGTTTTTGGCTTTGGCAGAAGTAGGTGGATGCGGATAAATGGAAATCTTTTTGATCGCATATTGTGTGGTGAAAATAGATAAATTAAACTCAATTGTCTTTTATTATTACACTAGAGTTGGGCGTGAATACGTTTAGACAATAACTGACAATGGCACGATGATTCCTACATCTATTTTCAGAAAACAATTACTAGTGGTTTGGATTACCAAAATTGAATTTTCAGCTAAACTATAATTTAACATGTTTAATCCTTTAAAATTGCATATGAAATTACTTAGGTTAACCTCAAAATTATCTTTCTTCACAATCACAGCTTTGTAGGTATAAATTTTGAAATGTATGGGATGCGAAACACCTTGGGAGTTGGGCTTTTTCGGGTCTGCTTTGTTGCTCCTATTAATTTTATAGGAAACAGTCATTCTCAATGTAAGACAATCGAGTCAAGTAATCGCTTGGTTAATGATTTGATGCTCTGCAGACCAGCAAAATTTTAATCTATAACAGTCCATTCACACGGTTCCTAGTCGATTTGACACCTTATGTTAGGTGCGTTTTTATTGCAACTCAGCAATCGTATAATCAGCTCAGCAATGAACTTTACCACTGAGCTAAACGTGCTAAGTATTAATTTATTTTTATGTTCAGTTTTAAAATCCATTACTGAGCTGACTAAAGGATTGCTGAGTTGCGACAAAAACACTCCTCTTAAGGTGCTTCCACACTATGCTTGCGGCATCAATTGGCACATGCCGATCGGCAATACCGACTTAGTGTGGATCGGCCTTCCTCCTTACCGAAAGCCGAATCAAATGCCGGTCGGCATAGTGTGGATGCACCTTTATAGTCTGATGTTCCCGTTTCTTTTGCTTCTCGACGCCTTAAAGGAAGCTTTTTGTCTCACATTCATCCTGGCGAAACGTTAAAAAGCATGAGTACTTTATTCAACTCATAATACTTTTCTGGTAATTGTCTCTACTAACCTTACTCTAAGCGAATTGAAACAGTAACGGCTACCGTATGCAACCTTGTGGGACACCACTTGAGACTTTTTTCTAAAAACAGTTTTACCTCCTACTTCTTACACACTGATGTTCTTCAGGTAGTGCACTAACAAGATTTATCGCGGTTTTTTAGTAATTCACCACATGCGGGTGCTGTGCGTTTTATTCCGTCGTCATCTCATAAAAAGCTCATGCGCCTTACTGTTACTCAAACTTAATAACAAAAAATAAATAAATAAATAGGGTGCCGCAACAGAGCGAGGAGCCCCTGGGCCTAGAGCATTTCTCACAACCATGCCTTGTGGGAGAATGGATGGGACCCGTGGAAAAACATTTTTGCCTCTGCTGGGATTCGAGCGTCGAACCTCTGGGTTAGCAGGTGGACATGCTAACCATCACTCCACATAATATTAACGACGCTGTTTGTTTTGTCTGTAAGTGAAATAATCCTTTTAAAGACACACTTCCGTCTTTTCAGCACAAACTAAAGCTAACCAAGTATCTGTGAACTATGTTGCGAAGGAAAGTTGCATGGAACGAAACATTGGTGTTTGTGTTAACAGCTAAACTTTTTTTGCAGCTTAAACCAGAAGAATTTAAGAATGCGGTTGGAAGAATAAAGATCTTGATTATTGTTTAAGCTTCAAACAACCGTGGCTTCTCGAAAAATGAAATCACTGGTGAATTGCTGCCCTTGCTGGTCAATAATCCTTTCAAATCTTTATCAGAACTTGTCCCAGTATTTGGAATGAAGGCAACCCTTAGTAAGAATTTGTTTGAATTTTTTGGAGCGAAATACTTGTGTCTACAAATATAAATATGTACATATGTTTAAAGCTTAATTCAGAAGAATGAAAAAATGAACTCATTGATTTTTGTTCTGACTTCAGGAAAATGATGTCGCTAATTGACTCGCTGGACAGTAATCTATTGAAATCTTTTTCAAAACCTACAAGGGCTTGGTATGAAGGTCTTCTTAGTAACAAGAAATCACTGCTCAATAATCCTTTCAAATCTTTCTCAGAACTTGACCCAGTTTTTGGTATGAAGGTCGCCTCAATAAGAACTTATTTAAAATGTTTAATGATGACTAGAGAAAAGCTGTAAGTAGTATGCCTCAATGAAATGTGCACAGACGAACGAAAAGAATGATTTTTTTAAGAAACTTATGACACTTTTGTTTTGTCGTATAGGAAAACAAGCAATTTTGCAGTGCTGAAACAGCTACGGCTAAGTAATGCAACCTTGTGGGACACCACATCAGATTTTTTTTTAAACCCATTGTGCTAGGTTCTTACATATCTGACGAACATCTAAAGCAAAACTCAGTTTTTTAGATTCTAACGAACCAAAAACAAAGAGTAAGTATATTCGTAGTTCAGTTTAAGTTTGATCTTCTAAAAAACCCCACTAACTCTTGCCTTTTGCATTCGCCCTGATGAGACTTTTTATCGTGGCACTACGTTTTTTTATGCTCCAAAGAGTTTCAACCTTTTGTCTCTAAAAAACCTCTAGCTAATCAAATCGTAACATTTGTTAGACATTTTGGTTTGCTCATTTCTGAGTCTTACTGTTGGAATGATCTACTGTAAGTTGGATGAAGGTGGCTGTTGGCTAGGATAACCCACTAAGCCTCAATAAAACTCACTGTGTTATCACAAACAATTTACTCCATGTTTGTTAATCCTTTTCGAGGTTTAAAGAAAATCGAAATAGTTTCAAAGCGTCTTCGTTAGTAAGGTTCCTGGGTTGTGTTAGAACAAAGCTCCTAGAAATCTTCTTTTTCTTAAGGCAGGATAGGTATAAAAATTGTGAAAACTTGTTTTCTCTTCTTCTATATTGGGTCATTTTCTGCAAAAAACTGGCTGACCCAATATTTGGGACATGTCCTTGAAAAATTGTCACCTGTTCTCGGTAACTTTAAGAATCTACACAAAACAATGTCCTTCCCACCAACAACGTTACCATTTCTCCTTGGCTTTGACTACTTACTAATTGATCACATCAAAATTTGCCTTAAAATTAGTTTCTAAAAAGGAAAACTATGTTGTGCACATGATACTCAAAAAACATGTCAATGAAGTCTAAGTTCGTTAAAGAACTTCACCCCTTTTTACCAACGATGCCCAAGACATTCATTTAAAACTTTTGTCATGCCTAACTGACGGTAGCGAGATATAGAAAAGTCACTCTCCACAACTCAGAGTATATAAATTTTTTGGTTGAAGAGAAAAACAGAACTTCGAAATTTATAATTTTGCGATGTAAGTAACACACACTACAAAAAAAAAACAACCTTCAGTGAGTTTTATGTCGTCTGAGCTCTTCAAGAATAGGAACTCCTTGTGGAAAACCCAAAAAGTCCTAAATAACTACATTTCCTTGTTCAAAATCGACATAAATAGTAACAAGGGTTTCCCTAGTTTCAAATTAACATCACCCCAAACAACTTCCCTTATAGTAAAAGTTTCCATAGAAAAAAAATCCTTGCAGCAAATCCCTGCTTCTCCAGTATGCTTACTTCCCCACACCAAAATCCTTTATTCACTCGATAACCTTCTTCCGCATTAGCCAGAAGTCCCTAATACATAATGGCCTACATCCATTTTGCAAATTGCCTCTTAAAAAAAGAAACACCTTTAAATCCCATTAAAACCCAGGACACTTTTTTTTAAATATTCAAAGCCATTGCCTTTCCATTTGCCTACTTCTTCTCCAGTTTTCTGTGTGTTGCCCAAAGAAAAAGCTTAAGTTTGCTATGTAATTCAAAGAATTCCGGACTCTATTTGTGTCCCCTGTAGGAATAATTAAATTAAAATTTATCACGCAATTAATTCTGCACTTTGGTTAGAAATTTAATTGCTTTCAAGGGGCTAACAGCTAACACCATCTTAAATATACTCGAATATATATATTTACATTGGTTTTTTTTTTTGTGTCCCGTTGTTCTTCATCACCGACATTAATGCTTAACTCTTTTGCTTGTCTTTGCAGACCTGCTACGAACTGGAACGATACCTTCGGGATGAACCCAAACTACAGTCTTACAAGAAACTTCACACCGAATTAGATTCGGCATGGGAAATATTTTCCACACCTGCACGCATCCTTGAGGAGTTGAAAATTAAGGAGCAAAATTTGGATTCGATATCTACGAGTTCGGTGTCGTCGGCGTGTTCGGGCATATCGTGGGACAGTTCATTGAGCTGTTCGGTGGTGGTGAAAAAGGAATCCATCGATGTGGACGATGAGGATAACAACTCAGATAGCTGCGAGGAGAAAATGTCATCGATTTCCTCCTTATCTGTGTCATCAACCCCCCAAATGGAAAAGTCGATAAAGCTGCGACTTATAGCAACAGGTACACCAAGTATGAACAACTATAGCCCGCAAGCCAATAATATCACGAGCAATAGTCATCGCGAATACCATCTACCAACACTGACGCCACCCTCCTCACCCGAATCGATACGAACCAACAGTAGCAGCAGTAATAGCAGCAGCAGCAGAAGTAGTTGTGATACGTTGACAACTGCGAGTTTGGCCGCCCTTATTAACCGCCAACAGCAATCCGGCATCTTGAGATTTTCAACCTCATCAACGAATACAGTTCCTGCTGGCATTACCACAGTTCACCATACATCAACACCAACAGTAGGGGGAGCTTCGGTGACGAGTGAGCAACAGCAGCAGCAACAGCATCCGGCGGAGCAACAACAAACGCATCCGCAGAAGCAACAGACACAGCAACCACAGCAACAACATCAACAGCATCACATTCCTCGAAGTGCCATTGTGCGACTCACAACAACTACAACAACAGCGGCTCATGGCAAAAATGGCGTTAGCCTGGCCCGTGTGATACAAGTTAGCCAACAAAATCTCCAGCAACACGCTGCGATCGCTCAACGTGGAACGACTGCACAAAATCCACAAGTGACCGCATGTAAGTTCAGTTTCCTTTCATATTTTTGTCATTTTTTCTTCTATGTGCGAATGGAAAGCGATAGATGTGGTTAGTTCTGGAAGTTTGATTAGTTTTTTTTTTTTTTGTTTCTTTAGTGACCACAAAACATCACCAGCGACAACACGAACATTTAACAGACTCAAAGCGAAGGATACACAAGTGTCAGTTTTTGGGCTGCAAAAAGGTCTACACCAAGAGCTCGCACCTGAAAGCCCATCAAAGAACGCATACGGGTGAGTCTTTCGTTTTGAAATTCATATATGGACTTTGATGTTCAAAAAATGGCGCCCAATTAGGATTCATTTTTTTTCTTTTCTTTTTTTGATGTTGAGTGGATGCGCTTGATTTTAGTAAACCCATTAATTCTATTTAAGCTTTCATCGGAGCCAATCGTTTTTATTAAATTCTGTTAAAGGAAACAAATGAATCCTATTGAATTAGCCTATTCATAAACTAGGCAATAATTATTTCATTTATAAAAAAAAATTCATAAAATAAATCGGCTGCCAACAAAAGCACACGCTTGTGAGCTCTGGTGAACCTTAAGTTGATTAAATCAATTGGTTTTAGCCGGGTATGATAACGCTATTATTGGAATCGTAATCTGAATATACTCGAACTCTGGAAACAAATCAATTTATAATTTTTGAATAACTGCAAAGGATTTTGGAGTGGTTTTAGGTTTTTGTTTAAAACGTCTGTTCCTGTGTATGGTAAGAATGGTTTTTAAAATAGTCGAGGTCCTTACATTCTACGCTTTTTAAATCTTGACCAATATACTTTTATCAGGAACTGTCATCGTTTTGCAGTTAAAGAACAAATTAAACTTTCTTACGAGCCTGTTCAAACTTTTGGGCGTTTTTTGTACCATAATTTAATTGAAAACCTGTAAGGTCTGAAGAGAAAAGTCTGAAATATCGTTTAATCTACGACATTGAGAAGTAGTTTGTGTAGGTAAGCATAAACAATTAAGGTAGTCAACAAATGAGTAGATTTTTGATCTTTTAGGATTACATATCAAGAAGCTTCAAACATGATGCAGTATATGTTTGAGCTCTCATAAATGTGTCTCTTTTCTCAGAAAGTCATTTGCCATTTGGAAAGTTGTTCACTTCGCGGTTTCTATAGAAATCCCTTTTTTATAGCTTTTCGTTTAGCAGAGAAGATTCTAAAAAGAACTCTTGTAGTCAGTCAGTCAGTTAGCAAGAAATTGTGATCCTAAAGATGTGCTCCAAAGAGTTTCAAACCCTCAAAAATTCAGTCTTCTGTCTCAAAGCTTGTTGTCTTCTGCAAGGCTTCTCTAATTTGCCGGGTGCAAACCTCTTACTTGGCTTATTAACGGTTTTTCAACAGGGACGCTACAAAAGAAGAGCGACAGGGACAGCAAACGACGCCATATTTCTAGTCGCTCTTTTGACATTTCTTTTCAGTAAGGTTTGCCATTTCATGATGGAAAGATATACGAGCCAACGACGAGTCGAAATTTTTAAAATTTACTACCGGAATTCGGAGTCAGTGGCCTCAACGTTAAGAGCGCTACGTCCAATTTATGGTCGTCATAATCGTCCTAGCAGATCAACAATTAGGCGTCTAGTGGAAAAATTTGAATCCACAGGCGCAGTACAAAATTTTCTCGTTCCAGTGAGACAAAGAAGTGCCCGTAGTGTCGAGAACATTGCTGCTGCTGAGCCTTCAGTTGCAGAAAGCCCAAATGAAAAAGAATGTACTCGAAGGACCGGTTTGGATCCTACTGGTGTCAGGGAATTTTAAAAGGCACAATTTAAATTTCTTTTTGCTGAAATAATAACTACCCTTGCTTTGCTGCAGTCATTGTTATCTCTTCGTAAAAAACAAGCTGTATTTTTACACCTACATTCTTAACTAAGCATACCATTTGAAGCTTCATGAAATCAATACGATTGAGTATAATGTGCGTTATTATATATATCCAAATCCTACAAATGTTTTTTTTTTTAACTTATCACATGTATACCTTTGTGTTTTCATGGATTTTAAAAGTATTCCGTGTTTGAATTTTAGTCGTATCACGTACCAATCACAATAATTAAATCTTTGGTCTTATCAAGAGGCTGAACTTCTACCAAATTAACTCCTAACGCAACGTCGCTTAAAAGTAACAAAGTAACATCTATTGAGGCTGGCGTACTCTTTACTCTGCGGGTTTCTTTTTTAAACATAGGCGAAACCCTACAAATGTCCATTTGTCTCCACTCAAACGATAGTAATGACGGACGAATAAGAGATTCATAGCCGCTTCAATAAAACTGAAAATTAACAGAACTTCAGGCGTCACGATTTGGGTTTCAATAAAAATTCAAACTTAGCCTTTTCTGTGTCCTTCATTGTTCTTACCATCGCATCATTTGGAAATTTATTTGAATCGAACGCCACTTGTGTCTTGTATCATCCAGAGTGGACCTTGTTGTTTTACTGGCGTTTTACTAAAACGCCTATCGTAATAAGGGCGGATGTTGTGACGTTTAGATGGACCTAGACTTGACAATCAGTCTCCAGTCTCTTATAGTCCTTTCGAATTTGATCTCATCGTTGGTGTCATGTCATCGTTCGCTCTCGAAACATGTTTCAAACACCTTGAATCTGGTGACCCATTCCATTATGGGTAGACTTTTGTCTTCTTAATAAATTTCCTCAAAGATCATTCAGTTTTATTATTTTGAAAACACTGAACGTTTCATTATTCCTTTTAAAACAGTTTTGGTTACCCCAAGTGGTAGGACTGAATAGTGAATAATGATGAGTCACTTATGTAGGGCTAACTTGATTTTTCAGAGACTGATTGACGAGAGTAGTGCTCAGTTTGATGCACACGCTGATTTTATTCGGCGCGCCAATAGCAGAGTTGGAAGAAATTTAAACAATTTCGAACTTATGAGTCTCTATTGTTAACTTTTGGCAAATTATTACTTTTTCTCCTTTCTTTTCGAAGTAAAATTTTGAAAAACAGGTAATTTTGCAATGTTTTCCTGTGACAATAGACCGTAAGGCAGCCATGTAGAACCTCTCCTCTTCATTCTTAGTATTAACGACATTGAAATGATAACCAAACACTCCTCCATCTCTCTCTATGCGGACGATACTAAGTTTCATCAGGTCATTTCTTCTTCTGAAGACTCTTCCCACCTCAAATAGGATTTCGACAATTTTTCAATATGGTGCTCTAAAAACAGCTTCGACCTCAAAAGTTCCAAGTGTCAATCAACTACCTTTTCACGTAAACACATCAAATCTCCTCTCCGTCTCTATCTTCTAAACAGTCTAATCATTTCCTTCGTTCAGGTGATCCGTGACCTTGGGACTTTTTGCGACAGTGAGCAAATTCAGCACTTGGCTTCGTGAAACGATGGTCCAAAGAATTTGCAGACCCCTACGTCACCCGATCCCTTTACATTTCATTTGTTCGTCCGCTTTTTGAATAAGCTTGTCAAGACTGATCGCCTTTCCAACAAGTGCACATTGCCAGAATTGAGAGCTTGTATGCTCGCCTTTTCCTTCGATTAGCTTTCGAGGTTTTAATTGGAGTAATCCTTTAATATTACCTCCTTATCAAGTCCGAATCAAACTCCTCAACCTCAATACGCTGAGAGATCGAAAAGAAATATTTGACATTCTATTCATTCACCGAATCTTTACGGGTACAATTGATTCCTCAGCCCTTAACGAATCCATCTTTCTAAATACTAACCCTCGTAACACTCGTAATCCCCGCCTGTTCTAACTTCCCACACATCGAACCTCTTACGGCTCCAATGAACCTATATCCCGAATGCTGAGGAATGTCAATACTCGCTCTTCTTGTTTTGACTTCAATATCAGTACTCCCTGCCTGAAGCTTCTTCGTCTCCTAGTTTCTTGTTTCTTAGTTTGTAAGTTAGATTGAGTAATAGCTTGTATTAAGCCTTACAAATGGGGGTTTTGTCCCAAAATTAAAATGTCTTGAGCACTGCCTCAAACTCATTAAAAACGTAAAGAAAATGGACCAAAAGCTGTTCCCTTCGGTATCCCATTCATAATTTGAATTAAACAGAGTATCAGACATCGTTGATTTCAAATAGTGGTTTTTATGACTTCTTATAAAATTATTCTGAAGCGTGTCCTTGCCGCTTGCAGGTACATCTCTATTTTTGGGTAAAACATAAAAGTTAGTCTGCATTTTTTTTAAACAACTCATTTTTTCATAAAAGGAACCAGTGACTTTTGGCTTGCAAGTCTTCAATCCGCGCAACCCATTTGTAAAACTTCATTCAAACAGTTCCCCATAAAAAAATTGAATCAATTCGCATTACATCAAAGTCTCCGAAGAATGACAGTTCGATTAATTCAATGGTTTTATCGATAAGGTCCTGCCAAATGGCTTTGCTTTGAGATGGGTAAATATGTAACTATACCCACAGCTACCAATACAACTTCCGCCTCCCATAAAATCAACTAACAAAGTACAAAATAAATTCAATCGTCATTGCCTACCTCGCAGAGATAACAGCCAGCAAAAAAAAAAAAAGAGAAAGAGAAAAAAATGTAAACCAAAGCTGGATGGATTTATTCTAATGAGAAAATACATTTATCATCATTTCCTGGATAGATGCCTATCACCCTCAAGCCTCTATTATTTCCCCATTTCTATCTTTCAGTCCTTAGAGCGTAAACAGGAGCAGTAGTAACAGCGGCAGCGTCACCTTTATACCCAGAGCGTCCTCCCGCTTTCAAGATTAAGAATCAAAATGAAAAATTTAAAGGAATTTATTATATTTCGTGCGGGGGATGCGACTCCTTTAAATCCAAACCCCTCCTGACAAAAACAAACCAAAAAAAGAGGCCAAAGCCTGTGAAATTAAAAATGACTTTGGACATTTCACTTTATCTATTTTAAACTTTTGCTCTGGGGAAGTCTCCCTCTCTTTCTCCCTCTCTCTCTGCCATGGGAACAGACACACCTAAGACCAGACAAATGGGATGACAATGAATAAAAGTGATAAGCCAACCAAAAATAAAATTAAAAACAAACAAAAAAACTGGAAGCTCGAAATAAAAAACACACAAATCCAAGTTGAACGATTGAAAGTAATCAAAGTGATGCATAAATCCTGTCGAAATTGAAGAAATTCTAGCCTCAGGGATACGGCGGCAGTGCTGCGAGTCCATTCGCCCATACATAACGAAACACAATTCATCGCGCATTTTTTCGATTCAAATTTTTTATGCATCATTGGAGCTTGTGAATCTAGTGTACAAACACACTCATGATTGCGATGCTGATGCTTGTCTCTCTCACACTACATATTACCCCCCACACGCCCACACTACCCATCTAGTTATTGCTTCCTGTATTGGCATGGTAAATCGATGAATTCGGTCTTCAAATACAGAGTTATGGACCCTTGTTCGGGAGCACTACACATAAATGATTGTGTGTATCCTATTTGACGCCTCAATGACCACAAATTGTTCATCATTCACGCGATTCAAAGGCTATGTGTACATATAAATTTTGAGAATTTTGTATGTGCATTCAGCTATCAGCTCTGAGTCTCAGTGTCGGTCGTTTACAGAGGAGACGAGTACGTGTAGTTGTATAATGTTCGGTGGATATGTTCTTCTGACTGAAAAAGATAACAGATTAGATGGTTTATGTACAGAAAATAGAGCTTTTATGAGTTGCGTGCGGTTTTCATTTCGAAAATGAGCAGGGTTCGTTGAAATATCGCTGTTCTTCAACATGTTTGAGGATATCCTTCAAGAAATTTCAATGTGTGTGGATAAGAAATTTCAAATTCATTAGTGTCGTAGTAGGTGGATTGTGGTGGTCGTTGTGTCCGTGGAGTAATCTCAGCATGTCCGTTTTGAACATGGCAGTTTGAGGTCTGAATCCCAATTGTTTACCCACCGATGTGACCTTTCCAATAAAGAATTGGCCGTATGATCGCCCTAGCAGTTTCGAAATCGTAAGTCCCAGAAAATACCACTTCGAGGCTCCCCTAGCTTTATTGTGTCACTCTTTTTTATTTATCTAATAGAGTATTGAATTGAAACTTTGAAACGTCCGATCTGAATCCATACCACCGTAGCCTCAGAAGTCTTTTCATTTGCTTGGCCCTTGGTTGACTTCCTCGAGTAGATTGTGAGTTCTGATCTGTTTGAAAGGGCGGCAAAAAAAATGTCGTTTTTGTTCCTGGCACTTTTTTTTTCTGTCGGAGGTTTTCACAGCACTAACTGGAGCATTTTGACCTAAATATCGGTCAATTGTACTACCAGATGACATCCTTCTATTGTTATAACTTTCCAGATGATCTTAGGAAAGCCAAGAGAAGCTGTCATGATGAGAAACCTAGGTTAGCAGTTTCATGTTTGCACCGAGTATCTGTAACCTAATTCAAGAAAATGTAAAACATTTTCAGAGGAAGTGATGCTCCGCGGTGTCGTCATCCACTTTACAGAATTCACAGAGTGGTATCACTTAGGCTAAAAACGTTGTATACTGCCATTGTTATACCTATCCTGGTCTGGTGGAAGGCGCTGGAAAAATCCACGCATTTAAAAACCCTAACCAAAGTACAAAGATCAGCCTGTATTTGCGGAACTGGTGCAATGAGAACTACACCAACCGCGAGCTTGGAAGTAATCCTCCATCTCACACCTCTTGATCTCTATGTTCAAGAAGCGGCATCAAAAAGTGCACTTAGACTAAATCAGTGTAATGTCTGGAAAAACAGCCAAACAGGACACGCACAGATTTTATCACGATACGCAGACAACAATATCTGCACGGATTAAATAACTCCATACCTGGACTTTAAAAAATCCTTCACAACCAGCTTCCCTAATAGACAGGATTGGGAGAATGAAACACCTTACCTGAACGAGACGTCTATATCAATCTATACCGACGGTTCAAAAATGGAAGTTGGAACAGGGGCAGGTTTCTTTTCAGAAAGCCTAAACCTAGCCAGTTCATTCAGACTTCGAAATCACAGCAGCGTCTTCCAAGCCGAGATCTTATCAGTTACAAACGCTGCAAAACAGGTGTCCATGATGGCGCTATCACATGCTGATATCACTTTTTTCATTGATAGCCAAGCAGCAATAAAAGCGATTTCTGACACTCTTGTCAAATCAAAGCTTGTTTCTTGCTGTCCCGAAGAGCTAAAGGTTCTTGGCACACAGCATAACGTTACACTCTGCTGGGTTCCTGGCCATAGTGGTATATCGGGAAACAAAAAAGCGGACGAACTAGCGAGGAAAGGATCAGAACTTGACCCTTCTCTCATTGATCAATCAATCAGGATTCCACCCTGTGAAATTAAACAGATCATTGGTAACAAAATAGTACGAAATTCCAATGAAAGATGGGAATGCCTAGACTCCTGTGTTACTTCCAGGAAACTATGGCCGAAATACGATAAGAACGGATCTGAAAAGCTGCTATCATTGAATAGACCTTCATTACGAATGCTTATCAGTATCATAACAGGACACAACCTACTAGGCTACCACAAAAAGAAAAATGGTCTTTGAACCGATGACCTGTGCAGAGGATGCAATGACGAAGATGAACACGAGGATACAACTCACTTCCTTTGTCAATGCCCAGCAATCTGCCACATTAGGAAAAAGTTTCTAGGCAATTACTTTTTCAATGAACTAGAAGAATTATCAGACACTTCAAAAAGCAGCCTGTTAAACTTCACTAAGGCCACAAAATGGTTAAAAACTGACCAGACATAAACTCATAGGTTTCTAGGACGTTACAATACTCCAGGGTATCACAATGGATCTACATTGATCTAAGTGTGACGGTAATAAGATCAACCGTCAGCCCATTTTACCTAACCTAACATAGGCTCAAAACGTTTAAATGCTTGACAAAAGAGAAGTGCCCAGTAGAAACGCTAACAAGTTTTCTTCAGTCTTTTCTGCTACGATTTAGCAAAACTGTTGCAATTTTCATATTAACTTTGGGGTAGCATATGTTAAGCCTGCCTGCATCCAATGGAGTCATGCTTCTGGCATTACTCTACATCAAATCTACAGTCTTTGCTAGAGAACCTCAGCATTGACAGCCTGAACTGTTTATTGGCTCAAACTAATCTTTTTGGGGCTGGCATCTTAGTTGCAAGGAAAAAGGAATTGATGAATTAGTGTTGCCAATCATTCCACGCACTAGTGTTGCCAGTTAGTCCATCTTGTGTCATTAGACGCTCGTCAGCTTTGCGATGATGTTGCCACTGAAACTGATTCAGTTCGGCTGTGAAATCCTTTGTTTTGTAGTAAATTTATTTTCCCTCAGCAGCTATAAGATCAGAAAAAGCTATACCTGAACGGTGGCTGGTCTTCTGAGCAAATTGGGACCGTATTTCTGCTTCCAGAAATTAGTCCGATTCATGGTTTGCCTAAGTCTGTTTCCGGAAAGCAGCGCACAAAGCCCCAGCTCTACCATCTCCCAAAATCACATGAAAATAAAATCGACCTCATCTTAGGTTGCAAAATTGAGTGGAAAGGGATCTGAACCCGATTAAAATGCAAAACCGCAGACAGTTTGCCAGAAATCGGAATTGTTGTCGAAAAATGTCATTTACAATCCATGTTCATTAAGAACCTCCAAGCCGTGCCCCCTTAGGGAAGTAGGCATGAATCTTGTCGATCAGAAATGTTGTCCTTTGCTTAGACATTCCCGTTTTTAGTATTCCTTAATAAGGAACGTACGTATACGTAGAGCCCTATATAGGGTCTTCAAATTTGTTTCTTTTTACCGTCAGCAAGGGATCACATGAATCTTATGATCAAAACTTGTAATCTGTTGAAGATGTTGAACATTAAGAAGCTGCTGGTTGCAACAACAAATAAGGCTTTTAACAAAATTGTCATTGTAGAGTGGAGAAATCACTGGGATCCTTAAGCATGACATTTTTTTTTTCTTCAAACAATTTTTCTAGACTCTCATCTACTGATGTGGGAGGTATTTTATTAAAAAATCAAAAGATTCAGTTCTGGGTTCTTAGATCACAGAGGGCTTTAAACGTTTTGGGAATTTTCTGATCCCTCTTTCCCCTTTCCCCTTGTGGTACCCGTGGCGTGGTGGTTACCATACCATGTCTGCCTGTAAACCCAGAAGTTCGTAGTTCGAATTCCAACAGAGGCAAAAATGTTTGTCCACGGGTATCGCCTATCGAATTCCCAAATTCTCCGATAGTAAATTCATTGCCATGAAAAGCTATTTCTCGATTATCCGTTCGGAATCGGCAGAGAAATGTAGGTCCCCTTTATTCCTTCACAAGTCATGGTTGTTAAAAAAGCGATAGGTAATGGGGCTATTCACTCTGTTGTGCCACCCTATTTATTCATCTATCCCCTGACAAAGCTTACGAAAAACCCGAACTAGAACTTTCTAACAGCCTGGTACTGGTCAAAAGTTACAAGTCACAACCAGTCACAACGTTTTGTTTTTGAGTGGGAAGTTTGAGTTGAAGTAACTTGATTGAAACGTTGTTAGTTTTAATGTCAGTGATCAGTGGTTTCGGTCAGAATCGGGCTAATAGTCAATGGCTCCATTGCTTCGTGTTCAAGTTAGAATGGTTGGGATAAATCCTCTCTTGTTTTTCCTCCTAGTTTCGAACTAATCTGAATGTATTAAAACGGCTTTAGGTGATTCATTAGGCCCCGTTTCCTTTTTCTTTTGTTCAGCCAACAGATTCACAAAATACCTCCATTCCCGTTGTCAGAACAAAATGTGATAAAATTAGCCCAGCACTTTGGTCATTCTTCAACATGCCATGGTAATAACCACCACCGCTACCCTTAACCAGAATCGCAAAACCTTAAACTTGAACGTCTCTTAATCATGAAAAGTGCCCCCGGCATATACACCCGATTGGAATTGAAAATCAGAAATCCGCCATATTAATTCTCGGCTTTTAGCTTCAGTCACAAGCATTAGAAGACAATAAATAAGGACTCTCGTCCTCTTTAATGTTCTCCTCTCTTCCTCTCTCACAAAGCTTTTAAAACGACGAAGCAATAAAAAGAATCTAAGCATAAAAAATTAAATGCACTTTCCTCGGCACTTCAAACAACGGTAGAGGTAGCTCCGTCTATTGAGTAGAGAGTATGTGTGTGTGTGTTTAGGAATAAGAATGGGCACTTCAGCTTCTGCTATGGTCTCTGTTGAGTGCACACAATGCACATCTACACCGCATAAACCAATAAAGTTGCCATAATTCAACTCGAACCCAATTGTACAGCAGCACATTGCTCATTGATTCCGTTGCTGTGCTTTCGGTCTAAGACCTTAACAAGAGGTCGAGCCTGCATGGACGTTCTAGTTTTGTTTTCTCCCCTTCAATGCTCATCCTCAATGACGGTTGCTTAGGAAAAATCAGAGAATGAAAAAAAAAAAAACTGAAAAAATAAGAAAAATTCCGCTGAAAATCCGTTCAACCGAAAGCCCCACACTAATGGAATCAATGGCAGATCCTAAATGTGGACTGTCGAGTTGCCAGCATAATTCCCAGCTGTATTGCCTCCTTGGTGGTCGATATGATGGTCCCAATACGAATTCACTCGATAGCATTAAGTTCATCGTAGGAAATAAATTTAAGTAATTTTATCGTACAGCTGCCCTGCCCTTGGTAGCCGCCCGTCTACCTCTCTCTCTCTCCCTCTCCTCCAAATGCGATGCTGGAATGGAATCCCCATTCCCCAATCTCACATTACTCTAAGAGAAAACTAGGTTGGCACCGAGGTGTTTTTTTCTGAATTCAGAGTTTTATTCTGTTTCCTGCATCCGACAGGAGGGGACCACCATCTCTAGCCTGGTGAAGCGATGTAAAGTGTAACGGAAAGGCAACCCCCATTTTGTTTTTTTTTTTTTAGTTCAGAGTTAAAAATTCGTAGCACGTCTTCATCATCGTTGTCGTCAGGCCGTTGGAGGAGCAGTGGCGACACTGGGATTTAGGGGCGGGAGAGTTTATCACACACCAAAATGGAACAAATCACTGCCATCAAAAGTAACCTACATCCCATGGCAATGGTGAATTACCAAAACGAGAAAAATACGAATGAGGAATTCTTGAGAAATAACGGTATAAAAATAAAAAAGACACGAAGGACGCACGGTGCTGTGGAGAGTATTTCCAAGCTGATCTGAGCAACTTAAGTGGGTCTGGGTTGGTTCTACTCATCTACGAGCTACGGTGGGTATGAGAAGTGTGCATCTTTCCGTTTGGCAAGTTTTCAAGCCAAAAGAAAAAAGGAACGAACGAATAATCACGAGGAAAGAAATAAAACAAAACTACGCAGAAATTTATTGCCAAGGAACAAGCCGCGCCACACTAAGCAGCCGAGCACAGCACATCAGCAACCATCCACAGGAAGTCAGAAGCAAGGATGCAGAAGTAATTCAGCTTTTTCCGAACCACCGCAAAAGTCCATGTTCGTGTAACTGTAGATGTGTGTGTGTTAGTGTGTGCGTCTGTATAGAAAATTATTTCTCTTACAATGATCCTTTGGCATATAAAGCAATTAAACTCAACAAAGTGTATACGATGGCTGGTAGAGTGAGGCTGGAAGTGGACTCATCGAGCAACGTTAACTATAAAAAGGTGGCTGTAAGGAATGCGTTTTATACGAAATCATCCGCGCACTGGTATTCGATGTACACAAGAAGTATCCAGCAACGTGATTTTCGTCTTCTTTTTTTGGAAGAAATTGTTTTGAATTTAAAAATGAGTGTTTGGGCGGTTGGACGAACGAACGACACGGATACAAAGTGAAATTGTGTGAAATTCTTTAAATACTTTGACCATTTAGATTAGTTTTCATGACATGCGGGGGTGCGGTCTTGACACAGAAAAAGGGTTTTTTACTTGTTCTTTTTTTTTTTTTTTTATTCTAACCCAAACCCTGTGACGTTGTGTAAGGATAAGGAAAGAAGAGACACAAATTTGTTTTGTGGTGTGGTGATGGTCTTTGAAGATCAGAAATTCTTTTAACGTTATTTCGTTTCAGTAAGCAATGACATAAGTTTAATTAGTTTCAGATTCCCTGAAGTAAAAAGGGTGCATTGGGGAATGAAGTGCGGAACCGGAAGTAATAGATTTTGACAACAGCCGAGATTTTGCTGATTAGCTTTTAGATTTGATTAAGTTTCAAAGAAGAGAAAGAAGAGAAAGTAGATTCTGCAGGATGAATATTGAAACTGGTCGTCCAAAAGTTACTATCGATTTTTGAAGCTCACATTTTTGTAGTTCACAACTTTTGTTCTGGCGAAAGCTAAGAAAACATTTGGTTGTCACTAAAGTGAATCCTTTTTGGAAACTGTGTTGTTGTGTTATAGAAACTGAACAGCGGTGAATGTGATTCTTGCTAGCGGTAAATTGTATTCGAGAAAATATTTGTAGCTGCTCACTGATTCTGGCATTGTATAAATTGTCCATCAAATTTTAAATACTTCACGTCTGCGTTACAAGTGTGAGAAAATTTAAAGAGCTCTGATTCTTTCAAGATCACAGTGATTCATAGTACCGTTAAGGAAAAAGAAGAACTAAATAAAGAGGGTGGCAGTGCGGTTACCCCAGCGGAACCCCGGGGCCTTAGGAATTTCTCTCAACAATACCTTGTGAGGGAGAAGAGACCTAAAATTTTTTGCCCATTCCGAACAGCTAGTCGAGTTAGCCCTTTTTCTGGCATGAAATTACTATTGTATCGAAAAAATTGCTTATTCCTCGCGGAAAGTGAAACCCGCGCTAAAACATTTTTTCCCCCGATATTTCTGCGAATGGGACCTCGAATCTCCCACGCAACAGGCAGACACGCTAAGCATTACGCAACGGGCACCAAAACAAGACGTACAATCAGCGAATTGTTGTTCTTCAATTGCAATCGTCTTGAAAAAAGAAGGTTATGAATAGCGAAGAATTCAGTTGGTGATTAGGTTATTGGGGTTGAGAACGGTCACTGAACCATATCGAAACCTGAATGAACTTAAGGATGCTTTTTTAGTTTGAGCTAAGCTTAGCAAATGTTGATGCAAAAGAAACCAAGAGCGGCTTTCGGCCAGTATTAGAAGATTAACAAGAAGAAAAGAAGGGAAGAACACCGCGTTCTCAAAAGGAAAAAGAAGCAGCATGAGAAGCGCTCATTTGAGGAAATCGAGAGATGCCATGACAGGAATGAGATTCGGAAGTTTTAACAAAAGGTAAAAAGATCTGGCAGGGGTGGCAAAGCCCGAACTCATGCAAGTCAGGTAATCACCAGCAGGAAACATAGTAATAAAATCGTAGTAGCGACTGAGGATCTGAAAGACCACTTCTGCGGACTGCTTAGTGGCGATGAAGACACTAATTCCGCTGTCAGGCAGAATACCCCATTCAACTCGGACGATGATCGAGAATGCCGTCCTCCCGAACTTAAATAAAGTAAGACTGCAGGTGCAGATGGCCTTGATGCCGAATTTTTCAAGGCAGCTAGAGATGAGTTGGAAAGGAGATATGATCGGAAGAAAACATGCTCGATGAATGAAACCTCAGTATCGTATGTGCGATCCTAAAAAAGGGAGACCCTTGCAATTGTGTCAGTTATAGAGGAATAAGAATCCTTAACATCGCTTATAAGATCTTTATCGAAAGCGGATGAAGAAACCCTTGGTCGTTTTGAAAGAAAAATTCTCCGAATGATATTTTGTCCCGTATACGAAGACAATAGGTGAAGAAGGCTATGAAGGCTGGGCCATGTAGAGCGGATGGACATCAAAGCTCCGGCTCGACGTGTCCTCGCAAGCACATTGCAGTTAAATCGTGGAAGGGAAGACCTCGTCTTAGGTGGCGCAAAAGTGCAAAACTGGAAGGATTTCGCTCGAAATCGAAATTGTTCGCGTAAGATGTTGCTTGACGCTCAGGTTTACCACAAACTGTAATGCCCACCTAAGTTAGTAAGCCAAGCTTGGACACTCACAAAGAAAGTGTAATGATCCTTCCTCGGCCTCTTCGTCTTGGCATTCTCTACATAAGTCGGATGTGCCCGTTCTCATCGTTTGGGTACCCAATGGGTTGTTGCCGTGAGAATGTCAATCAATAGAGAGATTCGAGGCCTTCTTTTCTTGGCCTCTTCGTCTTGGCATCCTCTACAACCCAATGGGTTGTGGCCCGTGAGAATGTCAATCAATAGAGAGATTCGAGGCCTTCTTTTCTTGGCCTCTTCGTCTTGGCATCATCTGCATATATCGGAAATACTTTTGCCTTCCAATTCTCATCATTTGAATATCCAATGAGTAGGACCCGTGAGAATACCAATCTTGGCAATATCTGACCATAGGTTTCTTGAAACCCAACATGTTTATTAAGATGATCACCTGGAGGTTTTGAGAAAGTTTCGTTAGGTTTTTTTTTGTTCTAGTGGCTTGAGAACAGAAGCATCTTTTCACTATACTTACCATATTCTATCTTCTTGGAATTTTATGGACTTATATTCCATTCTATACAAATAAATTATGCGTACATGTTCCAATCTAGGACATGAGTCCGTAATCCAGTTTTGGTCCAGTTTTCGAATTATGTTCCACCATAGAAGCAATAGTTCTACCAAGGAGTTGCATATGTTCTTCTGCCTCATTGTGCCTAGTCTTGTCCGTCTTAACTTGTCACTAGATAGGACATTTTGAGATACCTGATTGAGAGAGATTTAGCAGACTTTGAAAATTTTAAAAGACTTCCTCTATGGCAATATGCAATACCAAATTAGTGTGGACGTCCTGATCAGCCTTCCTACCAAACGAAAGCCGACCCGAATTCAAACCGAATGCAGAGACAAAATCGCTGCCTGGTATAGGGTGGGCGCACCTTTAGAAACAGGACTCATAGCGTGCAATGATACCTTACATATCCTCAAAAATGCATCAACTACTTTACTAGTATCTCGATCTCGTAGGGATCATAACTTCCACATTATTGCCGGCTTCACACTTTTGATCCACCTATGTGGTCACACCAAATACACTCAGTTCGCCTACAATTTTTTTTCTTAATCACTTCAATTTTTTAATCAGGGAGTAGCAGCTGCTGCCTAAAAGTCCATTAAATTGGATAATTGTCAACAAATTGCTATTTGTACTGTCGATGATATTTGTGTCAACTTCATCAACCAAAAATTGGCAGAGTCAACACCGCACCATCACTACTTCCTCCAATTCATACCCAGATCAAGAAAAAAACAAAACGACAAAAAAAAGAGAGAAAACAATTGACCGAAAAGTAAACAACAATCAAGCGATGAATTCAAGACTTTCGTTTTCATTGTAGTACATCAATTAACCTGCCTAACCTCACCACTGTCATCGTTCGTCTCTCAAACAAGCATACAAACTCAAGGCTGGCTGGCTTAATTTTTCTGCTGCTGATTTTCCATTCATTCAAACTCTTGTCTGTAGTATTTGTAATGTAACAGTAACTGTGCGTGTGTTCCAATTCAGACGAACAACAGTGTAACCCCAAATCAGCTGTAACCACATTGCAAAGCTGGACGACTGACTGCTGGGAGTTTACCGCATACAGCGCGAATAGTCTAGTGACGCAAACAAAATAACGCCAACAAACAGGTCTCTTGTTTATTTTTTTTTTAAATTTTATTTTTGCGCGGGCATATCATCGCATCGGTCGCGAACGCTTAATGAATGAAATTTTGTACGTATATTCGTTTTGTATGTGGCCGTAGAAGATGACAAGCTTAGCTGATAGTGGAACTTAGTTGATTGTTGTTTATCTACAGCTATCTGTGTAATTAACTCAAACAGAAAGTAATCTACTTGTAAACGAACAGCCCAGACCTCGACTTTCTGTGGCCTTTTAGGGTGAGGTGAAGGTGCTCCTGTAATAGATTTCCTAAACGAGTAAAGAATTTAAGATTCTGAAGATACTTCAATCAATTAAAATAAGCCCAGTTAGATAGATGATTCACAAGCGTGTTTGATGATCTCATCGGGCTATTTAAAATTACTCACCCAACTAGCAAGAGCACCAAAGTGATAATAGTTCCTTTCAATTTGAATGGTCCATCTTTGGGTGACTGGGGGAAGTAATCACTGGAAGATGATGATGGTGCTGCTGTTGATGATTGCTGCGTATGAGCATGAGCAGGCATTAATTAGTAAAATGCCTTTCAACGATTCATCTTGTGGCATGGTTATTAACCCCAACCTTTGACCCAGTCTCGAGAATGAGTAAATTGTGATTATTGCAAGTAATGACTACACTTACACAAGCGCTTGAATAGTATGATTAATGTGACCAATTTGAGTGGGATATTCTATGTAAGTCCCATAATACTGTGATTTATTGTAAATGTCGGTCAAAGCGATGACTACGAAACGTGCAGACACACTCAGTTTACTTGATTTCAAGGATGAGAGATTGGAATTGTCAAACCTTATTGAAAGAACACTCACACTAAGTTCTTCATGTTGTTTTGTGAAAACGTTTATTAGCAACGTGATCTTATGGGTATCGTGTATTGTTTTGGCTTTGTTTGGCTTTGGTGCTAAAGGGAAGTCTTTTACCTTACCTTACAGAGAAGTAGAAGACAAAAAAATGATAAGCGGGGCTACATTTTTGCCTAGTACATTTTTCTCAACCATCCCTGCAATGAACAATATTAGAAGCATGCGTAAAAACTTCGAAGGTACGTACGATCTTGGAGAGTACATACCATCTTGGAAGGTACGTACCATCTTGGAAGGTACGTACCATCATGGAAGGTACGTACCATCTTGAAAGGTACGTACCATCTTGGAAGGTACGTACCATCTTGGAAGGTACGTACCATCTTGGAAGGTACGTACCATCTTGGAAGGTACGTACCATCTTGGAAGGTACGTACCATCTTGGAAGGTACGTACCATCTTGGAAGGTACGTACCATCTTGGAAGGTACGTACCATCTTGGAAGGTACGTACCATCTTGGAAGGTACGTACCATCTTGGAGGGTACGTACCATCTTGGAGGGTACGTACCATCTTGGAGGGTACGTACCATCTTGGAAGGTACGCACCATCTTGGAGGGTACGTACCATCTTGGAGGGTACGTACCATCTTGGAGGTTACGTACAATCTTGGAGGGTACGTACCATCTTGGAAGGTACGTACCATCTTGGAAGATACGTACCATCTTGGAAGGTACGTACCATCTTGGAAGGTACGTACCATCTTGGAAGGTACGTACCATCTTGGAAGGTACGTACCATCTTGGAAGGTACGTACCATCTTGGAAGGTACGTACCATCTTGGAAGGTACGTACCATCTTGGAAGGTACGTACCATCTTGGAAGATACGTACCATCTTGGAAGGTACGTACCATCTTGGAAGGTACGTACCATCTTGGAAGATACGTACCATCTTGGAAGGTACGTACCATCTTGGAAGGTACGTACCATCTTGGAAGGTACGTACCATCTTGGAAGGTACGTACCATCTTGGAAGGTAGAGTTAGTCTCTTAAGCAATGGTCTTTTAAAAACGAAGACTCTTTTGTGCTTGCAGCGCTTTGTGACTTTTTAATTTTTCAACTCATGGGAAGCAATTGTTCTTTCTTTTAACTTGTCAATAGTTTTGTGGTAAGTCCAATCAACGAATAGCTATACCTCACGATTGTAAGTAAAATCTGCCTACCCAGCCTAGCAAATTTAGCTTCCCTATTTGTTCAAGATATCAACGTCTTTCTGGTCGAAAACCAGCTGGTTAAGAAAAAGTTGAAAAGGCTTATACATTTCTAACCATACCTTCACCCCAAATGTTTGTCATCCTATTCTTGTCTTGTGCTTATGTACTTCAATTCAAGTTCCATTGTAAAACATCCCTGTGCGCCTCTCATTCGTCTTCTTCAAACTCAACTGTCTGTTTTGTGCCACTTTCATAGCGTTTTGGGTCTTTTGCACCAGCTTCAACGATGATGAGACGAGAAACGAAGAGTTTCTTAAGAGTCATCAAAAACAAGTTAAGATGAAAATATTTATGCCGTGATGATGAAGTGAAAGATCTGGGACACACAATGCCCGACTGGAGACTGTGTAGGATGACTTTTAAATCAGCATCCATATCGGCTCCGAAATAACACAATGCACGAACAAAGATAAGAACTTAAACCACCAACGCGCACAGAGGTGTGTGTGGGAGTGGAAATGAAAGCAAACGCCTTCTAAGGATGTCAATTTTTCGTCGTTTCCCGACAGGTTTTTTTTCGTTTTGTTTTTGTTTTGTTGTCGTTTCATAGGACTTTGTTTTCGTAATTTTGTCGAATCATTGTGCCAAGAGTTCTTTTCTAAATTAAATCGGCTATTGTTTGCTTAGACCTACGTTAGTGTGATGGTAAATTCATTAATAAGTGTGTTGTCCAGAGCGGAATGGTGGTGAGAATACGGAAACAGGATAAACAAAATTTACGACACATAACAAGTCAGAACATTTTTAAATTTTTAAAAAGATTTTTTTTTTTTGCTTTTATCGTCGCTCTGTACATTAGTCCTTTGCGCGCGTCCTGTTGGTGATAGTCCATAGCCTTCTCTTTAACCTCCGTTTTATTTACAAAGATTTTTTGGTTTTTTTTCTTTTTTGGGAAATTTAATTTTTCACAATTGTCCTAGACACCATCATGGTGGTGATAATAAAAAAAAGGAAATTCACAGAATAGAGAAGAAAAAAAAAACATAAAAAGGGGAACCAGCAACACAGCCGGCTGCCTCTGCAATAAGACAATTGGCGACTCTCGTTGTTTATTTTTCAGATTTTGCTTCCTTCATTTCCTTTTTTTATGAATTTTTATTTTTATGGAAATTTAGCTTTTTTTTTGTAGTTTTGTTCGGTCTGGTGTTTTGTTTTATTGCATTTTGAAATTTTCTCGGGAAAGTTTTGTGTACCATAAGCTACACCCACCACCACTGCTTGCTCTTTGTGAATTTATGTGGACAATTTGTCCAACTTTCACTCTCAAGTGGTTGAGTTTTTATTTTTTGTCATTTGAATGTTGGGTCGGAGAGACGGATCCTGCATTTGATGATGAGGACATTTATGGCATGGATTATGTTTACTCACTGTGTGTACAAATTATTCGCTTATTTTCTCGGAAAATTTGAATGTTTTTGGTTATAAATTTGGGAAAACGGTCCTTAATGTCGACAGAAATGTATGAAAGGGACTGTGACGATAATTTTTTGTTTTTTGCTTTGGTGGGACGAAATTCGACAAAACTTCTGCTTCAGCAATGTTTACTTGTTATATTAGGCCTGTAATAATAATCAACTTTAAACTACACTGCCAGAAGAATAACATGAGAGTAAAAAAAAGAGGCACGACTTAATGAGTGTTTTCGAACAAGGCGGCTAGAAAAGTATCGGATTCTTTTCGTTTATGTATTTCTTTTGTTATTGTTGTGCAGATGGCTGGAAAAGTTTGTTTTATGTTGACTTTTGCTAAATTGGGTAGACGTTACGAAAAAAAAGTATTTATTAAAAAGCCCCTAACTGGGTAATGAGAGAGTTTATAAAGACCGAAAATAAATACAAAGAGACTGAGGCATGTACTTGAGACAAATCTATGCTCTGTCCAGAATTATGGGAAAGATTAATGTAAAGAAGTTTTGGTATCTCAGCTTTGCCTAGGGAATTTCCTTCTAAAGACGGTTGTGGAAGTTAAAAATCGCTTAAAAGTTTTCATGCCTGAAGCTATTTTACAATCACCCCTCTACTCAGGATCATTTGGGGCTGGACGGTTCGATGCTGAAAAAGCCTTTGCCTTCTCCTTGATGAAAAAGGAGGAAAATTTGAAAGGATATACAAACTTAAGTGGAAGAAGGCTGTCGAAATGAAGTGCTTACTTCAGGTCATATATGAGGTTCTAGAACTTTCTTCCCGAAACTATGCCATTGTTGTTATGCTCATTTCCAAGAGTCTGAGCACTTTGCCTTGCAGTGACTTTACTTTAATATTTCTGTATTTCCAGCTGGAATTGTGTTTTCCATTTTTTTCAAGCATTTTTTTAAAGTATTCACTCACAATGACCTTTTCTACTTCGTTCGTTAAAAAGTGCTACGTTTTTTTTACAAAGTCCTTGCCTATGACATCGTTGATGAGTCTCGAGTTAAGGAATCTTTAGTTCACTGGCATTTCTTCTTGAATTATTTCCAAAACTTCTGAATTTGGAAGTCGCTTCTGGATTTTACTTCTGCTGTCTGATTTTGGTTGAGATAATTCAAAAAATGTCTAGCTTCACAGTGAAAGTTTGAATTCTACTTTTGGTTTGAACAAAAAAAGTTCAACAATCGATTTGGTTTCACAGTTTTCTTTTAAACCCTGACTTGAGTTCTGATTTGAGTCCTGACTTTTAATCGATGTATTTTGACAGTTAAATTTCACCCTGTACCGGCACTAGTCTTAAAGTTAGCACTCGCATCAGTAAGAAATTTTTCAATAAGAAAAAATTTGAGGTGGTTATCCTGACGACCGTTGGGCCTATAATGATAGAACAAATGGTCTATGCTATAATGGTTAACATGTCTGCCTCTTACGTGAGAGGTTCTAGGTTCAATTGGATTATGAACGAAAAATGTGTAGTTCCGCGGGTAACGCGTTTTGAAGAATGGAATTTTCTCCGATAGTAATTTCACTGCCATAAAAAAAGCTTTCTCGATTAGCAGTTCAGAGTCGGCAAACAATTGTAGGCCCCTTGCGTTCCATCACAAGGTATGGTTAAGAGAAATACGCTAGACCATGAGGCTCCAAGCTCTGTAGTGCCATCTCATTTATTAATTACTGAGCGCGTCCATACGAGTGAGATTATTCGGGTCAATTAACGAAATTTGAGCCGAAATGTACAATACGGCTTTCAGCTAGAGCGGGGCATGAACATAGGAGCGAGGGAATGATTTCGTCTTCTTACTCACCTACACAAATTTTGCAAAAGTGATGCGGAGCATCTTCAAGTCTTAGAATATTTCTCTACCTGGGCCATGTACACATTTTGTAGGGCTGATGTGCTTTCTGTTACGAGTGGTCAAACCATTCAATAGCATAAAAGCTTAAGTTTCCATGTATTTTTGCTTTCCTTAGCAACAATACTGCACTCGCCTGGGAGCGTGCTGCAATCCTCCTGGAATTGAAACTCGTCCTATTGCACTTGTCACTGTTGTCTAATGCCGAATAGTTGAGTTCTTAAATTCAAAGTTTGAAAACGTAAACTTGAACCTCAAGAGCTGCCTTCTTCTGAGATGAAGGAGTCACTAGTATGAAGAAGTCATCGTATAACAGATTTACATTTTTCTGTTGCCCTGGCTTAGATCCTTGACCAATTTCAACCTTTGAGTAGAAATTGCAACTGACTGATTTTTGCACCCGTCCCTGAATCTGACTTGAAAATGATCTACGAGTGACTTTTAGCGATGTCTGCGTTGTTAATTAGATGCAAAGATGTAAACAAAAGTAGTAACTTTGATTGTATGTAAAGCAAAACTCATTCTCAACTACTTTTAAATTGTAAAATAATTTAAATTTAAAGTTTTTATGTTTTTGGGAATCAGTTGCTGATTGGTTGTGAATCATTTGTAAACCGTTTGTAAATCAGTTGCCCTTTTTCTTCTTCCTTTTCGTCGTTACAAGCATCGTGATCTTCGTGATCTCGAGGGGATAGCAGACCTACCACTTTATTGTTTCACACTAGCGACCCGTTTGTGGGGTACGCCTGAGAATGCGAGGGCAAATCTCCCGGCTTTGGATTGTTCCACGTCTGAGGCCAACCAATTGCAGATTTCGTTGCATTTGTCTGTTTTGGTCTGCTTTTGTGAATCTGATTGCCGTATTGAAACTGGTTCAACTAGTTTGCAATCAGCTGCAATAGTCGTAAATCGGTTACAAATTCGTCAGTACCAGGAGTGTTTTGGTCTGATTTTGTGAATGTGATTGCTCATTGTCTGCAAATAATAAGGTTAGGTTGCATGGGGGGTGCAGCCACAAGTGGCAGCACCTCACTCGGATCCATTGTGCTCCCCGGTAAAATCAGAGAATGAGGAGATGGGAAGATTGGAGAGGTAGAGGGTTGGATTGGTAGTTGGTTTATTGGGGTAGGGAACCACCACTGAACCATTTGGAGCCCTGAGTGAATTTCAGGACGTTGCTCAATGGGAGATTAGAGATGTCGCCCAGTTCGTCGAAGAAGTATTCTCCGAGGGTTTTTTTCCGAGTGTGAGCCAAGCTAGGACACTCACAGAGGCAGTGGAATAATCCTTCCTCTGCCTCTTCATCTTAGCATCCTCTACATAAGTCGGATGTGCTAATTCCCATTCTCATCATGTGGGTACCCAACAAGTTGTGGCCCGTGAGAATGCCAATCAACAGAGAGAGCCGAGGTCTGCTTAGCTGGAGTAGAAGTTCAGTTTTTTTCTTGGAAATATCTGGCCAAAGGTTTCTGGAGGCTCGGCATGTTTCTAAAGATTTTGACAGGTGGTCTGTCATTGGCGGTTTTTAGAAAACTGTTTGATTCGGTTTTTTTCTTGCTCTAGTGGCTTTAGAACTGAGGTGTTCGTTTCGCTGGATTCGAGTGCTGATCCGATTTTAGCCAGCTTATCCGCCATTTCATTACCGATTATGTCACGATGTCCTGGGACCCAGGTTAAACTAACTGCAAATAGTAAAGCAAACAGTTTCTCAAACGAATTTAAAACGGGTTCAACTAGTTTGCAATCAGCTGCAATAGTTGTAAATCGGTTTCAAATTCGTTGCATCAGTTGAAAATCAGTTGCTTCTGATCGCAACTGTTTCACAATTGATTTTAAACTGTTTTAAACTTCATTTAAAAGGAAACTCATTCTGTTACAGTCACAGTTGTAAAGCTGTGAAAAAAAAATTACATGGACAAGTTTCCCTACAGAAGATGGCCATGGTGAATGGTATCTTGCGAAATATTTGCTGACACAATATGGCTTCCAAGTATCGTTGCTGTTTAGTCAATCTACTATTGCTTCTTCTAAAGTGACTCTGTCAAACCACCATCCATGTAAGGCTGCGCGTATAGTCGTGCTTGCGTTGCGTTGCGAGAACTGATTGCGAGTGAGAAAAATATTTGCATTAATTCTTAGTGACGCGCAAAGATTTAATTATATCGATTTCCAGCTAGAAAAATGTTTTCATTTGTTCTTATTGCTTAAGAATAAATGAAAACATTTTTCTCGCACGCAATCGATTCTTGCATCGCATCGTTTGGTAGCATCACTAGAAGTGCAGCCTTAGAGGAAGGACCTTATTGATATTTGACTGCACCCTAAGTGATCTTCATTGATCAATGGCTCAGAGGTTTTTGAGAGATATCTCAAAATTTCTCTTGTCTTGTTACATTTTATGTTAGTCAAAAGGAGTGGGAATGTCCAGTTTCTGAAGTCTTGATAATAGACACACCGATTTTAACTTCGTTTTGGTCTGTAGCATGGACAGAATCACTAAGTCCTTTTCCTACCCTGACTTACATGAATGTTTTATATCGAGTCGCCTCTAGTAGTAATGTTAATTTTTGAAGAAAAAAAAACCAAAGAAAACTTAACTGATTTTTTCATTTTCTCAACCTGCTCCACTTATACTAAGAATGTGAAACCAAACATCCTTTATAATATGATTTTCTTTTTCTATCTCTTTCCAGGCGAAAAACCTTACAAATGCTCCTGGGAAGGATGCGAATGGCGCTTTGCTCGCAGTGATGAACTTACGCGTCACTATCGAAAGCACACCGGTGCGAAACCGTTCAAGTGTCGCAACTGCGACCGTTGTTTCTCCCGATCAGATCACTTGGCATTGCATATGAAACGTCACGTTTAAAACTATTCAACTTCCAAAACACACATACGTACACACACACAAATTCAAAAACAAAAATATTAACAAATTTTATTTGTTATCGTGCCATCGCAGATGAAAGGAAATGCAAAACCGAGTAAATATTACTTAACAAATAAGAAACTCATATATATTTTCAATTTAAAAACAAAGTGTAATTCAATCCAACTTCAAAGCAAACAAACAAAAGAAATCTTACAAAGTATCATTTGCAAAGAGTAAGTAGTTTTGTGTTATCTTGGACAGTAGAGTTTTTGTCTTAAAATCACTAACCAAAGTAGAAAAAAAAAATACAACAAGGAGGAAGAAAAAAAAAACGTAAAGGTTTATTTTAAGCAATATTAATTTTTAGTACTGCATATATTTTCATTAATTCTAAGTTCACATATATTTTTTATTAATTTTAATTTCTTAAGTGCAAATTATTTTTTAACAAACAAACAAAAAACAGTAAGAAAAAAATTACAAAAATGAACAACACTGCCAAAAATTATATAACAAGAAAAAAAATACTTTAAAAAAAAATAGTTCAAATGATGTGTATACATAATAAAAAAAATATAAAAAAGTAAGTAATGCGCGACCTTACATATAAAAATACATATAGTGCAAAACCTTTACGATGGCGACAAACAATATATAAGTAACTACATTTTTCTCTTTAGGTTCATCTTCAATCGTTTAGTTTTTCATATAAATAAAGTTTATTTTTTTCGTTCGGAAACTTATTGAAAAGTAAAATTAAAATTAAATATAAAAAATCCTAACACATAAGCTTAGCTTAATTTTTGATGTTAATATTTAAATAAATGTGTTGTACATAAATAGGCAATAATATAGTTTCCATGCTAAATAATTTTTGTTTCTCTTTTTGTATTCATTCATTTTCTTATACAAGGAATCACTATTGAAAATTATCATAAAATTTAAATTAAAAACAAAAACTAACACACATTAGCTTAAAAAAAAACAGATAAGTTTAAAGTAAAGAACTCAATATAAAAAGAAAGGAGTATTGATTGAGAAGTGAACCACACGAACAAACGATATGCGGTTGTGTAGAATAAAAATTCAGCAAAATACATACATTTTAAAAATATTTTAAACAAAAAACTATTTTATTACCATAAAAAAAAAAGAAGAAAATGAACGAAAAAAAGCATGGGAAAACTTTAGGTGTTACCATATTAGGCGAAGAAAAAAAAAACAAGAGATAATTTAAAATTGGCTGTTTGTAGCATTAAAAGTAAATAAATAAAATTGATATTTTTAAATGTTATTTAGAAACTGCATTTAAACTTAGCGTAAAATTTATGTTTTCTTTTTACAACAAGACGAGTTAAAAATCGTATTAATCAAAATTTTACAATTTAATTTCAAAACATAAGAAAAAGAAAAACTTTTTGTAAATAAATGTGTTGGATGTACACATACATATATTTGCAGCAGTGTCACTTGGTTTCAAAAGAAAATGGAGAGGAGTACAGTTTTCTTATACTTGAAACAAGATGAAAACGAAAATTAGAGAAAACAAAAAAATATTACCGATTTTAGATCTTTTAGTTGCTTGGAGTTGTATAATTTTTGATTTTTTTTTTGTAATGAGTGCTTCGAGATTCAGTTCATAGTTCACAATGAAAATGAAATGAAATTGAAATTTGAAGAAAACTGATAAAAAAGAAGAATTTTTTAGGAAAATTTCTTGGTTAGTAAATTGAAAATCAGACTTGAGAAGACGGCAATTGAAAAAGGAAATATAAGCAAAAGAAAAAAAATGTTATTCGCTATCGTTTGTGTGATGAAAATTCTGTGATCCGCATTTGATTATATTTTTGGGTGGCGTTTGAATGTAAATGATGATTTACTTGCAAATAAATTGATGTTGTAAGTCTACGGAAAAGCTTCTAGAGAAGGAAGTGTTTTCTCCCTGAAATGTGCAAAATGACGGTTTACTTTTTCGTTTGGTTTATTTGTCTTCATTTACTTGATGAAATTTATCTTCCAGAAAGTTTATCATAAAAATGTTTTGAGATCAGCTATGATGTTTTCAATGGTTCACCAGAATTGAATTCTGCCTTTATCCCCACAGTTTAACATAATAATTTTTAATTAATGGAGCCAAATGTTAACATAGTTGGAAGCCGTGTTTTGAATAAAACTCTCAAGCCCTTGGCTTGATCAACTGCTATGACCTGACTTCAGTCCCATTATCTCAATGACACGCAGTTTGATGATAGAAAGAGAGAGAGAGAGCTGGAAGAATGTGTTGCTCTTCACAGAAGCTGCTTGAAAACAAAAAAGGGTTTTTTGTTAAAAAAATAAAACTATTTGAGGTTCTGAGTTTATACATTCATACATAGGGTGGTGCAACAGAGAGGGGGGGCATAGCGGATTTCTCACAACCATGGCAGATAAGGGAATGGAAGGGACTTACAATTTCATGTCGAATTCGAAAAAGCATTTTTCATTGCAATGAATTTTATTATTGCAGGACTTGCTGCTAAATTTGAAATTTCCGAGTCTTCGAAAACTGACCCGTTTTTCCCAAGCCTCGGTTTTATAGAATCACCCAACGTGAGGAAACATTCTTACCGCTTAAACTCGACTTTTGAGAAAGTTTTCTGACTCAATATTGGGTTTTCTTTGTTTTCTTAGTTTACCTTATGGTTCTTCCTTTACTCGATTTGAATGCACTTTTCAAACTAAAAAGTGAGGAACTTACTAGGTCCTATTGTGAATCGCGTAAGCCGTTCTTTGTTTACGTACTCCATGAAAATATTCTTTCTCGCCAAACTATTTAAGGTTCGGAATCTTGGGGCCTGTAACACAAAGCTACAAGTCTTTAAGTCAAGAACCACTTACAGGATAATGTGTGTTACACTTGTAGATCATCAAGCAAACTTGAAGCTTTGGGCTACAGAAATTGCTTACGCTCGTCATTATTCACTTGCTAGTACTTGTAGTTTTGTGTTAGGGGCCCCAAAACTGATCCGTTTTCTTTTCCCGATCTTCGATTTAATAGAATCGCTTAACGTGTGAACCTCGACTTTTCAGGAAGTTTTCTGGCATATTTTTTTTTTGTTTCTTTATTTAGCTTATAGGCCATTCTCTACTCGATTTGAATCCACTTTTCTAACGAAAAACTGGAGCTAACTAAATTCTATTAAGAATTACGTAAGTCGTTTCGGGGAAAATGTTGCCTTTCAACCAAGCAAAGCGTTCTTATGAATTGTTGAGGGTAACTCTGGCAGAAGCCATTCAAATACTTAAAATTAAGGGTCCGCCAAATAACTTTTTTTTTTTAAATGGGCGCAAAACATCGAGTGTGGCTTCGGCTGTGTGGCACTTAGCGCCGTCCTGTTGAAACCAAATGTTGCCAATATCCTCCTCTTCAATTTTTGTGAACAAAAATTCGTTCAGCATGGCCCAATAACGATCGCCATTGATTGGAACGGCCATTCCTTGCTCATTTTCGAAAAATGGCCCAATTATGCCTCTGGACCAAAATCCGCATCAAACAGTGATTCGTTTTGGGTTTATCGGCAATGTATGCGTGCGGGTTTTCTGTGCCCTAAATGCGATAGTTTTGCTTGTTTACATACCCGCCAAGATCAAAAGGAGCTTCATCTGAAAAGATTTTTTTGGCAAAATCGGCATCTTCTCTAAGTCGATCGCAGGCCCACTTAGCGAAGTGAAAACGCAACATATTCGTTCAGCGGAAGGATAAAACTAATTTATCTGTCAAATCAGACATGAGCTAAGTGTTACCATTCACGAAACAAGCACTAGTTGAAAAAAAGTTAGATGGCGGACCCGTTACTTACAGCCGTCTGCCGTTTTTATAAAGGTACTTTAGAGGATGAGTAAGCTATTGACACATTTTACATGGCTTTTCTGTCACTAAAAGGTGTGTTAGCCAATTCATCCTCAAAAATTTCTTGACATTTAAAGTAACTTGTTCATTTTATCGTGAACCGATTTCTTACAATTTATTTATTTTTCTATTGTGAACACATATATGAAAAATAATATAACCTGCCCAATGCTGATTTTAACACAGAGAAACTAATTTAAATAAATAAAATAGGGGTTTCGCAACAGTTCGGGTAAACCCACAACCATGGCTTGAAAGCGAATGGAGGGGACCTACATTTTTTTGCCGATTCCGAACGGGTAATCGAAAAAGTGCTTTTCATGGCATTGAAATTACCATCAAAAGGCTTGCCAATTCGTCGCGAAAAAGAAACAAATTTGTTTTGACAAATTTCCCTTTGCCAAGCAATAAAATGGCGTAACGATGAACATATATGCCTGTTTCTTTGGTCTTCGAGTTTAAACTTCTAGAAACAAAAGTATTTTTTCCTCGGGTGTCGCGACGAATTAGCAAGTCCTTTGAGAGCGATTACACTGCCGCTAGGAACTAGCAAGTCTTCCGGCTTCCGGGAGGGATAACACTGCCATGAAAAGCTTTTTTTCATCTAGCCATTCCTAATCTGTTCGTGAAATGCTCAATTACACGAGCTGCCCTATTCATTTTTTGCACAATAAAATCTATTATCAAGAACACAGTAAAAAATGGCTGATGGCAAAATACGGTAACAGATTGACTTTCAACTTTGAAACGAATTGACTATTTCTTTACTAGTTTGTCTAAATGGAATACCATAAACCCCTTTGTTCATTTTTTGTCTCATATTCTCAGTCAACCGTTTTATTTTCCCAATAGTCCCAGCAAACGTCTTCTTCTGGAAGAGATTAATTTTTAAACTGACAATAAACTTCTAGTACTTGCAGTTTGTCTTACAAAAGACAAAACCAATCATTTTGCACTAAGGGTAAAAACACACTCAGAGAAAAAATCCCATAAAATCAATAGGAAAACTATTGTTCCAATAGTTTTCTACTATTAAATTTGGTCAATGGGATTTGTACTATTATTTCAATGGTTTTCATACCATTATGTTTAGGTGATGTGAAATAATAGGTTCATACTATAAATTCAATGGTATATCCTATAAAACATTCAATTATTTTATTTCGAAATTCGAAGTTAGAATAATTTCGAACACACACCTTAATGGTTTAATACTATTGAAGTAATAGTATGATACTATTGATATAATGGTATAAGACTATTAATTAAATGGTGTAATACTATTAATTTTATAGTATTGTACTATTTATATTATGGTATCATACTATTAATTTAATGGTGTAATACTATTAATTTTATAGTACTGTACTATTAATATAATGGTATCCTACTATTAATTTAATGGTCCAATACTATTCATTTTATAGTACTGTACTATTAAAATTATGGTATTTTACTATTAACTTAATGGTAGTATACTATTAATTTTATAGTGCTGTACTATTAATATTATGGTATCTTACCATTAATTTAATGGTGTAATACTATTCATTGAATAGTACTGTAGTACTGATTTTACAGTATCGTACCATTAATTTAATGGTAGTATACTATTAATTTTATAGTGCTGCCCTATTTATATTGTGGTATCTCTCCATTAACTTAATTGTATAATACTTTCACTTTTAAGTATTGTACTTTTAATAGTAAGTTATCGTACCATTGATTTTATACAATAATACTATTGATTTAAAAGCACCAAAAGCATATTGATTTTTCTGAATAGTATTTTACTATTGGTGACTATGATTTAAAGCTGAAACCGAAATTAATTTTTTATTAATATTCACTTAGCTTACCAAACGCCAAACTTATCCACAAACTGTTAAAAAAAACGCTATTTATTATATAAGCAGCAAAATTTGCAATTTTTTAAATTTTATTTATTTTGTATAACCATAACATTTTTTAAAAAAATACTTTTACATGTTAATTGATTAAATTAAATTGAATAATTTTTAGTTAGTCTTAACACTTTTAAGTTACTTGAATAAGATTTACTTTACTTACTTACTAAATATTTCACATTTTAATGGGATACCATTAAAGTTAATGGTATATACTATTAAAATTGAACACTAATGGTATCCATACCATGAAAATATAACGGGACTCTGGCGGGGCCTGATATTATAGAATTTTAGATTCTTGAAAAATTATTAACAAAAAACATTAAAAAATCTATTATTTTAACAAAATTGAAAGTACGGAATACCTGACTTATTTTCGATTGACATATGCACATATACGTAGTTAAAATTTAATCACTTTTTTTTGTATTTAGCTCACTACAATGCTCTGATAAATTGTATAAGTTTCTCAATAGGTCTGCACTCACGGACAATAACGAAACGAATGTGGAGAATTTGAAGAATTTTTAAAAAAATATTTCAGATTTTAATGGGATACCATTAAAGTTAATGGTATATACTATTATAAGTGTGAAGTTTTAATAGGATACCATTAAAGAAAATATAACGGGACTCTGGTGACGCCTGATAGTATAGGGTTTTAGATTATTGAAAAATTATTAACAAAAAACATTACAAAATCTACATATTATTTTGAAAAATTTAAGTTAGGAATACCTGACTTATTTTCGATTAAAATATGTATACATACATAGTTTAAATTTTTATCACTTTTTTTGTATTTATCTCACTACTATTTTACTTACCTTCCATTACTTACCTATGCATTTTGAGAAAAATTGTAACTTCTTTAACATGAACTCCAACAATTCAAATATCAATGCTTAAGCCCGTCAGCAAAGATAAATTGCGTTAAGCTTTCGAAAATATATTAATTCTATTTTATGATAATATTAACAGGACTGGATTAGTTTTATTTTTACAACTGGAGTTTTTGAGATTTTATTTTCACGAACACTACGAAGTAATATGTATGATGTCGAAAAAGTAATTTTTGGCAGTCTCTCGTCGTCCTATGTCTTTTTCTTTTCAAAGGCAAACGAAATGGCTTCGAGGATTTAGTTGATATTAAGACTATAGTATATACGATTAAAACCAATGGTACTTGTCTTTTTAAAACATAAGATATCTAATAGGATCCACCATTAAAAATTACTTTTCGAATTTCGACAGAGTTGATAGTACGGTACTATTAAGACTATAGTACATACGATTAAAACCAATGGTACTTGTTTTATTAAAACATAAAATATCTAATGGGACTCACCATTAAAAATTACTTTTCGAATTTCGACAGAGTTAATAGTACGGTACTATTACAACTATAGCATATACCATGGAAGCCAATGGTATTTGTCTTATTAAAACGTAAATTATCTAATGGGATCCACCATAACAAATAATTTTTCGAATTCCGAAATAGTTAATAGTACGATACTATTAATACAATAGTAAATACCATAAGTTTAAATAGTATTTACTATTAAATCAATAGTTTCTGTCCTATAAATAATAACAGTTTCAAAACTATTAATACAATGGTACAAAACTGTTGAAATACTATTAAAAAGAGTTTTTTTTCATTAATGGTAGTCCCATTACCGACTTATGGGATTTTTTTCTCTGAGTGCATCAAGTTCAAAAGCGAAAATCTATAAATAATACAAACCCTGCATTTCATTTCTTTTAGACAAGCAAAAAACAAACGCATTTATGAAACGAAAATCTTCCAAAACTCAAACTTCCAATAAATATTTGGTTATGGTTGTAATCTATTCAAAATTCAATGCACTTAAAACGTTTAATTTAGCAAAATGTTTCGCTCCTCAGCAGCACCTCTTCTTGCAATATTATCTCAAATTAAAAACAAAAAACACAAAAAATAAAAACAAAAACGTATAAATTAAATGTTCCTAATGGCGCGATGCAAACAAAACAGAGAAACAAAAAGTAAAAAAATAAAAAGATATCCGAACATTTTTATTTCATGCAAACCTTACACATAAACAAAAAAAAAATAAAAAAAATTGGTACCTGACACAAAAATACATAAGCAAAACAAACAAAACAAAACAAAAACCGCCACAACAACAGTCTTACTTGTCACGAAGTAAACATTTATTTTTCTTCAGCTTGCAACTACAGAAGGCAAACACATAACAAAACTAAACTTTTGTTCACTAATTCTCTAAGATTCATAATTTTCCTTTCAAATTTTATAAAACAAAAACAAAAAACATAAAATAAATAAATAAATTATAGAAAAGAAAACATCAAAATTCACCGAATGCACTCTTTGATGGAATTGTAGAAACTTTTCAGTGTCCTCTGTAAATATTTTTGAAGAATATTTCATTTTTTCATTTCTATGTATCGTTTTTTAGCAAACAAAAAAACTAGTTCTTTCTCACTTCAACAATAAAAAACAAAAAAAAAAAAAAATAAGAAACAAAAACAAAAACTTTTACAAACTCAAAATGTGTCAAAATAAACTTTATGCAGAAAATTTTAAAATAAAAATCATTTAAACAAGAAAACAAAAACTATATTTAGGGTAAACATTTCGCAAAGTAAAAAAAAATAAAAATAAAAAATAAATTCAAACACAGAAATAAGGAAAAATTAAAAGAAACCTAATCTAAGAATCAACAAACTCATAAGAAATCCCATATTTTTTAAGCTGAATAAAGTATTATAAATCAAAGACTGGTATATGAGGTGTTCCGATGAATAAAATTAAAATTAATGAAATAAACATAAACAAAAAATGGAAGCAAACATATTTTTTAAACGACAGAAAAAGAAATCAACTTGAAAACTTTAGAACTATTTAAAAAAAAAGAGCAAAACAAGAAAATCTATACTTAGAATTGATTTAGCCTCTAAGACGAGAAAAACTTAAATACAATTTGGAAATTAAAAACTAAAAAAAAATAATAATAAATAGTTAAACTGAGATCTAGATCAAACTTTTAAAGATTTTTAGCGAAAACAACAAACATTTTCAAATACATTCCGATGTTCGGTTGATATGATTTTTTCTGAATAAGAATTTTTGTTTCGTTTTTCTTCACGTTTTTGTTTGACTCTTTACGAGGGAGTTGGAATCATTGAGTTGCTTTATTGTTTTCTTCTTTTTTTTTCATAGAAAACATACATTTGCAGCTCATACTCAAAGTTATGTGCCATACCACGTTTTCTTCTCTGACTTATTGAGCTACTCTTTGTCTAATAGTAAGAGGTTCGGTTCGAGCTCCAAAAGCATGCGAAACGCTAAACTACTCCTCCGACAAATAAGAAGTGCTTTCTGCAATATTCTTTTGAAGTCGATTGAAAAAGTATAGATCTTCCTGGAGACTTAATTACGTAATTAATTGTTGGAACACGAAAGAGGGCAGAGGTTCCTTCCAGTTGTCGAGTTCGAGTATATTTATTCGTTTATTTTCAAAATTTCAGGTCGGTCAATAATAATTTATCTGTAGTGTTTTTCTATCCTGAACTGAGCAATTTTGTTGTATAACACCTGCGCTACCATTTACAAGCTGCTGTTAAGAGTAATATGAGCTCGAAGGATCAGAACGCTTTCACTTGTCTGCCTCAAACTATTCATGCATCTTGGCAAGACTTCTGGCTTTAGTCCATCTGTATGGAGACAAAGTCCAAGCAATTGCAATCACGCCAAGAATTCGTTGGCCTCGATTTAATGCTTTTGACTTGAAGACTGCCGTTGATCTAAGTGTTTCTTATTCAGATAAGCTTGTTGGTACTGCTGACCTGAAAGACTCTTCATCTCAGCTGCCGTCAATTTACTCTAATGATTGTAGCAGTGTACAATTATTGATCATATATTTTATAAACTCAAATTGTTCATTCACACTTAACGCTTTGAGTCACAGTGGTACTGCCAAAGCAGCACCTATTTAAACCACTGTCAAAAGTGTTCCACTGCATATTTTGGCCTGAATTTTTGTACTCGGGAGTTTTTGGGGTCGCTAAACATGAATCTGAGGGTTTTCAGTTTCGTAGAACACAAAATCAAAGTTATATTTGCAAAATTCAAAATAACGGATCCAAGATGGCGGAAAAATGTGTGAAATTGAACTATTCATTTCGACAAATCAGTCAAACTTTATTCTACTGCATATTTTAGTCTAAGTACTTGTATTCGGGGGTTTTCGGGGCCGATTGCAAAACTACTATTAGCTTTGGAAAATTCAAAGTAAATACAATATAGGTTTTCAGGATAACGAATCTAAGGTTAGATTTAAAAAAAATTTTATGGTAGAAAATGAACTCAGATTCGTGATCAGCGACCCCAAAAATCACCGAGTACAAAATTTAAATTAAAAATAGGCAGTAAAGAAAAGCATGACTCAAAAGCACACTTTCATTGAAATTAATGGTTGAAGCATACATTTTTGTTGATCAGAAAACGGGAAGCGCGAATATTTTGTCATTCTTCTAATCAATAAAAACCTACTATATAAATTTTTAGTTGATTTCAGGTTGCCAAGTTCACATCTCACTTTTGTAAACACTCGTCTGACTCAGCCGATTAAGCTTTGGTCTTATAATTGCGAAACACTTTTTCATATAGGTAAGAGCAGTTGTTAGCAAATACAACAGAGAAACTCAAAAACTCCATCTGCGTGAAATATGCAATTACAGCTTGTTTTCAAGCCCAAAATACACATACGATGCTTTACTCTTATCATTTGACGATCAATTCATATTTTCTAAAAATACAAATTAACAACCTGTCGAGAACTATGCAGAATATCATCGTCTTTAACTAAAGGCTATCCATGATCTGTTGTTAGTAAATGACTTTACGGGAGAGCCCCGAAGCCTAGCACATTTCTTACAACCAGGCCTTTTGAGAGAATGGTGGGGACCTACAATTTTCTGCCGGCTCCGAACGACTAATCGAGAAAGCGATTTTCATGGTAAAGAATTTACAATCGAAGGACTTAAAATTTCCTCGCAAAAGACGGACGATACCAGTTTAAAAAATTGTTTTGGTTTCTGTTGGGATCCAAACAAGAACCTTCTGCGTAACAAGCAGACATGTTTACCACCAGAAATGACTTTAATGAAGGATATAAAAGCAATTGAAAGATCTTCAGTCTTTGTCGATAAGATGAAATTTGAAGTTCTATTTATGAATCAGGAATGTTTCAATTGAGAAAATTAAATTGTAGGATCTGATCAACCCAATGAATCACAAATGAGAGCTCTCTGTACGCGATGAGTTTAAAATAAAAAAATGGTTTGTTCTTTTTGATTCTCATAAAATCGAGTACCAAATTATTAATCATAGAGTCGATTTACGATCTGCGGGTGACTTCTAATCTTTCGACCGACTATCGTTTAAATTATCAAGATTCATGCATGTTTCACCCAAAAAAATTAACGTAGTTATCAAAAAGCCTACCTACACACCCGTAGCTTTGGCATTCGGACCGAAAAGGTATATCGCCTTGTTTATAAAACTTGCTAACCAAACCAAAAATGGTTTTCGAGGACATTGCTTTCAGGAGCAATAGTGCCATGGAAATTTGCTTTCGGGTTACTAAATGCAAAGCTAAAAAAAAAAGCTCAAAGTATGTAAAGCAAGAAGTCTCTTAATATAAACGCAATGATCCCTGCTATGTAGAAATTTCCATAGCATACTTGGATTGCATTTATAGACCTGGGCTTGGATTCCGTAACTTCCAAAAAAATTATTGTTTAAATCATAGACACTAAAATACCGTCTTAAAAGTTCAAAAAAAAATCTAGAGCCTGGGTTCCTGCAATTGTTTAACATTGGTTTTGCTGTGTAGACATTGCGTTTTGAAAATCAGTCAATGTTTAACTTAATTCCTTATTGCTCACTAACCTCATCTCGTTGCACACAAATTTTGTTTTTCTTACACGGTCGATTCATTAACGATCCTCATGAATTTGAATAGGATCCAATCTAGACCGCATTTCTGTTGTACGCTGCTTAATCGCTAAGCCTACAGGAACAACATTTTCTTTCTTATACGTAATATTAGATATTTGGATCGTGGTAACCAATCCGACTGATTAATTAGAAGAACTTTTTAAAAAAAAGGAAAACCAGCTTTGAAAATGCCAAGATCACTTTTTTTTCTTTGAAGCATAAGCTCATGAGACAGTTTTGATCGCTTCAAGATCACTGCTCGTAACGCCGGAAATGAAAAGAAGAAGAAGAAGCATAAGCTCATGCGAAGCACACAAGCTTGGTGTGTTCACGCGATGTATTTGTTAAAGCTGTGTGTGCTTTTGGATTGCAAGTGAGTTGCGGAAACCATAAAGAAAATAAAAGTAACAATCGGGGCTTCCCTGTGGCCATAAAATACAATGATCGCTTCTTCTTCTTCTTCATTTAACTGCGCCACGAGCATAATGATCGTGAAGGGATCACTTCTCTCCAGTGGGTCACGCCAAAGGCCACGTATTACAAATAACGGTTACCCGCAAAAAACTCATCGCTATCTTTAAAAAAAAGAAAACGTTCCAGGATACTCCCTGTTACAGCTGATAGCATTGATATTCATTTTTGAGGTACTGTGATTGTTGGTAGTCCTTCGATAATACTTCTTATTCAACTTTATTATTTTTGTTTTTTGATTAAAATTAAATTGCTAGACTGAGGAGACCCTCTTCACGAAATGTTTCGATTTTTCTTGCTATAATAAAATCCCTTCGCTTTTGAATCAAATTTCTCAGTTTTTTAAAGAAAAGATTCTTAAAGAGCGAATCTTATGACTACTCGAAAATTCAATAAATCACAGCTCGAGTTGCCGCAAAAGTCAGAAAATCTTCATAAATAAATTAAAAAAGAAAGCGCAACAAAACTCGGGAAACCTCGATGCCTAACGCATTTCAAAGACCTACAATTGTATGCCGATTTCGAATAGCTAAATGAGAAAACACTTTTCATGGCAGTATAATAATTGTTCTCTCGGAGGACTTGCCAATATCTATCGAAAGGCGACTGAAAAAGCAATTTTATGTTTTTGGGAATCAAACCTCGAACGCCGACATAACAGGCAGATGTGTTAACCTATACGGACACTCCATGGGTAAAAAAAAACTGCTCACCAAAAACACTTCCTGTAGCACAAGACAGACTGACAAACAAAATTTTTCTCTTCGCTTTATACAAAGCTTTATAAAAAGCTGTTATGTCATTGCTGCCACACTGCCTGTAGCAGTGTTTATTCCATACTCCAAAGCATGACAATTCATCCAACTACGTGTCGTTGCAAGTCAACATCTTCTTACACTACTGCTAATTCAATATAGCAACATATCACCTAAACGTTACCATACGTCGTGGACTAAATTCCAACTCAATGTTCTCACTAAATCCTCCCTCCCTTCTCTACTCCTCTGCTATTCAACACTTTTGTTTTCCTTCTCATAACCCCTTTTAAGCAAAACTAATCGAAACCCATATGACGTAAAAAACTGATAAATAAATCGAATTTTTCTGCAAGTCAGAATTTTTAAGAAACAAAAACAAAAAAAAATGAATAAATTTATATAAAAACTTTTTATAGCAAAACTTTGAAAAGAAAAAAATATGGAAACTTTTCCAATTGGGTAGAAGTAAAAATATAAAAATAAAGAAATGAAAAAAATACACACACGACAAGAAAAATGTTATTTTTATATAAATTCACATCACATAAAATATATACAATTTTTACAAACAAAATTTAACATTTTTCTTTTATTTTCAAAATATATATATATATATTATAGAATATATTAAAAAAAGAGAAAAAAAAAACAAAAATTATTAACATTATATGAAAACGTAGTAAAAAGTAAGTATGTAAGTGAAACATTTTGCACACATGTAGTATAATAAAAAAAGCCCTAATTTAAGTAAAACCATGATTGTAAGTAAAACGAAGTAAAAAACTGTATAAAAAAATTGTAAAAATGTTCATTAAAAATCATTAAAAAGTAAAACAAAAAAAAAATAAATGTAATACAAGAAGGGATAGAAATTGATAATGCAAAGCATAAAATCCCTTCCCCTTACATGAAAAAAAAAAACCGAAAAAAAAATAAACATAAATCCAAAATATATACAGAAAATATATTTCTTTTTGTATGTTTATTAGAGAAAATAAAAAAAAAATCATGGATTTGATGCATTAAAAAAAAAAACCGTAATATTAATTATTAAAATGAAAAACAAAAAAATTAGCAAGTCTTCAATGTTTAAATGGTAAAAGTGGAATTCTAAAAATAAATTGCAAGTAAAAAAAATCTTTAAAACGCAAAAACAAGTTTTGAAAATATTAAATTGTTAATTTATTAGTCACTCTTGTATTTGATATTTATGATTCTCAGAAATTGTTTTTCAATTGAAACAAAAACTTCATTTCTTGATTGAAGTTTTTGTTTTTCTTTTGCCTTTCTTTGATTCTTCTCTCTTTAAAAGTACTAAATTAAATTTTTAATAAAATGAAGTTTTACTTGAGAAACTGGAATGTGTTATGCTGGAACTTTTTGAAAGTTGTGTTTAGCAGTTAATGCGATTTGTTTCGTCGGTCTAATTTGTATTAGGTCCTATTTTACTATTATTGAAAATTCAAAAACGAGATATTAATTAATTAAAAAAAAAAACACAAAAAACAAAAACAAGTAAACCAAGCTTAAATCAAATTTATTGAAAATAAAAGTGTCGAAGGAACTCCATGAAGTCACTACGTAAAATAAAAACAAAAATAAATAATTGTCTTGTAGGTGAAAAAGTATAAAAAAATGCATCGTGGATATATGTTTATTAAATGATATAAATATTATGTTTTTCATTTGTAAACTAAAAAATAAAACAAATCATAATTAAATTATCATATGAGTATTTTTTTTTTAATTAATTATTACTATTATTATTAATATTAAATAGTTTTATTTTGTCGCTATATTATTGGCTTGTTTGTTGCTGCTTTTTGTGAGTAAATATATATATTATATATTATTATTCTTATGTAAGAATTATTAATTAATAAAAAATACATACATTTTTTATTTAAAAAAAAAAAAAATAAACTGATCTTGTTTTATTTCTTCGGAATTTCTGGGGCAGAAACAGGCCAAAGTCTTTTGTTTATGGCTGCTGTCTGACATTCCAAAGGAGCAAATTTTACAGAAACAGTCAAAGGAGAAGGAAGGATTTCACGTTCCTTATTGAACTGGGAAAAGGGTATTTCCTCAGAGACCCAGGACCCTTATGTTGTTGGCATTTGGGACCCCTCTCTACCATCTCGAAACAGTTCTATTTTGAAAATAGGTACAAGAAATAGAATACTCTAATAAAGATCACATAAATTTTAGTGGACAGTAATATAATTAACAGTCTGTATAGGTAATGTCGTGCATGTCTGCCTGTTAACCGGGAGGTTCGTTGTTCGAATCTCCACAGAAGAAAAAAAAAACAAGTAAAAAGAAAACCTCTATAAGATTTCTGGCTCCTTCACAGCTGTCTTTATAGTAGGGGAGCCCAGGATGCTAAATTTGCAGTTACTAAAGCGTCATGGGGACTTATCAGATTGTGCAGTTTACGTTCTAAATCGAAAAAAAGTTTATGTCAAGTTTTCCATTTTAAAAGGGCGGAGAGCGTCTAAGTATTTTTAAAAATATAAAAAAAAACAGTCACATTGAAATACTCGAGCGCGTCAGATATTCTTAGAGTCCACGCGCTTTGTCTTTCTGAAAACCGATAAATATTAATCTGACGATTAACTCGGGGGAGAGGTTGAAAAAAATAGTTTTTCGAGCGTGTCAGGTTTTAAAGGTGAATGTTTTCTCGAAAAAGTGTATATTTCAATAAAAATCTGACGATTTCAACATGACCTCTGATCGTGGCTAATTTTTAAAAATGTAAAAAAAGACTTGAGATTTTGTTGAAAATACTAAAAAAAAATCCCTGAGAGTTTCAGCCCTTAATATTAATTTTAAGTGCTCGATCAAGAGGTGTGAATATTTCTCAATGAAAATACATGGAAACTATAATTTTTTATTTTTAAATTTCCATAGCGCAGCGGTATTTTATGGGATCGCTTTAACCGAAGATGATTTTTTCTTCAAATTGAACGCTCTACAAAAGTGCCCATGGCGGCGAAGTCGTAACTTACACCGGCGAGGAAGTACGGGCCAATAAACCAGATTTTTCCATAAAATTCACGTTTTTTCGCAGTTATCTCGTGAATAATAAGAGCTACGGGAAAATTATAAGGAACAAACTTGTAAAGAATTCAATTTCCTAAGACCTATGTACAAAGGTCTTATGGACTAAATTGCTAATATCAATACTAAGCGAGATATTAACCATCATACATTATACCTTTTATTGACGATTTTACCTAAATCGCCCCCAATAAAACTGTCAGATTATATGTTTTCCGTAATTCTGATAGGATTACCTTCAAAATTAAAAAAAAGTTAATCGCGCTCGAATATTTCAAAATGTCGATTTTTTTTTACACTTTTGTGACTGGCCTACTTACTTAGGCCACACCCAAATTGTCAGATTATTGAAATATACACTTTTCTGGATGTAATCAACTTACCATCTCTTAATCGACTTTGTTTTACTAATCTGACGGGTTGCCCTCAACGTACCCCCCAACATTAAGGGTTCATATATGGTAGGAGTACATTACAGGGTACAAGGTTTCTCCCCATTTGATTCTCTAACGCGCTCGAGCAACTCGCAAAATCCCCTCTTGGGCTCCCTTACTATTAGTGTCAAAACGATTTAGTTTCGTAAGAAGGTCGAACTTTTGACTTAACTTCTCATAAGCAGATGTGCGCCGCCGTAATTCTGCAATCAGTCTGCCTATAATGACATTATAAACAGTTACACTGAATCTGTCCCTGCCAGAGCGTTCGGTCTCGTTTCCCTTGACTTCGTCGAACTGAAATCCCGTATTTCAAATTGATAGTTGAGTAAGAGTGCTATAAGAATAAAGAAACTAAAAGGGGATTATTTTCCTCCAGATAGAATACCACGAGATAGCTACGACGACGTAGGTATACCGATTATGAATTACGAGAATGGATCCATGAAAATTTCAGAACGAAATCAAAAGGACCACAAAAAGCAGTCGTTAATGACAGTGAGTATCGTAAAACGGAATCGCAACGTAACGATAACGACAGTTTTTTGCGAGTATCGCTATTTGTAATACGAGCCTTGTTTTCCATTGCTCTTAAAATCATTTCAAAATTTGTTTTACCTAAACGCCAATTAATTTACCTAGAGCTATGTATAATGTATGTCATTTTACTGGCATTTTACTTAAATGTCTATCGTAATAAAAGGTCAGGGGCCAGATTCTATAAAAAGCGAAACGAAAGCGATCAAACGTTTTTCAATAGGAAAGACATTGCAAATCGTTCGCACACACGAAAACGTTTGTTCGCTTTTCACTTACAGAATGTCACCCCAGTATTTTCAAATTATTAAATCTTTAAACCTTCAAAGGAGCCTACTGCTTAGTTCTGCAACAAAATGGATCGAATGCTCAAATTTCCTTCACCGTAATTCTTAAGGACGTAAGAGTAAGGGTCCCCGCAAACCACAAACTTTCTATTGGCGGATAGTTCGCCGATAGTTTAGTTTGAACGCAGTTTAGAAGCCCATCAAACTTATTTATCGGCCGATACCAAATCGTTGTAGTTTGTGGTTAGCGGAGACTCAATGAGAAACTTGAACGATACTCAGAAGTTTTTGTCGAAAGCAGTTGGAAGAATTCAAATGCGATTTCACTTTCATTTTATTCGCACTTTAAACTTGTATCAAAAAAAAAACTCTCGAATGACTCAAAAGTAAAATGAAGTTACATTGTTAGGCCCAAGACCATTTGGTTCTGCACAGAAGTCATTCATTTAGTGTGGAAACAAACGCTTTGAATTTTGCCTCAATTGGACGTTGCTGGTGAGTATTCGTATAGTGCCAATTATTTTAAAATAAATAATAATAACAAATAATAATTAAAAATAACAATTATTTTAAATAAAAATAAAAAAAATAAAATGTCATTGTTTAAGAAAGGTGTTCTCATCATAAAATAAATTTAAAAAAAGGCAGAACAACCGAGAATCGATGTACTCCACGCCTTACACAATTCAGTCCTCGCTATTTCTATCTGCCCCCCTCCATAAGTGTCTTTGTAAGAGAATATAAAAAAACCATGTGTCCTGTGCCAGATTCAGTAACTTCTTAGACGATTATTATCGTTCTGTCACCTATCATCGATTGTATCGTCAAAAAATAGATAGTGTCACGTAACATCGCAAGCAGCGGTTGATGGAAAGTTTTTTCCAATGTCGTTTCACCGCGACATTGGGCATAGCTAGACTACCATACCTAACGTGACCATACGTCCCGCTTTGGGCGGGACAGTCCCGCTTTCAGACAGTCTATCCCGCTGTCCCCCGCAAGGCTGAAATTGTCCCGCTTTTGCAATTTTTGTGAGGGTTGAGTTTCTTTTGATTCGATAAAATCTAAGCAAAAACTTTTTCATTCTATTGTATATTGCTATTAACTCGGAATGCGTGCTGGCAAAATACTCGATGTTAAAATTAAAAAATAAAAGTTGATGCCGCCATGGCCAGAGATTGCCATCTTATTAATTAGTTATCGATGATTTTGTTTCAGTTCAAGTAGTGTTTTGTTACGAAACGATAATGCCTTAACGCAAGTGTTCCTTTAATATTAGTTTGCAACAGAAGTATCCATTTATAAAACAAAGAAAAGATGACACCGCAAACGTTACATATGAAAAATGTCGTACAGATTTTAGTGTTGGACATGGTGGTGCCAGTGATATAGAAACACATTTAAAATCAGAAAAACATAAACTTGCCGATCAAGCCGCTGCTTCAAGCTCGTCAATGCTTAATTTTTGTAAGAAAACCGAGTCGTCGACTTCTAAGAATTTGGATTTAACTGCAGCTGGGGGTACATGGGCGTATCACACCGAGCAACATAATCACAGTTTTCGCTCAAATGACTGTTCTTCTTCTTTAATTCAAGCATGTTTTGAGCAAAAATTTAGATGTGCACGTACAAAGTTTCAAGCTATTGTGTTAAATGTGCTGTCAACCATGGCAACCGAAGATTTAAAAGAGCATTTTCCTAAACCCAATTGCAAAACTTTGTTAACGGATGCTTCAAATCATGGCTCAATCAAATTATTCCCAGTTTTAATTCGCTATTTTTTACCAAAGGAAGGCGTGAAAGTTAAGGTTTTAGAGTTTCGGGAGCAGCCAGGTGAAACATCGGATATTATTGTACTTATTGTATTATTATTGTATAGAAGGAACTATTGTCTTTTAATTACTTAAATAAAAAATTAAATATAAAAAATAAAAAATTGTTGCGTTTTGTGGAGATAACACGAACTGCAACTTCGGGGGAAAGAATAGGAAAGGAAATAATAATGTTTACCCAAAGATGAACCAATCACTCGGCAGACAGTTTATTGGAATTGGATGTGTCTTCCTGTGGATTTCGAATGCATTATAGTAAAAATTTACTCATTTCTACATCTACAGCGTTCGAGTAGAAGCTTTGAAAGAGTTTTCTATTTCTACCGAGACAGAGTATCACAAGCTGCTGGGCTTTAGTGAAATAAAGAGGCTTGCGTTAATGCCCGCGCTTGATAGAGTTATCAATATGTTTCAGCCTTTGAAAAACTATTTTCTGAGTATCGACAAATACCCAAATATTTTAAAGACGTTTTTCTATAATCCCAGCTCAGAATTGTCGTAATATTTTTTGCACGCACAAGCAGCGATCTTTCACGAAGTTGTTTTGAAAATCGAAGTACAAAATGTATCGGCTATAGAGTCTGCCAAGGAAATTAATCGTCTCCGAGATAACCTAACACTAAAAGAGAATACGATTTTCCTTCCTCACATGGTTCATGGCCTGATGGTAAAATTACAAGAAAGAGCAGAAGAAAAAGCTGCAGTAAGCCAGAACGTTAAAACTACGGCGGCTGAGTTTTATAAAACAAGCAAGGAATACTTGGACCAGTGCCAGTGGTGTCAATTTAACACAGAACTAGAAGTGTTTGAATGGGCAAATTTAACAAAAGTGCCTACGTGGGAAGAGGTACAGAAAGTGGTTGATTTACTAGCCACGCAAGGATTTATTAGCAGCAGCCAAGATGCTACAGTCTTTGACGAGTTTTCACTTATTTTAAACTTTGTTATACAGATGAAAACATTTCTGGCTGGAATACCGAGAATGTTTCAACTTAAAATCGTTGGGTCGATTTATTCCAGCACTTTCGTGCTAATAATCTAACTTTAACAAATTTTTCTACGATTATTGAGTACGTTATGTGTCTGCCTGGAAGTGACGCACGGAAGAGTTTTTTCCTCAAATGAACAAGGTTTGAACAAGTGATAAAACACAGTTGAGTGTCTCAGTAATGAAAGCTACTTTGATAACGAAGATAAATATAAATAAATCGTGTACTGAGCTTCACACTTTTCTAAAAACAAGACCCGATATTTTAAAACAAATTTGTTCAGCCGATAAATATAAAAATACAAACTAGATTTCACGCCACTACTTATTTGCTTTGATTATTTAAAAATAATAATAATAATTAAAAACCTTGTAAAACACTAGTAGCTTTTTTTAATTATACAGGGTGATTCGCATAAGGTGTGACAAAAAGATAGGGTGTGTAGGTTGGACCTAGACAAGCAAAAAATCGTATGGGAGGGGGGGGTCCATTTTCCCCCGTTTAGGCGGGAGGGGCCATTTAAGAAAAAAATCACTAAAAATGGAAAAAATATTATTTAAAAATAACGGTAATACCTACAGAGTCGTGCTATAGTATTTTGAAAAGCCAAAAACCTATACATTAAATAAAATTTAAAAATAAGTTGTTCATTTGAATAGTTTTTGAAATATTAATTTTCAAAGTCAAAATTTTGAAAAAAAAACATAATTTTTTTTCTTCAAACCATTTTTTTTTCAAAATTTTACGTAATTAAGTAGTATTTTTCTGGCTTATTTTCAATGCTCTTACTTATTTGTGATCAAACACAAAAAACCGGATGCCAAAATAACCTGTAGTTTTTGAGAAAACCAAAAATTACAAAAACGACTTTTCAAAAAAAATTTTTTTTTAAAGTTTTTTTTTCGTTATTGGATTCTTAAGTGAATTTAAGAAATAAAGGATGAATTTTCTCTTTACTTTTTTTCACTTAAGAATCACTTAATCACGAAAAAAAAACTTTAAAAACAAATTTTTTTTGAAAAGTCGTTTTTGTAATTTTTGGTTTTCTCAAAAACTACAGGTTATTTTGGCATCCGGTTTTTTGTGTTTGATCAAAAATAAGTAAGAGCATTGAAAATAAGCCAGAAAAATACTACTTAATTACGTAAAATTTTGAAAAAAAATGTTTTGAAGAAAAAAATTATGTTTTTTTTTCAAAATTTTGACTTTGAAAATTAATATTTCAAAAACTATTCAAATGAACAACTTATTTTTAGATTTTATTTAATGTATAGGTTTTTAGCTTTTCAAAATACTATAGCACGACTCTGTAGGTATTACCGTTATTTTTAAATATTTTTTTTTCCATTTTTAGTGATTTTTTTCTTAAATGGCCCCTCCCGCCTAAACGGGGGAAAATGGACCCCCCCCTCCCATACGATTTTTTGCTTGTCTAGGTCCAACCTACACACCCTATCTTTTTGTCACACCTTATGCGAATCACCCTGTATACATAATTCCGAAGATGTCCCGCTTTGACAAAAAAAATAAATGGTAACGTTAACCATACCTGGACATGCAGAATGGATGGACATTAACACTCCGGCTCGATTGGTTTACGAAAACATATTGCAGCGCAGTCGCGGATGTTGAAAATTTCGTCCTAGGTGGCATAATCAAGTGTGAGAAGGCCTCAACCAACTAAGAGAAAAGTGGAGGGAAGTCCCCCGCAATCAAAATTGTTGACAAAATAAGTTGGTTGAGGTCACATCTAACTGTAATACACACCTAAATAAGTAAGGAATACGTTCATCCTCAAAACGTTGAAAATCGCATGACTTCACAACTTTCCAACAAGAATTCCATGGCCACACGATACCCTCTCTTTAGTTAGTGAACAAAAATCGACAATTCTTCTCCCAGATTCATATATGACTGTAATTTGGACATATTTCCTCTTTCGTTCTTTCGGTACGTATAAAATGCTTCTCTGTTTCCTTTTTTCATATCACAATTCACATTTTACGAACTCTAAAAAGTCCACCCAAGAAGCTAGAGTGAGCTAAATCGAGCCTGAAAATGTTATGGGAGGAGGTCTATCAGGCCGAGTGGCGTCGTTCCCGAATCCTGCGAGTTGAATTTTGTAACCCAGGATCTTTTCACAAAATTTTCCATAAATTGTAATAGATAAGATTAGATAGAATGATGAGTTGAACTAATGCAGTTCTGAGCATTATGTTGTCTAACTAACCACAAAATGTAAAAAGAATCAATTGCTGTCCACGAATGCCGATGAACTCATTCACATTTTCCTCGGTGTTGTGCTCTACAGCAGCAATAGCTTCTTCGACACATACTACACCACACAGTAAATCCAGAAAATTAACAGGGGCAAGGTAGTGTCATTCTGCACAAAAGATAAATTCGACCGTAAAACCTCGAAGATTTCATAGTAAATTTCTTCTTTTTTTTTTTTTGATAAAAAAAAAACATGTTATTTCGTTGTATGAAAAAGCTGACAGCACTGACTGTTGAAAATCATAGAATTCCATTTTCATTGCATAGTTTTAGGTGAACACCAATATTTTATTGGTTTTCAACAAACAGACAAAGAGATTCAGTGCCCAAAATCGAAACGTGCTCGGAGATCGGAGTTTAATTGCATGACAATACCCACATGATGTGCAGCTACTTAAAAATCCTTTTTCTTTTCTGTTGATACCATCCTTGCATTTCTCTCCTTCTTCCAGTTATCAACGATTTAAGAAAAAGAAAGAAAAAAAAAAGAAAACACTTTCTTGAATTTGCATCACCAATGGCATTCTTTGCGCCATCTGTCATCCTTTAGTGTGAGTGTTTGGGGACGAAAGATCTGTGAGAGGTTTCCGGCAGCCATCTCTCTGATAAGATAAGTCAGACATAGTTCGATAGAAAATTTGTCTTCTGTCTGCCCCGCAGGTTTTGGAGATGGTTTAGTGTATGATAGTTGGTGATACTGGCACCTGAGGTCATGACAATAATGACATCGATTGACTGGCTTTTGGGGTGGTGGCAGTTAGAGGTATACAACGTGGTTCATGCAAGCAGCAACAAACACCAACCGAAACTGAATGTGAGGGCGGACAAGGATTGGCAATTGGCAACCAGAGTTCGTTTGCTTGCTTGGGTTTGCATTTTAAAATTGTGCATCCCTGAGGCTCCCTAAAATGCCAAAGATAGTTGAGTAGCTTTGGCAGTCAGCAGTCACTTTGGGGTTTGTTTGATACTACGAGTATAGTTTGGTAAGATTTGTGGGAGGTCGAGAATGAGATAAAGTAGATGCCACTGCAACGATCGATGGCAGCATTCAGATATTTTTAAAATTTATACATCTACAGTCGTACGAGTTCCGTTTTAAAGTGCCATCGGATGGATAGCATGGTTCTGGTTAGGTGTGGTATAAGGAGGTGCATAAAAAGCTGTCGGTGAAAAAAAAGAGGAATGACACAGACGCGATTAAATTTTTTCTACTCATATAAAGTAATTCCAAAAAGAAGATAAGCACAGGTAAGCCTTTGTAGCTTCCTACTTCAGTCATTGGTGGTGTTGAGAGTGCAAGGAATGTTTATGCCTTACCAGCCATCACCAAAGGAAGAACAGAATGTCGGAATTTTTGGTGAGAAGTGTCCAGGCACAATCCCTTCTCAATTTATGAACAGTTTGAAAAATCTTTGGGAAAAGTCTTCAAAAACTTGCAGCCCAAAACTCCTAGAACCGAAAGGAAAACTTTCTTGAAATCAGTTGAACTTCCTAGCCATAGACTGCCTCAAATTTAAAAAAATATTTGTTGAGTGCAAATGCGTTAATCTTAAGCTCTCAAGTGCAGGTGAATTTCTAAGAATTTTTAGTCAGTATGACCACGAGGAAATTCCTCATCATGGACTAAGGAAAGGACATGTTTTAATTTTTCATTGAATTACCAAAAATATGCGATGTTGCGAGCGAGCATCTTTCGAAAAACGTCAACCCTTTTCCTAATAAATGCCAATTGTGATTCTAAATGGGTTCTTGTGAAGAAGTCTTTAATTAACTCGCAAGTAAACCATTTATCTCTGAACAAGGACACGATAAGACTTTAATGAAAGAGCGTTCCCTTAACCTCTCTAAACAAAGCTCAAACGTGAGTAAACAGCCGCATGTATATAACTGTAGCCGGCTTGAATGATATGTTGATTGATTTAAGCAGTGCTGAGAGGAATGTAAATCAGAAAATGTTTACTGGGTGGAGAGGGTCTCATATGAATGTTTGATTGACGACAGGAAGCAGCAGTGTTTCCCATTGGCAAGCACTTTCTCTAATTACAGAGCAAAGCGCTTTAATTGAAATCTACTCAATGAAACTGAAAAGAAGACGGCATGAGTAGAATTTCAATTGAGTCGTTACTATGTAGGAATGAGCAATATGGAGTGTGGACTTAGAGATTGATTACGAAAATAAGACTGCCATATGATTAATGTGATGAGAAGTGCCTTCAAATTTAATTGCGTTTGTGTTGAAGAAGACAGGGCTCCATGAATGTGAGTGCTAAGACAAATATAATCCCTTTTCAAAAGTGTTTCGTTTGGAGTCTTGAATTAAATAATCAAAAACTTGGCAAATATTGCTGAAAAATCATCTCAAAAGCATTGGCAAAGTCTAAGTCCTGCAAATCAGGAGGCAAAATAGGTCTCGATTGAATGTGGTCGACAACACACTCCTAAAATGTTACCGAAGGACACATGCAACTGAAAACCTGAGTCTCTGACACAAGGCTGGAGGTATTATACATATTTTCTCTGCAAAAAAAAAACAACACACATTCGCAACCATGTTATCAAACCAATCGCCGCCACCACCGACTTTATTACAAAACAGTCACGTTCCATTTTATTTTCGATTGGCATGTGGAAAAGATTACGAATTTCAACCGAACTGTCATGGAATTGGTATGTGCGTAAAGTCCATTATAATTATGTCCGTGAATATTATCGCTCGTTGCAGTATTATCTAGTTTATTGACCATAAATTCATGCTACACAGTCCAACATACGAATAAAGGTAAATTTAAATTTCATTTGAAATGTCATCGTGATTATCGGTGATAAAATTAAAAGATTCGCTGCAATGAACAAGCTTTTTGCAATTGCAATTGCAATTTGTCAGGTTTCATTTTGCTTGCGAAAAGGTAATTTATTTTGAAACATTTTCAGGACCCGAGGAGTTGGTCATTCGAAGTCCTCTGTTGTTTCATGAACTTTGAAAAGAAATCTAGATAATGGTTTTTTGATAAAAAAAAATAAGCTTGTGACTTTAAGCAATGAGAGAGAGTCTCTGGAGCGAGTAATTAATTTCTTTGTTTCACTATTTGTTTTTGAAAAATGGTCACTCTATTGAGAGAGGTAAACGAAGCAGACTATTAATTTGCTAAAACAACAAACTAAAAATTTTTGTCTATTTTACTGCAAGTGCTGCGTATGTCACGTTATTTTGGAAGTCATTTGAAACCGATTCTATGGTGTTCCTTGTAGGTACTTAAAGCTTATAGGGGTGTTTCGATTGTCTCTTGAGCTTCTCATCTTAGGACACGGCCACGGCCACGTAGTGAACGGCAAAGCGGCAGAGCGAGAAAATAAGAATAAAAATGAAATTGCAGTGGCATAGTTCTGCCCTTAGGAGCCTTAGAAAGGATTCAATCCTTCAGCTTGGTAATTGCTGTTTCCAGATAGCTGAACCTTTTTTTAATTGAGAACTAATCAGAATGATCCAGAGATAAGTTAAACAAAAGGCTGCCTAAAACACCCGGTCACTCAAAGAAGAAAGGCGAAGGAATATGAAAACCTGTAGCGACAGCGAGATTAAATTAAAAAAAGTGTTTGCAGACTTTAAGTAAATATGAGTAGAAAGATACAAAAAACGGATTGTGCCAGTCGATATACAACTGTGATTTATGCAGAAGAAGTGATACAACTGACTTCGATGGCTCACGGTTTTCATCTCTAAGCTTAAAGAGAATAACAGGCCGCTTATCATGAGAGGGTTACCTAAATTCTAACCTCTGTCCATAAACAAAGAAAGAAGAGATTCGTGAACCTTCCAGTTAGGTTGATGTCTCCTTGATGTCGCTAGCGATCGTGTATTATGTGGTCGACTGCGAAAGAAACCATCAATTCCTGGAATGAATCTTCATGAGTCGAATGGAAGTAATAGTCTTTGATACTCCAAAAAATCAGCTTTGGGATCATGATAAAATATCAATTTATATTTTATTTTACCTATCTAGTCTGACTGTATTTTCGGATGTCCTAATATGAGGTACGATGATGATTACGTATTTTTTACACAAAAGAACAGCTCAAGTCACTCATTACTGAACCAAATATTTAAAAACTGTGCAGTAAATCACATAAAACTGTCTAAAAATAAAGAATCGCTGTTCAAGAAGAATAGCGATACTATCGTCAAACAAAGAGTGTCTTTTTTTGTGGTAGAAAATATAATCAAACACATAAAAACAAATTTCTTTATCATGGTATTCGTTTAAATAAAAGGCATTCTTATGCCATTGGTGCTTAAAAACGACTTAACTCAAATGATCACACTTGCGACTCGAATGAAGCGGGATCGGGAAATCCAATTTTGACCTCTCCCAAATTGTCAACCAAAAGAGCATTGTTACGTACTTACTTATGTGGGCATTACAGTTCAGGTTGATCCTGGCCCTCAACCAACATCCTTCTATAACGACTTCGATTCGGTCCAGGGGTCTTTAGTTTCGGTTGAGGTTACCTTGATTTTTTTCCCTTTGATTGTGGCACCTAAAAGTAGGTATTTCCATGCAATGTGCTGTAGAAAACTCGGAGAGCTGGAGCGTCCTTCCATCTAAGTATAACGACAGGTACTCCTCTAATTAGTTCCGTTGCTTTTGAATCTTTGTGAATCGTAATGCAGGGGAAATACAGAGCCAGGTAAAGCATTCCACATTCGGGTGGTGCAACTGAAATACGAATCTCTATACTTAACTGTACGTCCAGTCGCCAAAAACGCTGTCAAATGCTTAGGTTTCTTAAGACGATGCAGGAAGTTTATTACCCCATCTGATCTGGCTACAATTTATAAGGCCCTCATCCGCCCAAAACTGGAGTATAACCAACATATCTGGTCAGGTGCTCCTCAAACATCTTTGCGCCTACTTGATAGGGTACAAAATAGAGCGTTCAAATTGATAGGTAATAGTTCAATTGTAGAATCGATTGATTCACTTGAACATTGTCGAAACGTCACTTGTCTCTCTCTCTTTTATCGCTTTTTTCACAAACAGTGCTCTAAAGAAATAGCCAGCTGCATTGCTCCCTTGAAACAATTTAGCCGCAACACCCGCCTCGCTAGGAATGCTCATCAGTTTTACCTTGGCCTTATAAATTGTAGCCAGATCAGAAAGGGTGAAGAATTTCCTGCATCGTCTCAAGAAGCCTAAGCATTCCAACGAAGATCATCGTTTACACACATACCCAGTACTGGCAGATTTTCGGTTTCTTAGATGCAGGTACCATTCATGGACAATGGCAATGGGGGAATGTTAAAGCATTGAATTCTACTCGGTTTTTAAGACCCCATGTAACAATGCTGCCAAGATCAGAATTTAATGAGCTTATCATACGCAGCCGTTCCAGTTCCACATCCGAAGAGCAGGGACGTGGATTTGGGAACGAATATGAAAAGCTGAGGGTCGAGTCGTCAGCAAAACAGTTAAGCGGATTAGAAGTTGAAGACAAGAGATCATTTATGAAAATGAGGAAGAGAGTCGGAGACAAAACGGAGCCCTGGGGCACACCAGCATTTATTAAGTGGGTATCAGACTTGAAGCCATCCAACACAACTTGTATTGAACGGTCGGAAAGGTAATTTCTAATCCAACGAAGAAGAGACTCATCGATACCAAAAACACGCATTTTCGATAAAAGAGCCTGATGCCAAACTCTATCAAATGCTTAAGAAATATCAGGCGCAATAATCTTACTTTCTCCAAAACAATGTAAAGATTGGTTCCACTTTTCGGTGAGATAAGCCATCAAATCACCAGTGGACCTTTTGCTACGAAAGCCGTACTGTCGGTCATTAAGAAGCTTTCGTTCAAGATATTTCATAAGATGACGGTTTATCAACGGTTCCATGACCTTGGAAAGAAGGGACGTTAGTGCAATTGGACGGTAATTGGAAGTTGAGGAAGATTCGCCTTTTTCGGGACCGGCTCGGCTGGACAAAAGCAGTTTTCCATCTGCTCGGGAAAATCAAAGCAGAAGTTAGAAAAGTTTACGCAGTGGTTTTGCCAGCGTAGAAGAACACCTCTTGAGAATAACGGCGGGGTTTAAAAACCAAACAAACTTAATAAGAGTTAAAAGATGTTAACTGAATTGTTCCCAGGCGCAAACCAATAGTAGCAGCCATCGACTACAGAGGCTAAGTATGTTTTCGATAAAAGCAACGTTTTGACACAATTTACATGTACAAATTCTGTATTTTACATTTTTTTTTTAGACGTATGTACTGCAATCTGGGAACACTTTTTTTGGAGTTGGTCTAAGTAACAGCCGTCACTTGATTTATGCTCAGTCTGGTTTGCAATTTCACCGTGGAAGAATTTTAGCCACACAACCCATGGGGTACTGCGTATATTCGTCACAATGTCTCGAAAGGAGATCGCTGTGGATGACAATTTTTACTTAATTTTGAGTTTTATGCCTATGAGTTGCCTACAACATCGGGCGATTTAACACCGATGGACTACTTTCCTCGGGATTATGTGGAGTCGCTTGTCCACATAGATTATGCCGAGACGATTGTGGCCTTGGAAGAGAATATTCGGCACTTTGTTGCTGACATATGGTACTGAATGTCTTCAACTTCAAATAAATGGTCGAAAACTGGGCCTCTTGCTGAAATTCACTCGAGCGAGCCTCGGCGGCCATAACATAATGTCAAACCCTTATTTTTACTATAAAGCTAAATTCTTGTCCATAACATTAAATTCGTTTCTTTTCTTCTTGAAAACCACACGTTAAAAAAAAACACTCTTTACAAAGTGTGAATGCAGATGCACTTCTTTGAACGTGACCCCGGTCACAACCATGCTTTTAAACGGCACAACAAATACCTCTTAGTTCAACCAACTACATTAAAAGTCGTTTCTTTCCTTAAGAGAAATTCCTTGCGAACACATTGAAGTATATTTTGACTACCCTCTTGAAAAAAAACCAAAAATTAAATCACTTAACGGTAATTTCTGTCTAATTAGCTGTCAGGACGGTCGCCAAAGTGGCTCAAAACTAATTAAACAGAATTGCCGATAATTACTTGAGTAATTTACTGAAACAATCGCACATCGACACAGTCTTTCTTGCTATTCTCGCACAAAATTCACTGTCATTTCTCATTTTAGTAATTCGATTTACTCATCGATATTTAACAAAATCAAAAAAAAGAAACAAAAGTCTCTCCCCACCATCATCATTAAGAGCATTAAACAATACCACAATGTGAGTAATTACAACCACCCTGTGTGGGCTATTTCTCGCCATCCCATCAAAGTTTAACGAATATTCATATTTTATTGCCCTTGGAAACATTATGCTAGTTGAACAAAAATAGCTGTGTTTATATGTACATCACCACCCCTTTTAATTTCTTCTTTTTTTTGAAAACTAGGTGTTGTTGGCTACTGTTATACGGTAACAGCTGTTTACAGAGCCATTATTATTCACTGTTTCAATGAAAATGTCCCCAAAATGTATAACTGAAAAGAAGGGATGAGTCTCTGTAACGGAACAGAACACAATACACAGCCTAAGGACACAAATTGTTTACCTGGGAGAGTTTAACGTAACTGGAGGAGTGTTGTTATAGGCCATTTTGTTGCTAGCTATATATGTGTTAAATGCTCGTTAAATTCTAATTAACCTAATTAAATGAAATACGCTACCCATTTAAACGTTATTAAAGGATTTAAGACTTTTATAATGTCAAAAAGACTTGGAGCAGCCAGCAACTGAAAATTAGATCGTATAATTTGCTGTCATAGACGGACAGCTTAATTAAATGTACTGCTGCTATCAAGGTAAAGAGCTAACAGTTTTGATTATCAACAGGGTGTCGACAAAAAAACATGTGAAGAGGGGAGAAGTAAATGATTCATAATTGTACGGGTTTGAGAGTGGGTGCGGGTACCGGCAAGCACGACAACATACAACGCAACAATAAGACTTACTTCTGAAGATTTGTGCAAAGGCTGTCGAGCCGATAAAGAACATCCATTTCGATTTGATCTTAGATAGAATCTTGCTTCAAAACAATAAAATCCTTAGTCCATTGGCCAATAAACGAAGCTCGAAGCCTTGCACTTTGAAATTAGTTGACTGTAAATCCTATCAGAAATAAGATTGAGTACAGAAACTCACATAGTGGAAAACCTAATCGATCTTGTCAATACAATTATGCAAAGATGCAAATTCGTGCATTGACTCTTGCCAGAAACAACTACAAGAGTTCTCGTCAAACTTACAAAATCACGAACATTTCGAAAAGAAGGTAGGTAATGCTCATTGAGTGTGGAATTCTTGCAAATAGTCATCCACTCGGAAAGATACTTACTATACTCCAATACTGAATGTAAATTAGCATCCATGAGACTTACCAACCAACCAGCCATTACCTTTCCAACAAATCAAAATGGCAGTTCGTTCAGAAGACTTCTTCAGCCTGCACAAAGCAAATATAATTGTTAAATCAAATTCAGGTCGAAGCCCTACTCCAGTTAAATGTATTTTGATCACAGATTATGCATTAACATCTTAAAATCTTGCATTAACTTGCCTTATACCCATCCGAAAGTATATTGATTGCCCAATGCCCACCCCCATTTGGCATCCACAGTCCAAACACACATAAGTTAGTTTTCAAGATTGCCATAAATAAACATAATCTCAGTTTCAATTGGTGTTTACAGACAACTCAAGCCAATTTGCATACATTACATCCGCATAAGTAAATATATGCATTTCTATAAATTCATTCACACACATTGTACCTATGTATATTGTGTGTGGTATAACGGCAAGTGGATTCCAATTTATGCGGCGGGAGGCTTTGATATGAAGGAGGAGAGCGAAGCTTGCAAGGACTTTACACATCTTGTAATCGAACTTGATTTCCATTAAACACTTAGGCAACGTTATGCCTTATAAATTAGTTCATAATCACATGTTAAGGACCATAAATGAGGCCATATATGTGAAGACAAATTAAGACTACGACTTGCACAGTCATTCAAAGCATCATCTGCGTACGAGTCTTGCTTTGGTCTTCAGACTTTAGAGTAATGCTCATTATTACTAAATGGGCAAATTCTTCATATGCTACTGACCATCCATCAAAAGCATGCACAAGATCCTAGCAATCTAAAATTGAAGGAGACCGCTTTGAAATGTGAACAAGTCTTCATGGGCTCTGGTGAACACAGATACAATTCACATCTATCGCTTCGTTTAGTTAACTGAGGTACTCCCTCACGCACTTTATATGGTATCACAATGGACCCTATATTGGTCTAAGTGTGTCAGTTGTTTTCATGATAGCCATTTCAGCCTAACCTAGTCATCAAGAACTCTTTTTTCAAAAACTACGATGTTAATCCATTGCGAGGACTTCTATGGTGTTTCACTGTGGACGTTCGTAGTCCGAAATTGTTGAGATGTAATGGGTCATGTTCTGGGGCCAGTAATTTTATAAAGTCGGTATAGGAGACGATTGAGTTTCTCTATCGCACTACCTGAAATTAACTCCGTGAGGAAGACAAGAAGGTTTTCCATTTTGAGTAATCCTAGTCCAAACTAATATTATAAATGTAAAAGAAGCTTTGTGTGTCCGTCTTTCTATGTTACCTTCTCCCGAATAAACTACTGAACCGATTTGAACGAAATTTTCTACAGAGATACTCTAGAACCTGAGGAAGAACATAGGGTATATAATATATATATCCTTATTTTAACACGAGAACGGAAATGTTAACGGGAACTTAGAAACTACTGCACCGATTTCAAAAATTCTACCGCCGCGCCGCCGGCGTCAATAGCATTTTCGTCAATTTAGCGAACGTACGCAGTGCGTTCTTGTCTAGCTGAGGCTACGAAAGCAACAATCGACGGCTATTAGGAAAGTGAAGAAACTCTAACCAGCATATCTTCCGAGGAAGGCCAAAAAGACATTGCGAGGAATGAAGCGGCGCACCTTCTTAAGAAGATGAGTGGTCTCGAAATGGATTTATAATCAAGCTGTCTGTTTAGATATCTTCAAGCTATTCAACGCTTGAAATCAAAATGTTGCAAGACCGGAAAATGATTCTTAAGCTGACAGTGAGTGCCTCTAGTGCTTCTTATTGAAATCATTCGTGGAATCCAAAAGAAATGATTTTGAAAGATACGATTAAGTTACCAACAAATATTTTAGACTAACTGAGAATCAGAACCTGAAACTTGACTATGAATTCGCTCGATTTCAGGATAGCAAAATACGCAAATTGATCACCGAAAGAGAAATACAAAGCATATTCTTTTATTACCGGGGTCACCGACATTTGGATTTCCTGATCACATCGAAAAGATGGATGCTTGTACGGTGCAGCCCAGGTACTGGAGAAGGTTTATCAGAATGACTTAGTGCCTAGTATTGGAAATTAGTTGAATCAATTTATGTCTATGAACGACAAATACAAAATGAGCTATAGAAAAGACCAATTTTTTATTTTTTTAAGTCTTTTTTTTATTCTCAAGTCTTGAAATTGCATTGACAATGTGCGTGGTTTTGATGGCATCAAATTGCACATGCTCATTTTCCACTTTTGAGAAAAATAAAAAATAAGAGGAAAAAACTTACCCGATCAGTTTTCCATAAATGCATCAAATGTGCTCGTGCGTGCCACTAAGCTTCTATATTAACACATTAAGAACTTGTCTGTTAACAGAGTTCAACCAGCGAGACCATTTGTCTACAAGGAGTGGTCTTTTGCGGTCTGATAGCAATCCACTACAATATAAGAGGCAAACAAAATCAAAAATCTTACATTTCAATTTTCTGCTGCTTTTCTACCACGGCGTGTCATTTGGAGCTAGTCACAGACCAAACCACGCAAGGTTACATGGGGGCACTAAAAAGGTTTGTGGCCAGAAGAGGCCATTGCAGAAACATACGTATATTGCGGTAATGCAACAAACTTTGTTGGTGCCAAGAACCAATTATCCAATTTAATGACCTTCATGATGTCAGAAGCCGAAAGAAAAAAAGTAGCATCTTCTTGTGGCGCAAAAGAGTGTAATTTTATTCCACGACGTTCACCGCATTGTGGTGGGATATGGGAAGCCGCGGTTACATCATCGAAGCATCGGGTGCAGCGCACTCTGACTGGAGCATCATTGACATATGAAGAACTTGAAACCGCTATTATTCTGGCTAAAGCTATAATAAACTCAAGGTCCATAACACCAATGTCTCAATAATCGAATAACCTCACCGCTCTAACACCAGGTCATTTTCTCATTGGATAACCTCTCATCACTAATGTTGATACCGAAGCCAAACCCAATAATTCAGATATCCTTGCGGTCTTCAATCTTGTAAGCGACCTAAAAGATGAGTTTTGTCGTCGATGGTCACGTGAAATGTAAGGAAAGATGTCAGAACGCAAAGCCCGGGATGATGGTCATTATCAACGAAGACAAAACATCAATCTTGGGAAGGCCAATTGGACGCATCGCTAAAGTAATAATGGGGGACAAGAGTATTTGAGTATCCGATGTGTGGACTGTAAATAGATTTTTTTGTGGATCAATTCACAGATTGGCTGCACTTCCCATATCAACTCACGACGATGAGACATCAAAACGAGTTGACGGATTACTCTTCAATTCATTGTTCATTAGCCTTGATACATTTCCACCAGACATCTAACGGTGACCCAGTACCAAAGATAAAGTTCAAACTTTTAATGGGATCAGCAACTCTAACCATAGTCATGGTGTTTTTCTTCATTCCAATGACAGCATGTTCTCCAGTGGAAATTCAATCCTTTCAGTCACAGCCAGGTATAGGTATATTTTGAAAATTTTGGAACCTCACCCTTAACACCAAGTAGCTGGAACATAATCTCGTATTAGGACATGGACCCTCATTGGACCGAACACCATGCGAAAGTAACCCACAATAAGAAGCTAGCAGAAATTTGCCAGCTGCTTCCAGATAAAAACGAGTCATGCCAAGAAAAAATTCTCCAATTTGGCCGGGCAAATGCAGATTATAATATTTTATCCGTCACACCAAGCAGGCAAAGAGCTCGTCGGGGAGCTCTTAACTTCGTAGGCAATACTTTTAACGCCTTATTTGATGAATACGCCGACCACATAACTGCAACAAAAAATTTCAGTAATACATTTTATTAAATTATACCTTTATAAAAAGACCTTGATCATCCCAGTCCTGCTTTACGGCGCGGAAGCATAGACCTTATCGAATGATCTTCGGTCCCGTATGCGAAGACAATGTGTGGAGAAGATACAACAACGAGCTGTATGAGCTGTACCGCGACATGGGCATAGCCAGAACCCAGAAGAGTACGCATCGCGAGGCTATGATCGATAGTTGGGCCATGTAGAGCGGATGGACCCAAACGCTCCGGCTCGACGGGTTTTCGAAAGCACATTGCAGGGAAATCGCGGAAGGGGAAGACCTCGTCTTAGTTGGTGCAATCAAGCGGATGAAGACCTCAACCCACTTAGAGTGCGAAACTGGAGAGAGCTCGCCCGAAATCGAAGTCGTTACAGAAGGATGTTGGTTGAGGCCTGGGTTCACCCTGAACTGTAATGCCCACCTAAGTAAGTAAGTAATAAATTTTATTAAAAAAAATTTGCAAGATACATGCTCCCGTTTTAAGGAAATAGACGAAAACCTCAAGCAGTTCGGAAATCTTATTATTGACGTAAGATGGCAATATGACCAGAACAATCTCTCCTGTTCAACTTTTCAATTCAATTGCTCTACAGCTAATACAACTTCAAAAGACTCAAGCTGCCATATTTGATGTAATGATTGGTACGCATCATGGAAGAAAAAATCCTCAGCTCATTTCGACTTCTCAACTAAAGCAAAAGTTTTCAAAGACAAAAACAAACCTTCCATCCTCAGTCAGGCTGCCAGTTACATTGGAAGAAGTTCCCAAGACTTGTAATCTTATGAGCATTCATGGGAAAGCTCTAGAAAGGCACATCATCTTATAGAACTAGAAATATCACTATAAGGTTTTAATGGATTCAAACTCTTCAAAATCACTCCCGCTTCAGTTCTTGTTGGAGAGTCATTTCTCACAATACAACGGTCAACGGAGTACCTTACCTTAATATTCAACTTGCACCATAATCAATATTATTCGCAATGGTGCGGTGCCATAGTTTCGAAGATAGTTCAACGGGCGGAGGATGTATATTTGAATCCATCAGATTAACAATATAGTAATATACCATTTTTATTCCATTATGCTGATACTAACTTCAAATGAGAATTTTTTCTTCTTTTACATATAAATTTTAACACAATAGTCAGCACAATTAGTTCAATGCACCTTGACTTTTACGAAATTAATTGTTGCTTGTTAGTAATGTTAAATTAGTCTAGCAAGCGTTGGTTTTCAAATCGAAAATAGGCCTCGTTTTTCTCTTGCTGGTCTGTTCAACAGGATTCGCTTCCCCCACCAGAGGTAAGTAGGGAATCATCTACAACTACAATACACAAAGATATTAAGAATTTTTTGTGCAATCTTTGAGCTTGTCAAGGTCCAAGTACTTTGTCGAGCGACCGAATACAGTATTCGTACAAATACTTCGAGTTACGATAGGACAAAAACTTCCATTAAAGCTTTTTCTCCTGAGCATTGAAAGTGATTTACTTCGGAAACTGGACTTCAGCGAAATTATCAGCGATTTTTCGCCGAAAAAGCTCTGAAGGTTTTGTTCTTTAGCGCTGAAATTTAGTTTCAGATAAATCTTGTTTCCGATTCTGTTTATGTATTTGTTTTGCAAATTATAAAAGAGTCGTTACTTGGTTTAGCCATAAATAATCATTCATTGGAAAGATCAGCTGCGAAAAATTGTCCATTTTTTGTGGAAAATAATTTGGCTAGGGGGCCTCTACTATTTTCTTGCCCCGAGGACGCCAGATCTCAAAATCTTGCTCTGAGTACGACCAAATTTTGATTATGGTTTTCAAATATGTTGGCATTTAAATGAGGCTCATTGCTCCACGCATTGAGCTTTTCAGTACGAATTCATTAGATTCGCACTAGAAAGACTTCCCTGTACTCGCCTTCTTCAGGATTGAAGAACTCACATTTAGCACCGAAAACGAAAACAAAAAGAAAGAAGAACATTCGCAAAATGTTATGAGCATTCGCAAAAGAACTTAAGCGTTATAACATAAAATAAACGCGAATACAAACTATCCTTACAAGCTCGGAGGCTGTCAGCAAGCTCGCTAATGATAGTCACATCAGTTGGCAACCATGTAACTAAATTGAAAATTAAGGACATGTCCAATAACTATGCGATCGTTGAATCAATTGATTCATTTACGTTTTCAATTCGTACCACATTCGTGTTAGCCACAAAATATGAAACGATCAGTGTAAAAGCTCTAAAATCAAAGAAATCATTTGATTCTTAAAACCCAAAGTGAGAACTTTCTGGACTCCGACATCAAACTTGAATCCTAATGCCTTTACTTGATTGCATTTCAAACACTTCTACACGACCATTTTTGTGATGTGCAGACTCCAAGCAAAGATAAAATCCTAGAAAAAAAAAAGAGAAACCCTTAAACTAAACTTATCGATCGAGTTTTTTTTTGTCTTCCATATATGCAAGTTACCCCATTCGGAAGCAGTATGTGCTGCTTAATACGCTGGCTTGCGGATATACATATCTTTGATCTCTTGATTTGGATATCTGGAGTGTAAGCTGTAAGGACGTATAGTAGAAGTACTCGTACCTACAAGCATTTATTTGCCAAGAAGACCCACCCTCGAATTGATTACACACAATTCTGTGCAAACAGCACTAACCACGAACATTCAGATGCGCCAATGAAGTGAAACACTCTTCAGATGTGTGTTCCCACTCCATTCAATATGTGTATACACCATCAGTTCGAAAGCCTTTGAACATTATTTTCATTTACGAAACGAAAAACCATCCGCCGGAATGGAAGGTGCACTGAAGAAAAGTCTGCTACCTATATCCTTGTGGTAGGACTTTCGTATAGGATAAGTTGAGTAGAGGTATGTATGGAATGGAAGGAAGATCGTAATGAGTCGAGGTGGTGAGGAATACCAAATACTTTTGCTCCATTCGAATCGAAGAGGTGGCATTTCTAGTCTCCATATTCAGACGATGCCATACCAACTACCAACATTTGCCAATATGCCTGAGTAGTTGTAAAATCCTTCGATTCCTTATGTGCCCTACTTATTCTTGTGCAATCCGATGTAGCAAATGAGATTTAATCTCTGGCATTTGCTTGTATACTTTGACCACTTGGCTATGCGTTTATTGGGTTTGGATGATGTTGAAGGATCAAAGAGGATATCTCGAGGAAATTGACTAAATGAAAACCTATGAGCTGTGCTGCATTATACTAGCATGCGACTTTCAATAGTTTGGTATTGTATATTCTTGTGAGGGTACCAGCACCAGCACCAGCACCAGTAGCTGTAGCAGGAGCAGCATCAGCTACATATGTGCCTTGGCACTTGGCAAGAGAGTAAAAGACTTTGTATGGTCTGTACACTGCTAAATCGATTAATTCACTTTGGATTAATTAATTAGGCAGAGGAGCAGAAGATAAGAGCCCTTTTGTACCAGAAACAGTCTACAGATATAAGTAGTCGCGCAAATGGCATCAAAGATGCCTTTACCTGTTGTGTGTTTCTCTATCTCTGGATACATGAGCTTAGTAAACATTTAATCAATTGGAATGGTGTTGCATGGGTTTGTTGTGCTGAATAACAAAGGACTTAGGTTCGGTATAGTTGGTCTGGTAAGTACTCAACTCATGTTACATCTGGATTCTTGGAATAATGGAATGGACTGAGTCAACCATATGGGAATACATTGGGTAGCATAGTTGTGTGGTAGTTGAAGGTGATGCTATGTGGCAGGGAATAAAGGTCAATGAATTAGGTGGAATTACTTCGGCCTTTTGATTAGGCTCTCATGCACAAGAATGTATACGTTTCTTAATTTTTACCATTTTGGAAGTAGGAAGGTTTAAGAACAGGCTTACCTCATTTTAATGAGGAAATTGTAGGCTTTGATGATATCTTTCCGTTTTTGTTAACCTTTTTGAACTTTTAGAGAGCATTTTTACTTATTTTTACTCACTCCTTGTTAGTGAGTTCGACATGTAAGAAAAGAAGAAGGAGATTCAGACTAGATGCTCTCATAAGGACCAGATTTGGAGTTTTCACCGAAATGTACTAGTTCGTGATGAGCCTCCAACTCAAGCATTCAAAGGCCAGCTGTTAAATATGACAGTAGAAAAGCTATCGTTTTGAGGATCTGCACAGACGACATCTGTAGACTGCTTAAGATTTCTCTCACGGTTCTCTAACACAAGCTGCTTTATGGCTGACAAGCACGTCCGTTGTCAAATTCCAGCGAGACCTTTTACTCACACAATTTTCAAATTGCTCTGAACTGATAAAGTTTTTGAGGGTTTGTTCCAAAACTTATCAAGTTCTGGAGCCCAGATCGGACCCCTCCCATAAAACGTGTCGAGAAAAATGAAAGCTTTAGAGTTGGAAATAGCCGAGTTCACACTGTACAATTAGTTGGACAGACTTCGTTTGATGGAATTTGGATGGTCGGATGTAGTTTGCGTTCACGCTTATCAAGCTTGTCGTCCAACTTTATGTCACATACTTTTCCACTCCTTACAACTTCTAAATTTTCAAAAATATTTAAAAGCCATCCAACGAGTTGGTCAAGCGGTCGTCTGAAAGTTCACACTATCAAGGATTGGTCGTTCAAGCCAAAGTCTGTCCAACTAATTGTACAGTGTGAACCCGGCTAATAATACTTTTGGACATTTTCCCAGTTATTCTACTATATATTCTACTGAGTCAGGAGAAGGATCAAATTCTCTATGTTACAACTTTTCGAAAATTTAAGAAGGGAGGAAAAGCTACCAAAACCAAAATGAACTACTTTACCCTATTCGATAGATCTTTGCGCAGACTTGGTTAAAAGGGGAATTATTAAGGTTTCTTTCTTATGATTCGGCTTTACAAAAATAAAAGTTAAATTTAGGATCTTTACAGCAGCACTACCCTGCAGGAAAAGAGATGGATATCGAAATTAAAATAACCAATCGTAAGAATGGTTCTTGTTACGGAAAAAGTTACTGTAACAAATTCCACTCTTATCTACCAAAAAGATAAACTTGGTTTCGAAAGAAAAGCCAAAGTAACAGGACCAGACAAGGTGAGACAACTCAACCAGAGGGAGTAGCAGACAACACAACCAAGTCTCAATCGCTCTTGGCGAGAGTGTAAGCACATCACAGCACATTTCCTCGCTAAGCGGCTACCTTACGCCCTCTCTTCACTATCGTCGGAATTGGGTTTGAGTTCCTTGACATTCCACGTTCCTCGAGAGACACCGTTGGTATCTTCGAGAACGTATGACCAAGCCGACACTCTTTTCTTCACCCGAAACCGGCTCACAAACTTCGGAGCTAACTTTGCAGCGTAATAATTCATCAGATAACGCGAAGTTTCCTCGCCAAACCAGCTCGTTTGGAAGGAACTGAACGTCCCTGCGTCGAAGGTTATATGTTTTGGCCGCCTTTTTAGAAGCTTTAGCTGTTCCCTACCGAAGTGCCTATCGTTATTCCTACTCTGGTCCCTATCACTGTCGCTGTTATTTTGAATGGCCGTTGCGTTCGAGGAATCAGGAAACGTCACCATTCCCTTTCCAAAACCCCCGTAATACGGAGAAAGTTCTAAATTTTCATGCTGGACCGTGCGAATACTGCACGCTACTTTCGCAAGCTTCGAATTCCAGACACTATGATTATTTGACACACTAGCCCTAAGTGTAGTCTTTAAAACCTGATTAATCTGTTCCTCAGGATCCGCTTGAGGATAGTAATGCTCGTTAAACCGAATCTAAGAACCGTAGCGTTGGCATCACACAACAAAACGAAAATATTCAAAAAATCTAATTTTTTTTAAATAGGTAGTTGGTAAAAATTTCAAAAGTTCTCCAATCGCTCATACGCAATCTTTCTTTAAAAATCCAGGACTCATGATGTAAAATTTCGTTAAAACCATGTGAGCCATTAGCGTGAAAGTTGGTGTTGAAAAAACCGTGGTACCGTTTATAGACTTTTTTTTTTTTAAATTTTTTCATCATAAGAAAAGCAACCAAAGATTTACATATCTCTCACACTAAATTTAATTGAAATCGTTAGGGCCGTTTTCGAGAAAACAGGTATTATCATTTATACAGGGTGTCCCGTAATTCGTTTTACATACTTTGGGATATGGTTCTTGGTCATATTCTAAGAAAAAAATTGTTCTACAGTAAAGTCCGTTTCTCAAGTTTGACATCACTTTTTGACAATTTAAAAAAAGGCTAACTTTGGTGTACCCTGACCTGTGTTAAATTCGATATCTCTGTCAATACTGATGATATAGACCTAATCTTAGACTCAATTTTTTGTAAAAATAACAACCTTTAAGACTGTATTTAAATTAGGCTTCCATAGGTTTAGGGTTGCCAGATTTTCAATTTTAAGTGGTGTTCAAATTTTCTTCCCAAAACAAAGTTTTGACTTTGAGGTCATTTTTTTGGAGAAAAGGCCTGATAAACATAGAGTTTCTTTATTTTTTACAGATGAACAAAACAATAATAAAGAAAAAACTCAGCATTAAGTTAGCTCAAAAACCCATACATTTTATGATACTAAGAAAAATACAAAATGGGAAAAATTTAAAAAAAAATAAAAAAAAGTTTTTGCTTTGAGGTTTGTTTGAATAAAACAATAATATGATCACTTTTATCAGTTTTTTTATGTATTTAATACAAATACAATTATAACAAGTGCTCAAAGCGCCCTCCTTCGTTTTGAATCCATGCCAGAGCCCGTTTTTGGATTTCATTGTGGATGTTTGCTTTAAATTTGGGGTATGAATGTTCAATAGGTAAATAAGTCGTATAAAAGAATAAGAAAACAAATTTGTTCATTAGTTTGTCAAATTAAGTCACGATTGCAGTTTGATCAGAGAGTTTTTTGAAATGCTTTCATTTACGAGAGAAGAATACGCAGACATTTTTTTTCTTATATGAGTTTTTTAATGGAAATTGAAGAAAATCACAACAAAGGATACCAGGAACTTTATACTAACTGAAAATCTGGCAACACTTAGCCTATAGGAGTCAAATTTAAATACAGTTTCAAAGATTACAAGACTACAAGTAAGACAAGAGTTATCGACAGCAAACACCCACAATGAAATCCAAAAACGGGCTCTGGCATGGATTCAAAACGAAGGAGGGCGCTTTGAGCACTTGTTATGATTGTATTTGTATTAAATACATAAAAAAACTGATAAAAGTGATCATATTATTGTTTTATTCAAACAAACCTCAAAGCAAAAACTTTTTTTTATTTTTTTTTAAATTTTTCCCATTTCGTATTTTTCTTAGTATCATAAAATGTATGGGTTTTTGAGCTAACTTAATGCTGAGTTTTTTCTTTATTATTGTTTTGTTCATCTGTAAAAAATAAAGAAACTCTATGTTTATCAGGCCTTTTCTCCAAAAAAATGACCTCAAAGTCAAAACTTTGTTTTGGGAAGAAAATTTGAACACCACTTAAAATTGAAAATCTGGCAACCCTAAACCTATGGAAGCCTAATTTAAATACAGTCTTAAAGGTTGTTATTTTTACAAAAAATTGAGTCTAAGATTAGGTCTATATCATCAGTATTGACAGAGATATCGAATTTAACACAGGTCAGGGTACACCAAAGTTAGCCTTTTTTAAATTGTCAAAAAGTGATGTCAAACTTGAGAAACGGACTTTACTGTAAAACAATTTTTTTCTTAGAATATGACCAAGAATCATATCCCAAAGTATGTAAAACGAATTACGGGACACCCTGTATATTATATGACAGGTTACGTTATTTCAAAACGTAGAGACCCAATTTCAAAAATCCCTCTGTAGAATGCCCTGCAAACGCTTACTGCAAATTTTGAAGAAAATCAGTCAAGCAGTTCAGGCTGTAGATTCATATGCGGACAGACAAACTGGCAGACAGACATACAGAATTGCAGGACCCACTTTTTTCGTATGCTCTACTATCATCGTAATATAATGTTTTATTTTTATCAAAAAAAAATTGTTCCGTCTATTGCAAAGCTTGCCTTATAGTATCTATTATCTCGTTTAAAGGCGACGCAAAATCAAGTGGAAAGACTTCATCCAATTTATAATGAAGAAACCGGAAACAGCTCGCCAGAAATTAAATTTGTTGGCAGCATAAGTGACTCAGGGAAATGTTCGCCCAACTCTCTACTGCCAAAATAAATTTTGTCAGCTTTCGAACAAAAGGACTTATTAAAAAAATAATTTCACTATAGGCTTACTAGCCTCTTGTAAAGGTCTATTCACATGAGCACGACCAACGAACGTCGAATAAATCAATAAATATGATTTTAAGTACCTTACAAACATAAATTCTTCACTAATTTTTTAGAAAACGATGGAAATATATGTAAGGAATCAGCTCCTACATGTTCGAGTCTCCCCGCCTGAACTCGGTGAGTCGGTACTACAGAGCTCCAGAAGAGCGAGCGAATAAGGAATGACAGGAGAGTAAGGAATGACAGATCAACGCATGCAATACACGACGACGTGATTATTATATTTATTGAATTAAAATTAATTAAAGTTATAAACTGTGTGAGAGACAAGATTGCGAGGAATAAACATTGAATGTTGTTTCTTGCGTTTTGCAGGTTTGTAACTAATGTAGATTACGTTTGTAAATAGTGAAATAATAAAACCTTTTTAATCTTGCGTTTTGCAGTGAAACTTTTCTTGGTTATCTTTCAACTAATCCTGGTCCCACAGTATAACAAATTAAGATCATATTATATATAGTTCATATTTACTTTTAGGTTGATAAACTCTAATGTTTGTGCTTAACTTTAGCAGCCGTATTTATTAGATTTCCTTAAATAGCTCTGAACGGATGAATAGTTATGTAGTGAATAGCACTCTATTCTACGTTGCATAAATTCTTATTTATAAACCTATTATAGCAATGATGTGTATTTTGTACCTATTGAACAGCTGGTGCGTAAGAAAACCACCAAAAAGGAAAATCCCAGGTATACTTCACTATCGAAAACAAAACGGTCCCTGAAAGCCATCTATGTATCCGCCGGCGTACTAACAGTCCCCTGTCATTTCAAAATAGCGAAGACACAAATTTATTCAGTCTCTATACTACCTAAATCGGCGTTCAGCCTATGTTACGTTCAGAAAGTTTTATAAATAAGGTTTTCTTGTTCAGAGATATTATAAGAGGAACATAGCGCTATTCACTCCCTATTATTGGTTTATAAATAAGGCTGTAAAAAAATAGAGAAAAAAATGCATTCGTTATGAACTGTCATACTTTATTCTCGTTCCACATACAATCCACACTACAACGAATAAATTTTTTCGCGAGTGTTTAACCTCAAAATCATCCAATCCATTTTTGCTTTGTATGTAAATTGTGTTCGTTATTCGTGACGAATGTAAAACACAAATGTGAATGAAATGTCAAAATTAACGAATATTCGTTCATTCGTCTTTCGTTGGTCGTTCTCATAAATGTGAATAATACTTAAGGGAACACGAACTGTGTATTTCTTCGAGTTTTCTTCGTGGTAAAGAAAAAACTAGCTGAATGAAAACTTCAAGTACTTTAGCTATAAAAGTAATTTAAGGAGTTAAAAAAAACTATTTAGTTCGTGTCCATAAGTCAAATCAACCTTTTAGATTAGTTTAAAAGTAAGAAATACACCGTCTTGAAAAAGGCTACTGCGTTCCTATTACAATTACCTTCTTCGTAGGAAACTTCTTAATTATTTCGTTTTAAACTAAAAGCGGTGTGATTCGTACACGGTGCTTTTTTTCTCTCAAATGAATTGATTGAAGTCGTGTCACTCAAACCAATAAGGAAATCACCGTAAATGTTTACAGACGTTTGTAGGGACCCCTATACCGAACAAACAAACAAAAAAATTTAAAAATAAAAAGGATATAAATAAATAACCAACATACGAAGTTCCACACACAAAATCAAAATACTATAAAAGTAGCACCCTGTATATACTTGCGAAAAATCGTAGTCGAAAAACCTATCAGCTGTGTCGTTCGTTAATTACCAAAAAGGAAATAGACGACATTTTCGTTCCGAACCCTGGATTATCGATAAGTACGATCCATGAGTCTTTTCGATTTTGCTACTGGCCGAGAGTAGACGTTCCTCGTGCGGGATAAGTGGATAAACTTAAAAATTATACTTAGGCTTGTCGAAGTTCTACTTCTTATTAGTTCGTAAAGGAAAAGGTAAATTTCCAGCCTCAATCAAAGTATTTTAATTAAAGTAATAAGAAAAAATTTACTAAAGTGATCGCAGAGAAGACCGAGAAGAAATTCTCATCTATACGTGCTGAATCTCGGGCTTATTCCCGAGAAATTCGTAACCAACACTTCTCCGAGTGAAGGTAAATTAGTGCTTGATTCAAAGCGCAAAAAAATTACTCTTAATTGTGTAAAACCACTTTAAAATATTGATAATCCACCTTGTAGAGAAATTCACGAGACAAGGGGATTGCCCTTCAAGCGTAGGCACGGGTAGGAGCGAGAATTCTCTCCACTACATGGCACATAACTCGGCCAAAATCAACTCGAGCTTCCATTGAGCGAATCCAGCTTACCTGGACTTACATTCTCCGGTTCAATGACTTTCTACTTCCATGATCAGTCAAGATCACCATATACATAGAACACCATTTATATATCAGCAAGAACACTTACAACAGCAACCCATCGAGCACCTACTGCTCCAACCTGTCCGCGCCCGAAAGCCCAAAAGCTTACACTTGCGCTCTACCATTAATCCGCTCTTATCAGATCATCGATTAATAAATGAAAAAAACTCCTACAAATAGCATCAACCAGAACTGAAAAGATTGGCGAGAGAGTAAGTGGCAACACAGCGCTAGTGCAATCATTACGTATGATCATACGGATGGTACACAGGTATCGATTAAGATAGGCTTGATAATCATATTGTAAGCTCTTCTGTGGTCAGTGGTAAAATTTGTACGTTGCATAACGAAGGTAAAATCAAAAGGGAAAAGAAAACAAAAAGATAAGTAACAAAAAAAATTAATCTCGAATAAGAATCGTTCAATTGCTTTAATGTTTTGTTTTTGTATTTATCTAGCGATCCGATAAGCCTACCCGTGAGAACTGCCCTTCAACGTATGCTGTGCACACCATCGTCGGAGTAAAAGCCAAATTAAGATCGAGTAAAAGTAAACAAACGTAAGCTTACAAAAGAAGCATTCTGGTGAGTCCAATTTTTCTTTATTTTGAAGTACATTATCTTAAATCTATTGAACGAAAAATATTATTTAAGGGTTGAAAAATTGAGCAATCCTTTTGTTTATGCTCAACAATAACAAAAGAAAGAAAAAGTACTCAAGAGAAAGTTTGAGTGATTGAATACACAGTGTAGTTTATTTTAATTTATTGAATAGGAAAAAGAGAAATAGAAGATGATAAAAGAGTGTTTAAGAGAGAAAAACCCAAGATAAGATGATTCAAAAACTATAAATTAAAGAGACACTGCAGAATAAGTTCATGCACCTATATAATTGATATGAAACATTAAATTGAATTTAAAGAATACGAAATTATACGCGATAATATCGGAAAAAACCACAGAGGGCGTTGAATAAATAAGAATGTTAGTTTTAAGGATGAATAATCGATACAAAATAAATCAAATTGAACTTTAAAATGAAATCTATATTCTCTGGTGTCGGCAGTTATAATTTGTTGGAATGATGATTTAAAGACGGATGTTTAATTAAATTATTGTTGTGGTGCTGGGAGGGGGGTATAATGAGAAGGTATATTCGACGGATAGCGGGTGAATCTTATTAATTCATTCTTTAAAATAGGGGCTAGTGTCATAGAATGATTTTGCGAGACATTAGCCAAGGATGGTCTGAGTTCATCGAATTCGACTGAGGGGGGGGGGGGGGGGGGGGGGGGGCAACGCAAAGGAAACTGATACCATCTCATAGTTTCCAAACATTATTGATCAGAATAATTAAACAATCTTATCTAGTTTTCATTTGTGGTTTGTGTGGTTGTGTATATTCATTATAGAAATCAGGCATGTAAAATTTAACGGGTCCGGCTTAGTAGTGCAAGATCCTACGCCTCCGTCGAGCTAGTGTCGCGCGATCGCAAGCATGCCTGCCGCACTTCCCTACCCGGACAACCTAGTCTACGTCCTTTTGAACCTAAAGGGGCTCCTGTTCCTTTTTGTGATTTAGTGGGAAACGTATCCGTGCATATCGTAGAATAGGGTCAACATATACCGTTACACGTTTTCTTGAAGAGTTTTGTAGTTGAGATAATTCACATTAGCATTTGAAGAAACATAAGAAGTGTTTTAACTGTTAACAATTTTTTATTAATCTTTTCATTTATTGGACGCTTTCTTAATTTTTACTTAAAATAAATAAATAGAGTGGCGCAATAGTGATGAGTCCCAGGACCTAGCTTATTCTCACAACTATGCCTTGTAGGTCGCCTCTACGATTTTCCGCCGGTTCCGAACGGCTACTCGAGAAAGCGTTTTATATGGCAATGAATTTATTAACGGAGGACTTGCCAATTCCTGGCGAAAGGCAATGCCCGTGGAAAAACATTTTTGCCTCTGTTTGGATTCGAACCACGAACCTCTGGGTTAACAGGTAGACATGCTTAACATTACACCACGTGTACTACAAATTTTACTTAACGACGAGTATTTAAAAACAAGCTCCGACTTTCAAAAAAGGGTTTCTGATCAGAATAAATCAAGAAAGGAACAAAAATAAAAACAAAAAATCGAGGATGATCATTTACTTCAATTTTTTGTAATTCACTACTTTATGCACTTTTCATTCTACTACGATTATTCATACTCTAGTGTGATTTTCGCAATCCATTACTGCTCAATTCTGCTAATCGTTTCTGCACTCCATTTATGTTTTCCGCCTTTCTCTCTCTCTCTGTACCACTGGATTTTTTCCTTCACAGGTATTTCTGGCTTTGGAGTATAAGAAATTTTTTGATTTATATTCCCATACTAAAATGTTTTCATCAACGTCAGCTTCTGCAATTGGGCTTCAAGACATTCCTTTTTTAAACTTTAAGCAATGTTACTTGTTGAGGTCTATTCAGTTGTAAACAAAACTAAAAACGGTTTTTTGAAGGTGAATTCAATTTAAAATCAGCTTACAACACCTACTCGTTTACTCGTTTTACTATTACTGTAACTAATCATAGTTATTGCCAGCCTATTTAATATCACTTCTCAGCCCTACAAATTGATTACTCTTTAAACTCAATCTTGAACATCTTCATGCTTATCTTTATCATTTTAGTGTCTATATGGTTGTGAATTAAAGCAATAGCAAATTATTGGCTATTCTTTACTGTTAATGGTCCACAGCTAAAATTATATGTGAGTTAAGGAAATTATACAAAAACATGTTCTTCAATCTTTGAACGTTTGTTTAAACTAGATGTGAATAGGACTAGTTGCAGCAAACCACCCTCTACCACAACCATAAGCTACATTTACGCAGAACCCAATCGACCAAGGAATTGAACATTTAAATATGCCTATACTTGGCTTGGTGGTATCCATGGTGTGATGGTTAGCATATCCACCTGCTAACCCAGAGGTTCGAGGCTCGAATCCCATCAGAGGCAAAAATGTTTTTTCACGGGTATTGCCTTTCGCGAGGAATTGGCAAGTCCTCCGTTAGTAAATTCATTGCCATGAAAAGCGCTTTCTCAATTAGCCGTTTGGAACCGGCAGAAAATTGTGAGAAATGCGCTAGGCCCAGGGGCTCCTCGCTCTGTTGCGCCACCCTATTTATTTTATTTATACTTGGCTTAGAAATTGAAGACCGGTGCCTTTAACTGTTTCGATGCTCTCATGCCACCACAATCCTTCAAACCGTGAAGCAATTGTGTTGAAGAAGCCTGAACCGCAAAAAAAATCTTGAAACAAATCTTTCCATCGCAACGCTCTATCTCCAAAAACATATATTGAACACTCAAAGGTTATCTTCTTTCCTCTCTTAAATGACATGTTTCAGCCAAGAAAGAAAATAAAACAACCGAACGTCATTTAACGCAAAACTTTCCACATCAAGGACCACCACAGGTGTTTTCCTTCGTTTCAAACATTTATCCATCCTTTCAAAGTTCCCCAATCACCCATGCTATACTTTTCAAAGACTCTCACCAACAAATGTTGCCATTTCTTCCTTCTTGACAGAACGAAAAAGCAAGTGAACACAAGGGGATAAAACAAAAAACAGAAAAACAAAAAAAAAAATCATCCAGACACGGTGCATCTTACCCCTGCAGCAGTTTCCCATTTGGAACAAACCGCATGTTTTTTCTCATTGAGAAGCAACTTATCAAATCGATAGTCAAGAAATTTCTTCAAACATCGATTATGGGACAAAACGTGAAACTTTTTATCCGAACACCCGCTGGTCTTACAAACCACTTTCCCAAAGTCTAGCCCCCATTTTGTGCCCCAAACCAACACCAGGCTACTACTGGTGATGGTGCTTGCAGTGAAAGTTTTGCCGCGTTCCCTTTCCGCACCTCACAACTGACTAAATGCAGAGTCCTCCATGTTCTTCAATGAATCACTAAAAGAACTGACAGACCAACCAAAGAATGAAATGTAAGTGGGCAACACAAAATAATAGAAAAAGAGGGAATTAACTTTGGAGACAAAAATAGATTTTGTTTCAGAGACGACGAAGAAAGGCTAAGTAATGGCAGCACATGAAACTACTGCAATGTGATGGATAGTATTAAGAGTTCTTCCAGGTTGGCGGTAATGAAACTTTTTTATTGGGTAATTCGCACATGGTGTTTACATTGCCACACACACGTAATGTTATCAGTGACAGAAATTGGGGATAGTGTAGTAACTTTTCGTTTGCGAAGTCGCATCTTAAGATAAGCTTGTAACAAAAGAAACTTTAGGCGATGGAGATTACGATGGAGGGGCCATAGTGCGAACAAGAAGAAGAGGCCGGGAACCCATTTAGACGCAATAAAAACGAAACAAGTGTAGAGCACACTGTTGGGTTTCCATACGGATACCCTTATGAAATCACAATGGTGTCCGTATGTCTGTTACTGAGGTTTTTTTTAAGATTGCACCATGTGTCATTGTGCCTTCCAACTCCCTAGGAGATATACGAAGGAACATAATCAAGTGTACTTTGGTCCTTGCACCCGCAAAAAAGTCTCAGTACTTGCGAAAGTCCTATTACTCAAGCTGGCGCCTAAAGTTCTCTTCTATTCGGGACAAATGTTTCAAACTTTCCATTTCAGGATGCGGGGCAGTTCCCGTGCCCACCTTTAGCAGTACACTGTGCACGAACATAAAAAATTATATAGAAAAATCTCAGGTAAAGCTGCCAGATGATAAAGAGGCCAGCAAGGCATCTTCTGTCTTCTTTTGTTTTTTGGTGCCACTCTTTAGGTATGTGGAGAAGCAAAAAACAAAACTCTCAATGGTGGGTACGCACGGATTCCCATTTAACTCCCCGTTTTATCGTTAGCCTAAGGCGCAAGGTTTATCACCAAGCGAACGCCCATATTGTCGCTAAGATTATCATAAATTATTTTGAGACAACATTCCTGCACATCCGGTTCTTTCACCCGGATGAATCCTTGAAACTTACTAATGCAATCGTTCTGCAAAGAGTGGCGAATTATCGTCTCTGGAAAATCCTCCCGCAGTCTCCAGACATCATCTATGGCAATGGAGGAATGCATGCAGGAGTGTTATTTATTAATTAACATCAGCAAATGCTAGTGCAGAATGCTCTCTCTATCACCTATTGATTTGCATTTATGAAAGCCACAGATATCGGGATAGTGAGGGAAACTTTGTCGCGATAGATCTATGTGCACAGGTAGGCATGAAGTGACACAGGAGGGCGCGATAATTATTCCCCGATCGGGCAAATTAGAAACTGCGGCATATACAAACTCTCAACTTTGTTCCTTTGACAACCACAGATCCACATTCCACATCCTCTACCAAAGAATTGGTGGGTCTTTTAGCAATTTGCGTCCCTTTTACACTCTTTACATATGAAAAGAGGGAGGAAGAGATGGAGAATTTGAGGTGAAAATGTATAATGCATGACTTGGGTTGCATAAGGCGTCAATGGGAGGAAGTCATATTTGTAGTTTGGGCTCTGGGGCTGCATAGGCACATCAAACACAAAAACCAATGTAGGTACTCCAAGTGAATTTTTTTTTTGCTTCGGAACACGTGTTCCAGACGTTGAATTTAAATTTGAGTTTAATTTACATTTTAAGTAGATAGGCACCTTAAACCCTCCAGTCTGTTCAATACAACTATTCTCACATGGAGAAAAAAGAGACACAAAAACAAAAATGGAAAGCGTCTGATGTAATGATTGAGGGTTGTTAGTTTTTATTAAATCAATAGGGTTGTTTAAGGTATTTGGGACAGGATGTGAGAAATCCAGGGATTTTCCATGATCGTTTATTACTTTTTTTTTTGATTGGTTAAGTTTGTTCTAAAATATTAGGGTTATAGAGAACTTGGTAAAGGATTTGAAAATTTTTCCACTTTTATTTTTGGTGGAAAGTCAATATTTAGAAATCGAAGAGTGGTGTGGCCGTTGGACATCTTCTTTGTTCTGTCGGAGGCCTTTCAGATACTAACTGGAGCACTCAGACCTAAATACCGATCGATTGTACTACCAGATGGCAATGGAAAGTAGGTTTTAGCTTTCCAAATGTTCAGAGAAAAGCCAGAAGACGCTGCCATGGTAAGGACAAGGAGTCTAGGTTACAGGCGCTTACCGCGAGCATTTGGAACCTGATTCGAGAAAATGTGGGACATTCAGAGAAAATGTGCTCCGCACTTTTGTCATCTTATACACAAGATTCACAGAGTGTGGTACCACTTAAGCCTAACACGTTTAAATGTTTGGCAGAAGGGAAGTGTTCCGTGGCAACGCTAATAAGCTTTCTACAATCTTTTCTGCTACGAGATAACAAATGAATGTGTTGGAAAGCATACCTAGGTATGGTCTGAGTGCAACCAAAGGAGGCATTAGTCTACGATCGTACTCATGACTGATCCAGTCGTTGATTGAATCACTCACTGAGGTCCCCGGCAGATCAAGTGTTGGGTCAGGACCTGAGAAAGCTGTCTGAGATCCATGCCTTGTCAGTTAATCAGCGAACTCGTTTCCTGTTTCGCCGTGATGGCTTGGAACCCAAACGGGACTCAAAGAATTTAGTCTTCTGAACGCATTCAGCGAGATGTCATAGGTTCTTTTGCGAGTATTGAAACAGAAACGGCAAAAATGGGTTTGATGGTTAATGAGGGCAAAACGAAGCATATGTTGTCATCAAACAAGGACACAGAACATCGACGAATTGGACAAAACGTCACAATATACAGACATAACTTCGAGGTAGTGGTAGTGTTACCCGTGGCGTGATGGTTAGCATGTCCAGCTGCTATCCAGAGGTTCGAGGTTCGAATCCCAGCAGAGGGGAAAATGTTCTTCTACGGGTATCGCCTTTCGCGAGGAATTGGCAAGTCCTCCGTTAGTAAATTCATTGCCATGAAAAGCGCTTTCACAAAAAAACCGTTCGGAACCGGCAGAAAAATGTAGGTCCCCTCCATTCCTTCACAAGGCATGGTTGTGAGAAATGTGCTAGGCCCAGGGGCTCCTCGCTCTGTTGCGCCACCCTATTTATTTATTTATTTATTTAACTTCGAGGTAGTATAGGACTTCGTCTGTGTGTCTTCGGTATAGACACGGATAACAACATCAGTGCGGAGATCAAACGGAGAACAACTCTGGCCAACCGTTGCTTCTTTGGGTTAAGAAGGCAATTGAGAAACAAAACCCTCTACAGAAAAACCAAGGTAACCTTTTATAAAACCTTGATCATCCCTGTCCTGCTTTACGGCTTGGAAGCATGGACCTTATCGAAAGCGGATGAGGAAACTCTTGGTCGTTTCGAAAGAAAAATTCTCCGAATGATCTTTGGTCCCGTATGCGAAGACAATGTGTGGAGAAGAAGATACAACAACGAGCTGTATGAGCTGTATCGTGACATGAGCATAGCCAGAAGAGTTCGCATCGCGAGGCTACGATGGTTGGGCCATGTAGAGCGGATGGACCCAAACGCTCCGGCTCGTCAGGTGTTCGAAAGCACATTGCAGGGAAATCGCGGAAGGGGAAGACCTCGTCTTAGGTGGCGAAATCAAGTGGAAGAAGACCTCAACCGACTTAGAGTGCTCCCCCGAAATCCAAGTCGTTACAGAAGGATGTTGGTTGAGGCCCAGGTTCACCCCGAACTGCAATGCCCACCTACGTAAGTAAGACCGCATTCAGAGAGGTCTTGCGTTCCTGGACCACTTTCGAAGTTGCTAGAGGGTTGATTAGAGCATTAAGAACTGCTGTGTTGTCACCGAAAACACAAGTATTTCTCCTCATTCAGCCGTTCTTCGCAAGTAGGCTCATGAGGAGGCTTATGCTATCCTTATGGCCTTGAGCCACGTTACGAACAATGGATGGATGGGGAGAAGTATTTTTGTTTGCAGCGACAGCCAAGCTATACTTAAGCCCCTTCTCGACCCTCTAACCATTTCGAAAGTGAGAGCTGGTAACTTAGACTCCTTATCATGGCAGCGTCTTTTGGCTTTTCTCCGAACATCTGGAAAGCTATAACAAATAGATGGTTGCTAACTGGTAGTACAATGGACCGGTATTTAGGCCTGAGTGCTCCAGCTGGTTTTTTTAAAACCTCCAACAAAAAAAAAAAACAATCGCTATTTATCCATTCTTTGTAACGTAGCTTTTAGCCATTTGGATAGCGTTCCTGGTTCGGATTCTATAGTGGACCAGTTCTCAATCGAAAGTTGATTGTTTGAAAGTTGAAGTTTGAATATTGGGATCAACGTGAAGAAGTTCATATCCATTAAACGTTTGTCAAAAGATAAACTGCTTGCGAGTGCGAATTGTGTCAGAGACCACACCTCTTAAAACGGGAAATGTTCCTGAGAGTTCCTGCCGTGAGGTATATATAAAGGGCAGGAAGATTCAACTTTGCGTCGAGAGCAGCAGTGTTGAGGAAGACCCCAGTACAGCTAAGGCATATTGACCTTGAGGCTGAGGAAAAAGTCTTTAATTTAAATAAATTAAAAAAGTCGGTTACCTATTCCAAAACTGCCAACACATACTGTTCTTTGGTATTTTTTTACGTGAGGGATTATTCCACCAAACAGCTGACGCATAGATAGATCTGAAGGACCCTTCACGGTGACTGACCCCATGTCTTGCCGAAGGCTCCCTTACATTGCCAGGAGACTAACAGTGTCTTAGCCGTTTTCGACTCGACTGGACCAAAGAAGGTTGTTATCAAGAACCACCCCAAGCTGTTTGACTTTGTTGGAAAGGGGAATGTTTGATGCCTCGGAGTGTAAGTTGGGTCAAACAAATCAATTTTCTACGTCTCTTGAACACAACAACCTCGGTATTAAGAAGATTGAAGGAAAGATCGTTTCTAGGCAAAAATGTAACAATCAAGTTTTTAGCGTTACCAGCGCACTGGTTGTGGGTCATCAGCTTGAGTTTCTATTTCATTCAAACTATTCAAGAAAACCATCAGAAGACCAATAAATGCGAAACCTCTTTGTAGATTGATCACCGGCTCGAAGGACCAAATAAAAGAAAAATTAGCCAAGGCGCTTTGGTTACAGTCTCAGACAGAAGATCAAGTCGATAGACAAGACAACAGTACAAATGATAGACACATGAAGTTGATGGACATGACAACATACCCCAAGACAGATAGGCCAACAAACACACAGGCAGACTGGCATAGGTCTTCTTTCACACTTGGTATACATAACTCGGGTGTCGTGTAACCCTATTTAGACATAGAGCTGATCAAAAAAGCACTGAATTCATGAAAAAATACCAAAACAAAAAACTGAACACATATTTTGACCCAATTGAAATTCATAATTAGAATTGAGTAGTTAAGTGACTTTACATTGTCTTCATATCTCCCTAATTTTGAAAGCTTTTACAAAATAGCGACAGCATTTGAATGCATTTAGACGTCCTTTGCATCATCACCATGATTAATTGGCATAGATTTCCGCTTGCTGATAGTATACAACTCTTTCCATCAACAGAAAACTATAAATTTAAAGTGCGTTCTTCCCAAGTCTGTCACATAGTCATAAAAATTGTTTAATGAACACTTTGGACTCGATATCGCTCAACCGCATAAAATAGAAAATAGACGACCACACCACCGCGACCGCACCGTCCGCGTCCGTCCGTCCGGTTGTTGCGTCGCTTTGCCATCCATCGCCACTGGTCTAAAATTTATGTAAATAAATGCAAATTTTAACTATCATTCGAGCGTTTTAATGTTCACCACTTTTAACTGCGGCCTGGTATCAATTAAGCTGTGCAATCACCATCACGAGCTTTCTTTGTGCATCCCCCTGTTCATATGTATGCTCTTTATATTGAGGCTAGACAAAACGAGCAACACCAACAACCACTGCAATGGCAATTTCGTTTATCTCATCGCGTGCATACATAAATCGCAGAAAATTCGGCAATCAATCGAAAACGTTTCACATAATTTCCAATTAGCGGCGATTCCCACAAATTTCACATCACCGCGCCAGACCTGGACCATATATCAATCAGCATTCAGCACTCAACTGCCGATGCCGCCCTCACAATTTTTCATTATGAGTTGGAGCAATGCAGTTTATATTGTGAACAAGGGCCAGACCCAGAACCAGGGCAAGGATGTGTTTGAACTCAAAGCAGGAGAACACATTTGAACATGACATTTAATGGCAATTGAAATGCTGAAAGATAACCTGAGAGTTGGGTTCCAGCTCGGAATCGGTCGTCATAAACCATATCCCGTGCGGAAATGGAGGTCGGCTCAATGAAGTGTTGGCGAACCTTTGCCCATGCTTTTTTGAGGTAAAGTAAAGCATAGCAGAAGATGGCTGGCACCATGTGTGTCCCTTGGATAACATTGAGGAAGTGCTATATGGCTGTGTCCCCGGAATTAGGTTATCTGACACGCGTTTCGAATTGTGCCAGTAACTCCGGGACCTCCTGTTACAGCCGGTGGCCTCGCAACATAATTTTAACTGCCGTCAGGTGAGGATCTATCTTCAGGATGTAATTCAATTGCATGCAACACTTTACCGTTTGATTACAAACACATCCTGTCGAGCTTACGTTGGATAATGTAACACCCATAGCCTCAGAGACAAAGAAAAGGGGAGAGGAGGCCAACGTATTTGTATACAAAAGCTTCGCTGAATAGGCAGCTGTTTTGCTGTTCAATTAGTGCTGCTCTGTAGGCATAAATGGAATTAATAACATTTCCTGCAAGGGTTAATACATATGAGCGCTGATTTCGCTTTGCACAGGAAATGCTTAATCCTTACAAGATTAAATAAGCAAGTTTAAATTGTAGTGTGGGTTCTGAAGGCTTGAAGTGATACTAGCATAAGGTTTTCTAAGCCTACATTTGTTTAATTTCGTGTTGAGTTAGTTTTGGAAGGAATGTCGGGTAAGATGAGATTTGCAGTCATTATAGTGAGTAGGCCAGTAAGTCTGACAAAGTCAATTGAAGGTGGGATACAACATACGACGGACAGTGCACTAAGAAGGTCAACGTATGTACTTATTACAATAAGTCCCATGGCCAACATTCAACATTTTGGGTGAAGGTTTAGGATAAAAGGATAAAAAAAGAGGAGGCTTATGCTAATTTGGAGTACTAAGACCTAATTGCCGGTCCATTGTGCTACCAGGGTACAGCCTTCCATTTTTGTGATGCAGTAGATAGAAGTAAGGTAGATGCAAATTCTCATACATCCTCAAAGGCGGCGCGGCGGGCATCCAGAAGGAAAACTGAAGAGTAGATCCCCAAAGTGGTTTTCCAACAAACCCAGTCTATCTACCGAACATTCTACCACTGCACCACGCCCGCCACGAGATAAAGATACTAACGCAACCCATGTTGCCCATAGTGTAATGGTTGGCATGTATGCCTTTTACGTGGGAGGTTCGAGGTACGTATCTGACCAGAACACACTTTCGCGAGGAATTGGCAAGTCATCCGTAAGAAAATTCCTTGTTATGAAAAGCGCTTTCTCGATTAGCCGTTCGGAACCAGCAGAAAACTGTACGTCCCTCACAAGGCATGGTTATGAGAAATGCGCTAGGACCCGGGCCTTCCCGCTCTGCTGCACCACCCAATTTATTTTATAATATCACCTTTCGCGAGAAATATGCAATTCCTCTGAGAGTTAAACACTGCAATGAAAAGCGCTTTCTTTCTAAGCGATTCAGAATCTGATTTAAACTTAAGGTCCTGGAAATGACCGTGCCACCATTGCTCCCAGAGCTTTGTTGTGCAACCCTATTTGTTTATTTTTTATTAACTTTGTCACTAGGGGCCAATCGTTGGAATAAAAGCACGCTAAGTTAATCAAGGAACTACTACTGTTGAATGCAGCTTGGGGCAGTTGAAACCAATCAGAAAGTAACCAGTGCCGATCAACACTGGACACCCAAAATTACCAACCATTTTAAAAATGTTGCCTTCGTACGCACTGCTAACTATAATTTCAAATTTACATTGCGTCTGTGTTCGAAGTTGTGTAATGAACTTTTGATTGCGAAGACAACCAATGAATATAATTTTTGGAATGACATTTCAATTGGCCATGACCATGGAACATCATGCACTGCTTTTGTTGGTGTGAATTATTGAAGATAGCAGATTGATGATATCGACGGGTGGTAAAAGATATTCGATCAAATTCCTAGTATTTAGTATCGAGGTAACCGTGGGAGCGAGGTTTTCTCCGCAACGTATTACTTTTCGGAGATTTAATTTTGCTTCGAAGTAGGTGTCATCTTATGAAATTTTTCATAAATGCGGCAACGAATTACATTCCCAAAACTATAACTTTCCGCAACAAAAACTTATCCGAGGACGTCGCCGTCGCATCGGTCGATCGGAGAACTACCACGAAGCAAAATGTCTCCGAATCGTAGGAAATCGGAGAGAATTCCGATCCGACGATTATCTCGATAGGGCCGAGAATTTAAAGATTAAGCTTTAACGATTCCCAAAACAAAAATTAGAAGTCGAGACTTATTATCATCTCGGCATGAGAACAAAACCAAGCCATGAAACTAAGAATCGTGAACATCGGAGCAGAACCTTTCCTCAATTTGAAACCTTTCGCCGTAATCAACCAAACCCACATTTTACATTTTGGAATTATATTTGAACACTATTGCATGGATTTTAGAAGGCATCGGAATAGCTTCGAATCCAACTCTGACTTCAGCTTTTACAGCAACTCCAACTTCAACTCCATCTCCAACCTCAACCTCAACACCTACTCCAATTCCAATTCAAACTTCAATTCAAACTCAAGCTATGGCTCCAATCCAAATTTAACTCCAACTCCTGATCCAACTCCTGATCCAACTCCAACTCCAACTCCAATTCCAACTCCAACTCCAACTCCAAATCCAACTCCAACTCCAACTCCAACTCCAACTCCAACTCCAACTCCAACTCCAACTCCAACTCCAACTTCAACTCCAACTCCAACTCCAACTCCAACTCCAACTCCAACTCCAACTCCAACTCCAACTCCAACTCCAACTCCAACTCCAACTCCAACTCCAACTCCAACTCCAACTCAAACTCCAACTCCAACTCCAACTCCAACTCCAACTCCAACTCCAACTCCAACTCCAACTCCAACTCCAACTCCAACTCCAACACCAGCTCCAACTCCAGCTCCAACTCCAGCTCCAAATCCAACTCCAGCTCCAACTCCAACTCCAACTTCAACTCAAACTCAAACTTAAGCTCCAACTAAAACTCTTTTCAACGCAACCTTCATAACGACAGATTCCAAAAGTACATTACTAAGGTACACAATGATGCTGTCGATTTTCTGAAGAAAAACAAGAACATAATCATCGTGCCAGCTGATAAAGGCAATACAACTGTTGCAATGAACAGAAAAGAGTACGATGATAAGATGACAGAATTATTGTCTGACCGCTCTACCTACAGACTGACAAGAGGAACCCCTCTCAGTTCTCTTCAGAACAAAAACAATGAGTTGGTTAAATGGCTAAACGCCAGCAAGATTATCGACGATAGGGAAAAGGCAAAAATGACAACATACACGGCGCAAATCCCCGCTATACATACATATATGGATTACCAAAAATCCACAAAAATAACATGCCTCTCAGACCGATAAAGTCATCAATGAAAGTGCCGTGCTATGGACTTGCAAAGTACCTTGGCAAAATACTACAGTGTGTCGCACAAGAATCGCCCTACTCTGTTAAAAACTCATTTGTGTTTAAAGATAAAGCCAAAAACATAGTTCTCGACTCAAATGAAGTTTTAGTCTCGTTTGATGTTGTTTCTTTGTTCACCAATGTTCCTATTCAACTTGCAACAACAATAATTAAGAAGAAATGGGAAATTATAAGCAAGTTGACAATGTGCTGGGATTCCTCAATGAATTTCATGAAAAAATTCAATTCATCGTTGAGAGGGAAAAAAACAGGTCTATAGCGTTCTTGGATGTTCAGATCCATCGCGAAAACAACCGGCTCTCATTCAACTGGTATCAGAAGGATACAGCATCGGGAAGACTTGTCAATTTTCGCTCAAACCGAGCAAAGCATATCATTGTTAACACCGCTTCAAACTTGGTTCGGAAAGTATTTGCCCTGAGTGATCAGGAATTTCACTCCGCAAACGAAGAAAAGATCATCCAAATCCTTCTGGACAATAGTTTCCCTAGAGAACTGATACGTAGTCTTATTCTTCGACATAAAAGGATAGCTCCTGTAGAGAACAACGGGCAAAGTAGATCGGGGGTTTATAAAGGTGTTGTTTATGTTCCAAAATTATCGGAAAATTTTAAGAATTTTATGAACCAAAACACCAAAGACATAGAAATAGCGTATAGGTCTAATCAAACGGTTGCATCGCTGTTCACCAACTTTAAACCGAAAACAGAAAAAGATCGGCGAACAGATGTCGTTTACAAAATAAAATGTAATGGAAAAACTAATGAAAGTTGCGATCTTTGCTATGTTGGAACAACAAAACAACTTCTTCGACAACGCATTTCCAATCATAAATCTGATATTAAATCAAAAAATTCGGGGAAGACAGCACTGGCTCTTCACGCTGTAGAAACAGGACATGTTCCAGATTTTAAAAGAGTGGAAATTCTTGAAACGGAGAGACATGCATCAAAACGTTACACTCTCGAGACGCTGCATATCATCAACAACAAAAACAGCATGAACCGAAAACAGGACACACAGAACATTTCAGCAGTGTATTGCTCACTGGTTTCCAACAACAAAACCCAGAGGAACAGTTGACACTAAACTGTCGAATGACAAAACCTCTCAGGAAGTGGTTTCTTCATAAAAAAAATTTGCAATATTAAAATCTTTCGTTTTAACGTATGTCAACTTGAGTTTAAATTTTTGTATTTGCTAAATTAAATGTAAGCCAAACAATAAGCCTTATTTGTACAACTTGTGTGTATATAAATACTTTCTTTTTGTTAATAAAGACTCCCCTGAAGAAGATGGCAACCACCATCGAAACGTTGGGAAAAGAATGAAATAGAGTTTTTCTATTCATTATACCATTACGACCAAAAGAGCCGATGAAAAACATTCATAGTTTTCTTTTATCAACTTAAACCCCAACTCTAACTCCAAGTCCAACTCCTACTACAATTCCAAATCCAACTCCAACTCCCAACTCCAACTCCAACTCCAACTCCAACTCCAACTCCAACTCCAATTCCAACTCCAACTCCAACTCTTACTCCAAGTCCAACTCCAGCTCCAACTACTAATCCAACTATAACGGCAACACGAACCCTAATTCCAACTTAGCCTGCCACTCGTAGTTAAATTCAACTCCTACTATTTAACTCAATTTACCCAACCCCAACTACAGAATTTATTAACGTGATATCGTCAAGATTCCTGTTGATTGATATAAAATATTTTCCAAAATGGTAACGGGCAAAACGAATGCAAATTAACAGAGTACTGATTTGAGACTTCGATATCAGGAGGGCAACAGCGTAAAACAATTCTAAAGTTGCTTCTCTGACTCTCTAAATCCAGTTTCTCGTAGCCCACGTTCTCCAGCTCTTTGCGGTATAAATCTTAAAACTCACACCATTTCTTTCCCTAAAATATCAAACCCAATGTCTTTTGTCATTTTACAATTTGTCAAAATTCTAAACTTTAAACTCAAACTTTCCCACCGGCCTACACTTAGAATTACAACCTTTACAAATGGCCTCCAGTCATTTTTCCAAGCAGATACCTTTTCAAATAACCCAAGTGGTTATGGTCACAGACTGTCTTCCATCATTTCTATGCGTTATCATCTTTCAAAACTATGGGTTTCTCAATCGTCCTTATCTCTATGAGGTTCTATATCCACAGACACAAAAAGTGTTCCTCAGTCAAAACCACGTTGAATCAGTTAAGCCACTGACTCTTATTCAGTGTCAATCAAAATCAAATAAATCTTATTCCACTTGAGGCGATACAACAAATCATTTCCAGAATCAGTTTTGCCCATAGCAACATAATATCCATTTGTTATCCTTTCAATTAAACGCAATCATCAATCAAAAAGGACCTGAAAATCATTGTTTCGTACATACATTTACTTGAGTTCTCAAGCCCGAAAGTCACCTCCTTTGCTATGAAAAGCCTACAAAAAACACCACCACCTGGCTCAAACTGAAATATTTCAAAATGAAGACCTTGAACAGAGACAGAGACGTGCTCATAAAACATTGCAAAAGTTATTCTACACAACTTGTTGTATGAAAACCCAAACAATAGACATACTTCAATGGATCAAAAACTTCCCAATCAAAATCTACCGTTGAATTCTCACTCCTTTGCCGAAGGTCCCCACCTACACTCACTACTTGTTCGTACGAAGCCAGTTCGTGCATAAGGAAAAAAGAAAACTAATGGAAACATTTTTGGAAACTTGATTCATTTCCGCAGGAAGTCGTTTCAATACATAATTGGAAATTTTGACCACAACTTACTGTAGGATCACACTTTTGAGAGGAATACTGGTCCTTCCATGCCATCGCTGTTGAGGTAAAAACTTATAATTACTCATCATGACCCTGAAGTGCATTAAAAATATTTTCTTTTTTGAAAGTTTCTTCGGGCAACCATCTGGTTCCCTTGTTTCCTTGTTTCCACACACCTTCCCTCCCTCATCGAAACACACACAGACACAAAGGCACATGTGTGGATTAAGATTTCACCTTTGACATTTTGCCAGCTGGATGAGCAGGATATATTCAGAATCCCTACACATTCACTCTACGAGGCACGACTAAGAGCGACGGAATAGAAAGGATTTCAAAAAAAGAAACTAAAAACAAAAAAAAAAAAAATAACAAGTGATTTATAATATGGAGTAACAAGAAATACATATTTTGTTATAGGTATCCGTATCCATCTAACATCGAGAGAAAGTATCAAGAAGACCGTCAAGTCAGAGCCTCTTGTGCTATAAAATGTCCAATAAAATAGGTTTTTGACTTCCTGACTTTGTCGTTAGTGAAATTTATGGACGTACATTTATTTTCAATGCGATGAAGAAAGATGGAGCAGAAGTTTTCTGCAGTTTTTGGGTTTTCTGAACCGAACGTGTGTACATTACACCAGCGCACTGGTGTAGGTCTAGGTAGTGGTGTTTGTCCTTCATCAGAGCCAAATTGTGGCGGCTGGCGTCGGTCGTCGCCTTCTTCTTCTTCTTTTTATTCTAAAAACAAAAACAACAACAAACATTATGCTGGGTTAATGGGTTTCCAGAGTTTATTTCTTCCCACCTAATTTCCAAAAAGACTCTTTTTGGTTGTTGCAGGACAAAGAAAATGAGAGAGAGAAAGGAAAAAAAAAACACGCACATAACAATATAACAAACAAGGACGACGACGACACGGACTATACTACTCGTCCTGAAAGTCTACGAGGATGATGATGAAGAACAAGTATCAGAGTCGAAAAGAAGAAGCGTTTCTTCTTCTTCTTTTTTTCTTATAAACTGTTAAAGAGGCAGCAAAGCTTCTGAGTCGTTTAGTAAGTTTGTTACGATTTTCTACAGGGAGAGGAGGCATTAGGAACGGAGCTAGTGCTGGCTAGGAACAATTTGGCAATCTTGTTTTGCCTGGCCCCAATTTTTATTACCGCACACACGACTGGCATTTGATTTTTTGGACAATGTCCTTCTTGTATAATAATGGCAGTGGTATTTTTGGAGAGAAGAGAAACAGATTCTCCGTATAGCCGTTTTTACTTTTTGCTATGTCCATAAAATTACGTTCTCAATTTGTCAGCGTAATGGGCGTTTTAATGCAGAAATGTTTTGGAACTGTTTAATGGCTTTTTCATGGAATGGGTTGAAGTTGCAATTTTAAGGACGATTGGGTCAATGAGCTGACGTGATTTGTTGTTTTCTTTAGTCATTTTGGTTTTTTGGGCTTTGCCCTAAGAGTATAGATAGGTATGTCCCTACTGAGTGCATTTCGGTGTTCGATTTCGCTTCATGGTCGAGGATCATTGCATGATTATAAATTTTGTTTCAATCACTGCACTGGGTTTCTTTTAGATACTACAATATTCCTAAGAAGACTGATTAGGGTTACAGCAATGCAGTGAAAGTTGCCATCTACCAAAGTACAAAGGAGAACGAGATACACGAAGTTGTGATAGCTATCGTTCGATCAATCTGCTCTTTCACATACTGGAAACCGTTGGTCAGATATTGGGTAGACTGCGAAACATAGTAAATAATGAAGCTATCAGATTATCAAAGTTATAACGATCCTGACGGAAAAACTTTCAGATTCCTTAGAGCATCAGATACTCTAAAGTCTAAAGTCTAAACAATAAGAACGGTAGTTGTGCTGATTGACTTCGAAAAAGTATTCGATCGACAACCACGAGATCTTAATATGGTGGCTCTCAGGCAGGAGTTTCAAAGATCTCGAAGGACAAGAATTTGTATGAAGCAGCAGTGACGAACGTAAGATACCCAACTGGAGTCATTAAAACATTGAAAATCGGTATAGGTGTACACCAAGGAAGCGTCTTGAATCCTCTGCTCTTTACTACATTCCTTGATTATATACAGGAAGATAAAGTACAGAATATCAAAGTACATCAAGTACTATTTGATGATGGAGCTATCATAAGTGAGGATCCTACGTCCCTACCCTTGGCGTATGGGTAGATATTTTAGAATGCAGTGGATACCGCATTAATCCAAAAATCATTGAGTACTTGTGTTGCCCGTTTTTTGATCACGGCACTCTTATTCGAGACTTTTATTGGAATGGAAATTTCCTTACCAAGTGTGAGAAGTTTAAATATTTCAGATATGTGCAAGTATAGAACAGTCCGAAACCAAAATGTCCCTTCCTGAGGTCAGCGTAGCTTACCACTGAAATCACAAGAGTGGCATAATGAGAGAACTGTGATCCCTTCAAGATCACGATGCTTGCAATGCCGAAGAAGGGAGAAGAAGGAGAAGCACTTTCTCACACAGCCGTTCGCATCGGATATCGCATATCGGCATTACTAAGTCTCCTCTTTTCCATATCGGTCGCGTAACAATACTGAGGAAACCTGAGGGCCAAACGTTTTTCCATTACCTACAATTTCTATGCCAATTCCAAACAGCAGGTTTAAAGTGTTTTTTATGGCGGTGTGTACTCTCGGAGGACTTGTCAATTCCTTGCTAACGATGATCCCAGTGAAAAACATTTTGTTTTCTGATGTTTCCTTGATTCGAGCCACGAATCTCCTATATACCTGTCAGACATGCTAACCATTACGCTTTACGCACCACAGGAGACATGTTTCCATAACTCGATTTAGAACGGTAGCACAATTATAATGAATAAACTTACTTAATAGTTTGATTGATACTAGTAGTTTAGAACAATATCTGAACTCGCGGTAAAATTCGAAGAAAGCCATGAAACGAAAGTTAGTTTTGGTTTGAAACGATTTAAACCTTTTCGATATTTGCAGCTGCAATTTCAAAATTAGCAGCCAAGGAAAATCGTGTATTGAGATCTTAAGACTTTTTCTGCCTTATTATTGAACTATCTGTGGTCGCGACTTCTTTCGCATGGAAAAGTGACTTTCGGCAGCATTTTCAATCGCGTCAAAATTTCTCATTATTACGACTGGAACAACAACTTGCAGCCTCAACGTATGGGAAGTTACACCAGATAATTCTAAAGAATTGAGAGACTCTGAAAGGTTTGATGTGACTTTCTCAGTGTCCTTAATATTGTCTACTGATATAAAGGGTATGCCAAATAACTTTTTTTTTTTTTTTTTTTTTGAAAATGGGCGCAAAACATCGAGTGTAGCTTCGGCTGTGTGGCACGTAGCGCCGTCCTGTTGAAACCAAACGTTACCACTATCCTCCTCTTCAATTTTTGTGAACAAAAATTCGTTCAACACAAAAATTTCGATAACGATCGCCATTGACTGTAACGGCCACTCCTTGCTCATTTTCGAAAAATGGCCCAATTATGCCTCTAAACCAAAATCCGCACCAAACAGTGACTCATCGTTAGATGGGGGACCCTTTATATTTGACAACATCCCCCTCCACGTTTGACATAATTTGTTGGTTTATATCTTCAACTGTCTCATTTTGTTGACAATTTGACAGAAATCACCTCACCAAATAACTTTTGAGATCGGCCCATAGTAGCTTCCAACTTTCCATTTGCGTTCCCGGTTCCCGTACGAATATAGAGGTAAAACATATAGCCTCAGGTTCTAGACTATCTCTGTACCAAAATTCATATAAATAGGTTCTATAGTTTGGGCGGTACATGCGGCGTCAAAGAAAAATAGACAGAGTCAATCTCGGATTTATAGTTTTAGTAAAGACTCCGTTCCCGTAGCAATATGGAGATGAGTTAAAGTTTTGTTACTCGGGAATAGTGTAGCATTCTAACGGCGCGCCGGCTTTTACATAATTTCGAATTTCAAACCATTGAGTTATCTCCAAGATAGGGCGATTTAACACCGCTTGGTTAATTTTGGTGTTGTGATGTGAAGTCGGTTGTTTACGCAAATAACCCCCGAGACGATTGACGTATTGGAAGAGAATGTTCGGCGCGATATTGCAATAAATTTGCACTATAGGTTTGTTCTTTGAAGCCCTAAACTTTCACTGTGGGCGGAATAAAAGCGTTTGCCCCGAAGGTCAAACTGAATGTTTTTGAGCCCTTGATCTGCCTTCAACTCACCCTAATGTTGCAATGGGGTTTTCTTTGGGGGAGTTCAGGTAACGAACAGAGTTGTCAAGTGGCATCATACATCTTAAGCGACAGAAATTTTTTTTGAACCGAAGTTCGGTTTTTTTACCATTCATATGGATGTCAAGGAAACCTAGGTCAAGCCTGGCAAATTTCAACAAACAAACCTACTGGTAAGAGAAATTGTCACTATCACTAACGATTCATCAATCATTTAAATCCTTTTTCGGTTTACTTCTCTTTGCTTTTCTGACAGAACTAAGATTTGAAAAACTATAAAAATTGCTTTTTCAAATTGGACTTCCATTATTCAATGGCGAACCGTACCCAGAGTTCCTCTCAAGAATTTATTTGATGTACCCTCAATAAATATAGATTACTTCACTCTGTGTTTCCATTCATACCCTAACAGACAATTTTTCGTGCCACTTTTTCCTAAGGATGCAAAAAATTATGTTTTATTTTCGGCACAAGCAATTATCTTTCTGAATGCAGAGTTTCCCAGACTCAACAGAGCACCCATAGGTCAAAAGTATGATTCTTCCGAGAAGCACGTCACCCTAAAGGACTACCAAATTGATTCCCCTTTAGGAAAACTTTCTACAAACCAACGACAAGGAGTAAGTGAAAATAAATGAAAAACAACCACGAGCTGTTCTCCCATATGATTCGCTTTCCTTTGGCAGCATTGTGGACACAGGTAAACGTCATTGAAGAGAAGTTGCATTGCACCCAAATAAATTTGTTTGTCTGTGGACTCGGAGTGTAGACCAAAGTCATGCATAAGTTGGTCCACTCTTCATACCCAATGTCTCCAAACTTAAAACGAACAAAACACAATTACAAAAAAAAAACTGATCACAGGACGTGAATGTTTAACGGCCAAGTGTCTGCGTCTCCATTGGTAGGTATAGGTAGGCTCTTGTGAATATTTCATACATGTTGACTTGGAACCAAAGTTTAAATTAATTTTGGCCAAGTTCCAGGTTGAATTATGCATCACAACTGCACATGTAACCCAATGCGCCTATATATCTGGTCCTTTCCCCGGCCGACTCTGGATGACTGTGTGCATCAATGCTCCATCTTATTTCATTTGTCGTCCCATTTCCCATGCTATCAGTCCTTGCAGCGGCAAGAGTTAAATCACGGTTACCGACAACGAGAAGAGAAATAAAAAAGAAAATCAAGAACTTCTTTCTGGACTGGACCCACCCACAAGGATTCCCCCAATCGACCGAAGCCGAGCCGCCAAATTGATGTAATGCCTTGTCCTGGTAACAAGTATCCTGTTTGGCAAGACTTTTGCAAAAAAAAAAAAAACGAAAATCATAAAAAGGATAAAAAAGAAATCACCGTTAGGTTTAGATTTTTTCGATTGTTAGGTCTCCTGTGTCGTCGTATGTTTGGGGAAAGTCATTGCAGGATCACAAGTTACTGCATCTAGATATCCCATACTTTGCTCTGCCATATTTGCAAATCTGAAAGGAAGGAGACAAAAACAAGGCGAAAGAATCACGGGTAATGAAAAACATGTCAAACAATATTTGAATTCGAATTGCATTGCGATTCCTGATGTGATATCCTGTCTATGTTGTGTTTGTGTTTGTCGTACTTAGGTTGGCTTGGGACACAATCACAATTACAGGACTTTGGACTACGAAAAGAGATTTGGCAACCAACTGGACAATAGTATTAAAGTGAATGGCTTTTTCGAGTATCTGCTTAAATCGGTTCAGTATATTTAAAAAAAACATGGTAGGCAGGTATGCCCTTTTCCGTTGAAATTAGAAACAAGACAAAGCATCTCCATGCTCTAGACTCAAGGCCAATGACCTCACCGAAATATTGGAATATTCGCAGCACCGAAGAATCCCTTAAAGTATGAATTGAACTCACACTTCCTCCTTAAAGGAGAAAACAAAAAGGACAGCTTAAACTGCCCCAAAAAGACTTCTGCCAAAAAGCTTTTGCTTGAACTCTAGCAAATTTGAATTACGCATCCCTTCATTTCAACAAAACAAAAAATCATTTCCGCTTCGTTCATACGAGTACGTAAGTTTTGCAGGTTTCCTAAAAGTATACTTTATTTCACTTGGAAATAATTTATACAGATCGGCAGCAAAGATGTGGTAGAAGTTAAGAGCACATCGACCTAACACAGTTCTATTTTTTTTTTTGGAAGACTACCAACTTTCGCAGGATTTTTGGCACAGCGAACGAATAATTTAGTAAAAACTTATGAAAATCTATAAACACACGTGTAGGACAAAAGTTTATCAAACTCTGAACGGGGTTAGTCGGTAAATGTGTTTTTTGACTTCAAGATGATATCTCGGGGCTATGAGATGAATATTTAGGAAAGAACAGCTTGAATATTGAAAGTCGCCTGCTAATCGTGTGTTTGTTGTCTCAAAAAAATATTGAGAAATATCCGATAAATAACTGGAAAAGGGTGTATTACCATCGCGATACTCTTAAACCAAACCTTAACTTTGACGCCACAATTGGAGAAAAAAGTAAATCATAAATTAAAAAAAGTTATTGGACCAAATGGGAAAAGATGAAAGACATCGGGTTAATATGATGGCTAGGAAGAAGTGAACACAGAAGTCAAGAATACTTTCTAATCAAAAGAATGAGTTTTCTTTGTTCTTGCGCTGTTTATTGTAGTCTTTAAATAACCGCCACAAAGGCAAGGTGAAGGACTCCAAAGTGCGTTAAATGTTCTTTTCTGACTATGGAACTAAGTGTTTTCTTTTGACGTATGGTTTTCAAGAGACGACGTATTTTGAGAAGACTCCTACCCTTGCGGCATGTCTTCCAATAAGACAGTGACCTCTGAGAACACCTATCTTCGCACTTATGTTTTCTGTTGAGAGAGACCAAGCCGTTCGACCGCTCTAGATCTAGCTTGGGCCAGATATATTTCGTTGCGTTACACGATAAACTGCTTGACTATCTCTGATAAGTCAAATATTCTCTTCCGTTGCGTTGCGAATATTCTCTTCCGTTGCGGCAAAGGTGTCGGGCTTATCTTCACATAAAAAATAATCTTTCGGTTTCAAATCGCCCGATCTTGGAGGAAACTCACATGTTAAAAACTCGATAGTATGTAAAAATCGGCGTCAACAGGGATTTTGACAATGTAACGAACCTACGAAGTGCTCACGAAGAAATGGCAAGCCACACTGAGCATAAATTAAGTGACAGCTGTAAACAAACCAACTTTAAAAAAAAGTATTAGCAAATTGCAGACCACACGACTAAAAAAAATCCGTTTACAACCCATCAGGTTGTTGTTGTTTACAAGCAGAATGCCTTCCGTCAGGTGAGTGAGTACATATTCTAAACTAAGCTGGAAGGAAGAAGGTCTTGGTTCTAAAACCAATCCATATAGGCGTCGCATTTTTACCAAGAACACCAAGTCTGGCAGCTCCTGGTAAGAACTTTAACGTATCAAAACCGTAAAAAGTCATTCAAAGCACAGCACGCATTGGAAACAATAGGGAATGCTTCGTACCCACCGAACGATTGCCTTGATTATACCGTTTTTCACCTTTCACCACCTCACAAAAAACATAAAAAACTTGGTGCCCTTGATACGATAAGTCTAGAAGAAAAATTTTACTCAGGGTGGAACGACAAAGCTTAGGAAAACTCGGGGCATAACGCCATTCTAGGGCCTACAATTTTATGCTGGTTTCGAAAATTTAATGATGTTTCTGAAAGCATTTTTTAATGGTATCGAAAAACCTGCCGATTCGTCGCGAAAGGCGATACCCATAGAAGGACATTCTTTTCTTTAATTTTTCTGGGATTCGAACGTCGAACCTCCCACTAACATGCAAATGTGCCAACCGGGAGCGGGTCGAAATGCTGTATTTTAAAATACTGGAAGGTCAAAGTACTGTATTATACTGTATGATACTGTATGTTCATAATACTGTATGGTTAATATACTGTATTTCAAAATACTGTATTTCAAAATATTGTATGTACAAAATTCTGTATCCCAAAATACTTCATCTCAAATTGCTGTATGAGCAAAACACTGTATCTCTAAAATCTGTCTGTAAAAATACTTTTTTTTTTGCATAATTCCGTTCTTCAACTTCCATTCCTTTATTTGTTTTCACTATCGATATATTCATTTTGAAGCAAAATAACGCCAACACTTAAATTTGCACAAACCTTTAAACATCTACTGAATGCATGAACACGTGCTAGTTTTGACAGATTAACTAGTCTTTTGCAATTGCTCATGCAGTTGTTGATTATGATAAAAACAATTCAATTTAACATGTGAGAGAGATACATACAATCAAGAACGAGAAAATGAAATAGAGAAAAAAAGACGAAGATACCATTTGTTTTGTTTTTGTTTTAATTAATTCAAAGACTACTGTATTGTATTGTTTTTTTTATTGTAGCTCAAATTATTAACATTTGTTCCTAACTATAGTATTGCACAATTTACACAGAGATATGGTATAACTCTACCTTACTACTGAAAAGAAGTATTATTTTTATTACAATTATCACAGATTAATTAGAAAAGAACAAAGGAAAAGCTACAAGAAAAACCTTTGACAATTTGTGTTGGTGATATATGAGAGGAGAAAAGGGGGTCGAAAAAGTACTTAATTTCAATTATTACATTGACTTTACAGTTTTTTCGATACATGAACATATAAAATTTAAATTAACAAATAATATTACATTTAATAAGTACATAAATCAACAGCATCATAAGCAAATAAATAAATAACAAAAAATAAATAGATTTAAAGAATAAATAAATAAATAAATGCAGAGACAAACAGTAATTAAATAATATGATAACAAATGAGTAAATTAAAATAAATAAATAAGTAAATAAATAAATAAATAAATAAATAAATAAATAAATAAATAAATAAATAAATAAATAAATGAATAAATAAACAATTACATAAATAAATAATTAAATAAATAAATAAATAAATAAATAAATAAATAAATAAATAAATGAATAATTAAATAAATAAATAAATAAATACTGAATTTATCATAGGCACATGTTATTTTCCAAGGAAGTATATAAAGGTGCGTCCACACCAGAGAAACATTTCAAGAAACATTGTTTCAAAAACGTTTCTAAAATGTTTCCCATTTGTATAAAAAACATTTTTGAAACATTTCGGAAACATTTCAGAAACATTTCAGAAATGTTTCTGAAATGTTTTTTTGGTGTGGACGTATCTTGAAACATTTCTGAAATGTTTCTGAAATGTTTTTTGTTTCCCATTTTTAATGGGATTTTTTTTTTTGTTTCTCGAGCTCAGTTTAGTGCTTGAATATGGATTGTAAAGAAGTAGCAATTATAGCGTCGTGTTTTATAATCATGAAAAAATAAAAAAAAAAAAAAATAAAAAAACCAAGACAGTGGCAAAGAAACATTTTGAAAAATAGAAATAATTCAGGTGGTGTAAAATTATTGGAAGAACTGAAAATTGATGGATTAAGTGGATATAGAAATTTCGCTAGAATGTCAAGTGGGGACTTCGAGTTTCTTGTTAATTTGGTTGGTCATAAAATTAGAAAACAAAATACAAACTTCAAATCGAGCATAAGTGTAGTAGAACGTTTAGCAGTGACTCTTCGATTTTTGGCCACTGGTGATTCATATCACTCTTTAATGTATTTATTTAAAATTTCGAAACAAAGCATATCTTGTATTGTGCCCGAAGTTTGCGAAGCACTTGTGAATGGTCTTCAAAGTTATATGCAGGTATGTCTAAAATATTCTGTTCTTAAGCCATTATCTAACTTTTATTTTATCGAATAGGTTCCTGCAACAGAATCTGAATGGCTGAAAATTGCAGATGGTTTTGATAAAAGATGGCAATTTAAACAATGTGTTGGTGCAATGGATGGTCGTCATATAGTTATATCATCACCTTTTCATAGTGGTTCTGATTACTTCAACTACAAAGGAACTTTTAGCGTTGTGCTTTTGGCCGTAGTTGACTCATCATATTCTTTTATATTCGTCGATGTTGGCTGTAAAGGTCGTATATCTGACGGTGGTGTTTTTAAGAACAGTATGCTATGGACGGCTTTAAACAACGAAACACTGAATTTGCCAGATTATAACATATTACCAGGAAGAGAACATCCAGTACCCTACGTTATAGTCAGCGATGGCGCATTTCCATTGCACACTCATATTTTAAAACCATTCAGTGGTACATATCCAAAAGGGTCAAGGGAGCGCATTTTCAATTATAGATTAAGCAGAGCCCGAAATGTTTCTGAAAACGCTTTCGTTATTGTCACCGCAGTGTTCCGTGTATTAAGAAAACCAATGCTTTTGAGCCCGGAAAAAGCAGCTTTAGTTTTTCTCCGTAAAAGCGAATCTTCGCAATCTAAATACATGGACTGTATTGCTAAGCCTATAAAATGGAAAAAGCAGAAAACATCATTTTTTCCATTAAAAAATTGTCCTAGGAAGCCTGCGTCTGCTGCCAAGGATATTCGTCTAGAGTACGCTGAATATTTTCTCAGCCCACAAGGCTCGGTAACATGGCAAGAAAAATATGCTTAATAAATAAAACACATGTTTATTACAAAAAAAAAAAAATTTATAATAACTCTGAAGAAAATCAATACAAATTTCATTTAAATAAAAGCAGTTATTAAACCCATAAAATGAATGTTTTTATTGGTTGTTCACAGTGTCAAAAGATGAAATGAAGCTTTGCAGCTCCGAGGTTTCAATGTTTACTACCTTTATCGGCTTTTTTGTTTTTATTTTTATAATCTTCATCTTGTGGATCCCACAACACTTTTTTTGTTTCATATAATTTTATTAATTGGATAACATCCTCGTTATTCCACACTTTTCGCGACATTTTTAATATAACAAAAAGAAACCCATTTGCACTTCCACTCGCTTTATTTGCAAATGTTTCAGAAAAACAAAGAAAGTTTTCCATTCAGAATGGGAAACAAAAAACATTTCAGAAACAATTCAGAAATGTTTCACGAAGCGTCCACACCAAAATAACTTTATAAAAACATTTCTGAAACATTTCTGAAACATTTCAGAAATGTTTTTTTGTTTCTGAAATGTTTCTGGAATGTTTCTGAAATGTTTCTTTGGTGTGGACATACCTTAAGATTATTAGGGTAAAGAAAAATTGTTATGATATTTTCTTAAGAAAAGTATTCTGTTTTTAAAATTCTGTATTTGAAAACTGTAAGTCAAAATACTGTATCTCAAAATACTGTATTTGAAATTGCTGTAATTAGGCTTAAAAATAAAAATTGTTTTGAGAATGTAAAAAAGTATTTTGAAATACAGTGTTTTGACTTACAGTATTTTGAGATACAGAATTTTAAGATACAGTATTTTGACTTACAGTACTTTGATCATACAGTATTTTGTACACACAGTATTTTGAAATAAAGTATTTTGAGGTACAGTATTTTAAATACAGTATTATGACCCATACAGTATTTTGACCCTAACCCATGCCAACCGTGACGCCACGGGCACCACTTTACCTAAATGAAATGAAACACATTTGTTAAGACGTGTATTTGTACCTAGCAAAATAAATTGAAGTTTTCTGTTCATATATATTTTCGATCAAGTGTAACTTATCACAGCTTGCAAATATGAACCCCAGTTTTGTAAATCGAATCAAGTTTCCAACTCAAATTTTTTTAAGACTGGACAAGTTCATCATAAATTTATCAGCAGGAACCAGAAACTTTGTAGCCATAAAAATATCGACGTATCCGCCGATCAAAAAAGAAACGCGGGAGAATCGGAGCATCAACAAGATGGCCTGTCTTTCCAAAAACTACATCGTCCTCTCTATGCCGCCAACAACTCGCCGAAAACACTTCAGCAACATTAATCCAAAATGACTACAAGTCCAAGAGATACCCAAACCAGCTATAACGTACTAGATTCGATTCTAACTTTCTTTCTGTCTTTTCAAAATTTTTCTCTCAAACTTGATGCCATCGATAAAAAACTATTCAGCAAAACTTAATCTAATCTAATTCCAGCACAGTACACAGAAGTGAGTACTCACGAGAGAAAAGCTTTCCCCACCCTCCGAAATTTTGCCACTAAAATTTCTATGGAAAGAAATCGTTGACAGCCAAAACAAAAACGAACACATACCTTTTCAAGCGTTGCCGTGAGTGTTCTGCTTAAGTCAGAGGCCAGCTGACATAAACTCGCTTCTTTAAGAAACCATACAGAGAGAAGACTATAACTCTTTCCAGCCAGTTCAAATCGCCAAACCGAGAGATAAGACTCTGAAACTCAACTTTCAGAATTTCAGTTGTACTTCGGTTGTCTCCAATAATATCGGAACCTAATGATAATTCAGTCTCAATTCGTTCAGTTCAGGTAAAAGGAACTCATTGAGCATGAATCTGTAGCCCCTGCCAATCACAGTAGTCGCTTCGCATCGGCGTTTCCAAAAAATCGACGACGCATCCAGTGTAAACAGCATACACTAACTTTTGACCAGCTTTCGCGATAAATTATAAAAATTGTTTTTCTCGTAGTCGAAACTTATAATTGTTTTGATCAGACCAGTGGTGCTCGGGGTGTAGTGGTTACAATGCATGCCTGTTGCGTGGGAGGTTCCACGTTCGAATACCAACAGTTCTTTCCACGGGTAACACCTTTCGCTGCAATTGAGAAACAAAACCTGTATAAGACGTAGATCATTCCTAGTTCTGCTTTACGGCGCGGAAGCATGGACCTTATCGAAAGCGGATGAGGAAACCCTTGGTCGTTTCGAAAGAAAAAGTCTCCGAATGATCTTTGGTCCCATATGTGAAGACAATTTGTGGACAAGAAGATACAACGACGAGCTGTATGAGCTGTACAGCGACATGGGCATAGCTAGAAAAGTATACGCATCGCAAAACTACGATGGCTGGGTCATGTAGAGCGGATGGACCCAAACGTTCCGGCTCGACGGGTTTTTCGCCGAAAGCAGATTGCAGGGAAATCGAGGAATTGGAAGACCTTGTCTTATGTGGCGCAAGCTATCGAAAGATGTTGGTTGAGGCACAGGTTCACCCTGAACTGTAATGCCCACCTAGTGAGTAAGTATCACATTTCACGAAGTATTGGTAAGTCCTACGATAATAAATTCACTGCCATGAAAAGCGCTTCCTCCATTAGCTCTTCGGAATCAGCAAAAGAGTGTAGATCGCCCTCATTCCCTCACAAGGTATGGTTATGAGAAATTCGTCAGCTCCCGGAGTTTCTCGTTCTGTCTGGCCGCCCTAGAATAGCGAAAATGTATCGAAATGCTCAGATCGATAAAAGATTGAATAAAGCGCGCCTGTCGAAACAAAAAGAAAGGCTGACCAAAACACTTCTGGTATACAGACAAATGCAACGAAATCTGCATTTGGTTTGCCTTAAAAATGGAACAATCCACAACCTGGAGGCTCTTTCCAAGAAACTAACTTTGCAGAATTACCACCGATGCCGATTTTGATCTTGCTGAAGAGGCTCACGGGCGGCTTTGTCGATGAGCCACTTCAGCAAGTTCAAAATTGGTTTTTTGATACTTTCAAAGGAACTTATTATTTATCAAACCCATTGTTTAGTTCATTTTTTTTCCGGGCTGATTGAGTAATTAAGATATAAAGCCGCTAGCCTTAAGAACATCCTAATGGCAGCCACCTCTTTCCTGACTATAGGACAAAGTGATTTAGAAGGCAACAAAACCAAGAAAACGCAAGAAAAGGGTCAGCCCTGCTCTGTTTTAAATAAAATGTTTTCATACGAATGACGCATTTTGAAGTTCTACACAATAACGCTTCAACACTCACAGCAACATCAAAAGACTTTTAATTCATTAATTTCTGTCCTCAAGTTCGTATAGCTTCTGGCAAACTTCTTTAGGAAGAGCAACCAACCTCATACATATTCTTCTATATTATTTAAATTCTCAGATTGCTTATTGACAAAATACCCTTGACATTCCAGGTAAAACCGAAGACATCTTCATTCGAACCCACGTTTGTTACAAAACATGCGCCTCCTTCTTCTGCAGCATTAATCTTAAAGCAAAGTAATTTTATCTATGTATATGTACTGGGACATGTGCCATAGCCATAAAGCACCTACCTTCATATTCAACCGCACGATATTAAAATGTACCTAAGTTTCCTCCAGCTAGTCATAAGTTGGTACAACATTCCATGAATGATAAGGGACTCCGGTATAGTTTCTTGCAAATTACATGATCAATTGTTGTTCATACAACACTATACAAAACTCTCATCGTATCTGTGCTTTAGTTAAACTTAGCCATAGACAACGATAACAAGATATGAAAGCAACTCTGAACCTGTTCTACGTAACTATAAGTATAGCATTGTGTGAGAAGGAGAAGACCACAGATGACTAAACATGTGATATCCTTTTATACTTGACCTTGCTTAACTATTTCAAAATGTATATACCGAGTTCAGTTAGCTGTGGCACGGAAACAACTATTCCTATACCGAAAAGAAGATTACACAAGAAGAAATTTGCCAGTGGATGAGTTGTAAAATGGAAAAATATCACAGTAACTGTGACAAAATCTGGGTACATGACTCCTTGTTGTGCTTTGTTGAAGTTGAAAGAACTTTCGAAATCGTTCCAATAGTTTTCTGTTAACGTTCTCGTTCCCATGGCAATATGGGGATGAAATATGGTCTACGATTCGTTGGGATAATGTAGCAGTGAAAGAATGTTTGAGATCGGTTCAGTTTCTAGATTCCTATTTGCATTCCCGTTCACGTTCCCGTAAGAATATGATTATGAAGTATTGCTTCAGGTCTAGAGCCTGTCTCGGTACCAAGTTCACTAAGAGAGAAAAGACCTCTCATCTTATGATACGAAGTTATGCCGAAAGGTTCAGCCTTTCCTCATCTCATGGGCGATTCTCTAGCTGACGAATGAATACACTCTTCAAATCAAGTTCTTTATTCCCGAAACTAAACACTTTCTTCAAAAATGACATCTCTTAACACAAAACCAAAATGTCACAACTGTGACAATGGTAAAATTTCGCTCAACAAGAAACTCCCACCATCATGGCGTAAGACTATGAAGTGAGGGCATCTTGATGGCAAGGCAACGTTAGTCCTTAGTGAGGCGAACTAAATAAATCAAGGAAATTACCATCCATCCAGGCCAGGTTATGTCCTGTGCGCATAATTCCTTTGAATTGACTTTCGTTTCTGTAAAACTATGCAAAGTTCTTCCCATCTCTTGGCATCGCATCGTCGTCGTCATAGTCGTCGGTTGTTTTCTCAAAGCGTCGTCAGCAGCAAGAGTCTGCTCTCACTCATTCCACAAAACACAGCATTGTTAATTGTGTGTAACGAAATTATGAGATGCTATGGAGCTTTTATGCTTGTTTGTATGTGAGGACAAGCATCACGACTTAAGGACGAAGCTATGTTAGGAAACAGAACGTGCTTCATATGCGAGAGCTTATGTTTAGAGTTCGGGGCGGATGTTTTGTTTTTAAAGACTGCAACGATGATGCTCTGTTCTATGCTTCTATGGTGCTGCGCTGCTATTTCTTCACCCAGCATAGCCATGAAGATTGAATAAGAAATTTTCTAGCTTGGTGCGATATTTGATATCACTTGTTTCATAAAGAAACTTGATAAAGGCACCAGAGAAGATGTATCCGCAAGGGTTGCATGGCAAAAGATGCTTGGAAACAAGACACAAGAGAGAAAATACTGTCGAAAAATAAAATAACAAAAACAAAAAAAATTAGTTAACATGAATAATGTTAATTGGCTGAGAAGTTGTTGGGATATTAAGTGCCTTATGGTCGGTCAATTTGAAGAGCACGTCCGCTTTCAGATATGCGGTGTCTGTGTGTGTGTTTGTCTGTGTCCGTGTTTGTTTGCTTAGCTAGAAGGGATTTGTTGTTATATGAGAGGACTTGTTTTGTTGTTTGTACAAAATAATACATGGGATATAATAAATCTGGGCATGTTGTAAAAATGTTTACGAAAGGATACCAAAGGATTTTGCAAAATGAACTCGTTTTAAATTATAAAATTTGAATCGAAGGAGTTTTCTCAAAGATTCATTCCACAACAACGAAGATTGAGTGAAGATTTTGTTTCCACACGCCCCTTTATTATGACAGGCAGGTGTGGAAGGAAATATAAGTAGAAGTAGGTAAAGAAGAAGTCAATCAAAAAACCTAAATAATTAAAAAAAAGAAACAGAGGAATGGAAACATCGCATTTCAAGGACCTAACATTTTGTGCCGATTCCGAACGGTTTAAAGTATTAGAAAGCGCTTTTCATGGCAGTGTTTAATTACTCCCCCAGGACTTTGCCAATTCTTCACAAAAGGTGATACCCGAGGAAAAACATTTTCTTTTTGTTTTGTATTACTGGGATTGGAACCACGAACCTGCTACGTAACAGGCAGACATCACTACGCTATGGGCACCGCCAGAAGAAGTCAATCAGCGTTTGTAATTTGTTCGAGACTCGAAGATGGTCTCAAAACTTATGAGAGGTCAAGCAAATGATTACATTTCAAGTATCAACTCAATTCTACTCTGCCTTCTTGTCTTCTCAGGCATACAAAAGAAAACAGTGGTAATACATTACAGGATCAAATGAAACGTGATTCGTTTGGTTTGCCTCGATTGCTTATTCATGAAACATAAACATCAAAGGGAAAGTGCCATTATTGCTGTTGTTATATGTAACAAGAGCGCAAATGATAGCCGTAGAGTGCATTTCCTCTCCAAAATATCTTTTGACCAACACAAAATTTAAGCGAATACAAAACGTACAAGGTTGGGAAAAGGGTTTCACTCAAATTTGCTTCTCTTATTATTGATGTACCACATACGGTAGCGCAACTCGCTTTTTTAGAAGATCTCGTATTTACATGTTTTGTGATCAGCTCTTTTGTTTTGACCTCAATTAAGTCCACTAAACTTAAGCAATAAGGAGTGAGAAACAAAATGACAGTTCAAATCAGCCTTATCGGGAATTCCTTGGGAAATATTTTTTCCAAGAAACGTTTCCCTCCATGGGAACAAGTTCCTACTATCGGGAATTCCCCACGGATTTTTTCCCATGGGAACAAGTTTTTCGTAAGGAAAAACATAATATTTCCCATAATAAATGAGTTCCCGATAGGTATTTTTCCCTAGAAATTTTTATTCCCAATCTGGAATGAAGTTCCCGATACCAATTTTTCGAGATTGGGAAAAAATCAATGGAAAAAAAGTTCCAGATAACCCTGAATATATTTGAATATCATCTTCGTTTTGGTATACTTTATATTGTGATGAACTAAAATGCCTGACGTGTCGTGCTTTTATTTTTAATTGAAGATAAAGGGTGGTTAAATTGTTTCGGGCCTATGTTGATTTTGAATAAAATAGAAATTATTTAGGATGTTATAGTCATTTCTTTTTATTATGATAATATTGGTAAGGTTAAATTAAGTTAATTAAATTTTTAATTTAGTGTGATGACGACATCAATCATCGAGTAAGCGTAGGGTGGATGAAATGGCGAGAAAACTCCGCTATCTTCTGTGATCGAAAAATGCCCCCTAAGCTGAAGGGAAGACTCTACACAGCAGTTGTCCGTCCAGCTCTGACATACGGTTCACAATGTTGGACAATGTTGGTTGCTTCGGATGACAGCAGGAGTAACAAAGCTTGATCGAATTAGAAGTACTAAGATCCGTGGAAGCCTTCATGTCAAAAGTACCATCTTGGACAAAATTCAGCACGACCGGCTCAGTTGGTATTGTCATGTTCAAAGGAGAGATCCGCAGAACCCCGTCCAAAAGGCAATATCGTACAACGTTTCAACAAATTCGCGACGAAAAAGAAAAGGCAGGCCAAAACACTCCTGGTACAAGCAAATGTAAAAACAGCAGCATTTGGTTGGCCTCAGACATGGAACAATCCAAAACCGGGAGGCTTGCCGACGCTTTCTGAGGTCAACGCGGCGCGGCGTACCCCACAGGCGGATCACTACTGTGAAGCAGAAAAGTGGGAGAGTTGTGATCGCTTCAAGATCACTACTCGTAACGCCGGAAATGGAAAGAAGAAGAAGAATATTGGTAAGGTTAAATTATGTATGGAATAAAATACCGGCCAAATGGCCGCCGTGGCTTCGACGGAACACCTCCATCCGATGGTGCAGGTTTTGGATGACTCGGAGGCGTAATTGTGGTTCTATCTCGTCAAGGTGCCAAATTGTCGCATCCTTTAGCTCTTGAATTTTTGCTGGCTTATCGACGTACACCTTTTCTTTCAAATAATCCCAGAGAAAGAAGTCCAACAGTGTCGAATCACATGATCTTGGTGGCCAATTGACATCGCCACCACGTCAGATAACACGGCCATTGAATTTGTAGCGCAAAAGAGCTATTGTTTCTTTAGCTGTGTGGCAAGTGGCACCGTCCTGTTGAAACCACATATCGTCCAATTATTTACCACCTCACGATAGCGAACACATTCACAGTAACTGCCTGACCGGCCTTATTTTAGATAAAAAAAACGGCTTGATGTTGCCGCCAGCCCGTAAGCGCACTAAACAGACACTCTTGTGGGTGCTTTGGGTTTTCGACCATCACTTTTGGATTTATCACTAGTCCAAATGCGCAATTTTGGTTATTGAAGAATCCACTGAAGTGAAAATGTTCCTCATTACTGAAGAAGATTTTCTTCGAAAGTTGATCATCCACTGTTGCCATTTCTTGCCACTATTCTAACCATTGACGACGCGACACTTGAAATGGTAAAAAGGCTTTAGTTCTTGAGTCGATTGCACCTTTAATCGTGTAAATGCAAATCTTTACGCATTGCATAATGTTCATCAACGACGAGCGTGAGGTGGACGGTTCTTCAGCCACACTATCGCGAACAGCAGCAATATTTTCTGCAGTAACAGTACAATTCCAGTTACTTACTTGGGAATGTAATGTCATAAAAATGACCAAAGTTAGTTTTTTTTACATGTTTAAGATTTTTGCAAATAACATCAAATGTTTGAGCAGTGCACTTATTAATGAGTTTTTTTTAAATTATTATACTGTGCATCAGAGAAAAATTGAGAAACTTTATAGGCATTTTATGGAAAAAATGACCTAAAAATCAAAATTTCGCTCGAAGATGAAAATTTGAACACCATTTAAATAAAATCCATTTAAATAATAGCCATAAAATCTGACAACCATAAAACCATATGAGCCCAATTTATATACAGTTTTAAATATTATTTATTCTAAAAAATAAAGTCCAAGATTAGGGTTCTGCCATCAGTATTGACAGAGAAATCGAGTTTAGCATAGATCAGGGTACAACAAAGTTAACCTTTTTTAAAATCGTCGAAAAGCGATGTCAAAGTTGAGAAGTGGACTTTACGGTAAAACAACTTTTTTCTTAAAATATGACCAAAAATCAAATACCAAAGTATGTTACACGAATTACGGGACACCATGTATATTACTCATACCCCTTTAAACGCTTCACGTACTGACTACTACTGCTACAGCTAGACAGAACCTTGGGCGCAGCAGGTGAACTGGATGCCCATTCAACAGTGAAATCTGCTCCTTGTGACACCAGCAATAGGTGTTGGCTTAATAGGTACGAAAGAATCGTTTACATGGTCACAATTTTATTTAGAATGTTAGATGACGCTCGTATTGAAATGCCTCTGTCAGAAAACAATGATGTAACGCTTCCTATCGTCAGCAAACCACCCTACATCAGGCAGAACGAAAATTTCCGGCGTCACACCAATAATAATCTATGTATAAAAAATCCACCAACGAATAAAAACATATTTTGGTGGCCGCATTGAACAACATTTTGAAAAACAATTGAGAAATTTGAAGAAGAAATCAAAATATTAATTGTAATTGTCAAATAAATGTTTTATAAGGATTCAACCAACTTTAGACGCTTAACGATATTAGTATTGCCACAAAAATTTAGATCCGATATCTTAACATAAAGATATAAAGAAGTACTTTTGTGTAGGACCAGGCATTAAAGCTAGTTCCAAATCTAAAAAGACCGGATACTAGACCGACTTAGTACAAATGTGAAGAAATTGTCCGTAAGTTACTATCTTCATTTCCAAATAATTCCTCACATGTAACCGAAAAAAATTTCCTTCGACAGACTGATGAGCATCACAGTGATTTTATAAGTGTATCCCTACGGAACCCTAAAAATACTAGAACTCTTTGAGTACGCATTGGAATATGGAGCCTTGTTAAGATGAAACAAGGCTCCATTCTGTCAGAGGAGTTCAGTACCTACTTTTGATCTCTGAAATTAAAAATAAGATTTTAGTTACAGTACCACAATATTCGCCCTTTAGACCGTATCTCTGCACTTCTCATAACTGACAGTCCGTCCTTATTAATTTAATCGCTTTGAACATAACTGAAAGTAGTTCCATTTCCGTAAGCTTCCTTTCATTTAAAAGCTTAGCAGTATCAAATGTAAATACTTTGCTGCGTACTTATTGTTAAAAAAAAAAGGAAGAAAAAGAGAATAACTACAACTTTCGACTAAGCGGATCTTGCAGTACTTAATGGATGCAAAATTAATTAAATAATTAGTAGTTATATTGTTCTATCCTAAGACTAGTGTTAATCCTTCTGTGAACTCTTCATCGGTCTTCAGTCCTCCTCCAATGCCTCATTACATCAATCGAGCGGGAACCCTTTTTTAACCTTACTTCAAAGAATAGGCAAATTAGTCTGCAGAAGCTTTTACTCCTCCTCATCTCATGCCAAACCATTCCACACAAGATCCTGCATAGAAAACTAATTAAGATTCGGATGAAGGAATGGTAATGACTGCAGAAACGAAGAAAATTTTATATTCCAATGCGGAATCTCTTTCACTCGTCCGCTATAGCCGCCAAGTAGATTATTCAACATTGCATAGCTGCATCCTGGCCGGAAAGGCACGGCAGTAGGTTTATGCACCTTCAAATCCAAATAATTAATTTCCCTACAAACAATGCTATTAAGCACCGAGGACGCAAATTGGAGCAACTTCAGGATTGCAGTGAACTGGAAGACGAGGCATTCAGTACGTAATCGTTGTTTTCTGGAGCTCGCTCGTGCAACATCCATGCCCTACCTCATCTTACAATATTAACTTTCTTCTCGTTTTTATTATTAAGTTTTTTTTTTCTTTTTCTTTCATTTTTATCACCGTGTCCTGATGTAGGTGGGTATGGGCTATGGGGTAGGTCTAGGTATAGACAGTGTAACGCAGGGATCAGGGAAATTAGAATAAAATTTACATCTTCCTTGTGTTTCCATTTTATGTTCGTCCGTTCGTTTGGGATTTTTTTTTCTTATATTTTTTATTGGTGCATGAAAAGCATAAGTAATTTTCTGGATTGAAGACCTGGTTGGTTCATCATAGTAAAGTGAATAGACAGATAGGTAGGTATAGGTGCTTCTTCCTGATGCTGACGATGAGATCCTTCCTGGTTATCATACCAGATTTCAGTATCTCTCTATCTCTCGCCCTGCCCTTTCTCTTCTCTTGTCTCACACAATGGCTTCTTCCTTCCTAGTTGTAATTATTCATTCAAAGTAAGACGAAGTTGGGAAGTTAGGATGAGATCGGAATGGCATGGGATGAAAGGAATCACATTCAGTGCTCAGTGGTGATGGAGAAAGAGAAACTTATGAAAATGAAAGGAAACAGAAAGGAATAATTTCCGTTTTCGATTGTTATTGAAATCCACATTTCGCATGAATATTCATGTAGCCCATCGAAATTTCGTGTCTGTTTTTAATAATAGAACTTTTTACGTAGTGTATAGAGGAGTTGTTTCTTATGTTGCCAAAGTCAATATCGTTATTGTAGGAACCGGGAACCCACTTGCATTTGGATGGAAGGTTTGATTAATGATCTCGAAACATGGAACAGATAGAGGAACTTTATTTATACCTTATTTCTGCTTCTATTTAAAATTTGAAGTTAATAAATCGGGTTTAGGGAAGCTTTTATTTGTGTCACAGTCAGTGACTGTTTGTGTAAGGGAATAATTTTCAGAACTTATAGTCTGTATTGTTTTTTAAAAAATATGATGCCTCCCAAAGCCCTTAAGAAGCTTGAAGCATCCTTGAGAAGAAAAAAAATTAAATCTTTCTTGCGTTGACAAAATTTGAATTTGTCTACCCTATTTATACTTAAATTTAGACTTTTAATTCAACGAAGAAAATACAAAATGGCTAAGTTTCTTCTCATCTGTTAAAGTTGGGGCTATAGGCATTAGATTTATTTGCTTTTAAGAAAAACTAAACTAAACTAAATTTTGTATCACACGGGGCCTAGATCTAATTGTGTCATTAAGTTTCCTGACAATTTTACCTGATCTAACTTAGAGAGTCGAAATATTTTGGCCAATAGATGGCCAACAGTTCGTTGGAAAGTGAATGTTATAGGAAATCGTGTAGCAAAAAAAGAGACGAGATCATGGTTGCTAGGCTGTCATTGGACGCCTGATTTTAGACACAGCGCATTCCTACAAATCTAACTTTTTCAATTGTTTCGTGAGAACTGACAGCTGAAGGACTGCCAACTAAAAAGCTTAACGTCAAGTGCTAGTGACAGAACAGATTATTTGCAAAGCAAGAAATATTTTTTCCAGGAAAGGATCTTCCCTGCCAATGTCACCTTACAGAGTGAGCATTTGCATGCCTATCGCTACGTGTAAACTTATGCTTAAACAAGACACTATAAAGATGACAACCACCAAATAGGCAAACATTGTCTTGCGTCTGGGTACCATAAAGACCTGGCCAAATCAGAATCCAAAAAATCATAGGTTTGTTATCACTAAGCAGATTGCACCTTAGCTCCGCAATTGGTGGTATTCAATAGGTAAATCACATTTGTCTCTAATTCTTTTATTTCTTATCTTATTTTGAGCATGGGACCTGCTATGAATTTCAAGACGAGTCATTTTGAATTCGAAATTTTCTTCTCGGTTCGCCTTGATTTTCTTCATTATCGAATTCGAGTTGAGATTTCAGCATTGCGACATTTTGTCAAAGTGGATGGGCGATGTACTATTCGGGTAGGCTCTGACTGGTGCCAACTTGGCGGCGCCCAGATGCTGCAACTTATAGTACTCGTCAATTGTGCTTACTATACCTCCAAGCGGTATCCACTAGGACCTGGGATGCTCCGTGCAGAGCTGACCTGCTAAACTAGTAAGTGCGAGTGTTGACAAAGGAATCCGGAACAAAAGAATAGTGATCGATCAACACTATAATTGCTCTGCGAACAATGACTGACTGCATGAAGCTCAGTAGTCTACGAGAGCTTTCGCGTAAATGTCCCAGTGGATGAATTCAAATGACAGAATCAACGGTGGACTTCAGCAGTCAAAAAAGCAGAAACACCTGAAGGAGCTACTCCAACATATTTGGTTTAAAGGTCTTTCAGGGTCTTTCAATACTAGGACAGGGTATTGAAGTAGAGATGGTGGCGGATGAGCTCCTGGTGAGCCAACGGCAGCACTCACACCCCTGCAGCAGGGTACTGACACTGGATATTCCAGCCCTTTATGTCCGAAGGGATCCAAAAGGACCTGGCCCTCCAGGTTGGGGGTTGTGCGTAGGGTTAACTACCCAGCCACGGAAAAAAAAATATGGTTCCGAAACAACTAATAGCCTCGTATAACGATAATGATTTCAAACTTGACGACCCAAGCAAACGAAAAAAGAACAATGACCTCCGGATCTGCACGTGGAACGTAAGATCTCTTAACGGACTACGTGCAGCTGGAGAATTAGCGGACGCCCTGGACTGCTGCAAAGCAGACATAACCACCATCCAAGAAGTGCGATGGAGTGGACCGGGCATAAGGAAGATGAAAAGCTGTGACATCTACTATGGCGAATGCTACAGGCAACAGAAACAGCGCTTACTTGGGTGCGGATTTGTCGTTAGAGGAAGACTCAGGGATAAGGTGATCATCCAAAATCCAGTCAATGAGCGTATAATGACCATCCGCATCAGGGCTAAATTCGCCAACATTAGCCTTATATGCGCCCACGCCCCCACAGAAGAGAAAGATGACGATTCCAAAGACTGTTTCTACGAGCTCCTCGAAGAAACGTATGAGCAGTGCCCTAGACACGACGTGAAAATCGTTCTTGGAGATTTTAACGCAAAGCTAGGGAAGGAGGACATCTTTGGAAACACAATCGGTAAGCATAGCCTCCACGACAAAACCTCCGAAAACGGACTGAGGCTAATCGATTTTGCTGCGGGGCTAAATCTTGTTGTAAGTAGTACACGCTTCCCGCATCTCAAAATTCATAAAGGTACATGGCGATCTCCAGATCAATTAACCGTCAACCAAAAATTGACCATGTTGCGATCGACGCAAGGCACTCTTCCAGTGTGCTAGATGTCCGAACTTTCCGAGGGGCCAACTTTGACTCGGACCACTACCTTGTTGTAGCCAAGGTACGAATGAGGATATCTTGTTCACGACCAACACGAACTAACGCTGTGAAGAGATATGACGTCGGAAAGCTACAATCGCAAGAGATTGCCAACACCTTTTCCAATAGAGTGTCCCTTCAATTATCCTTGAATCCCATGCCGCCAGCATTAAGCATTGAAGACCAGTGGCAGCAATGCCAAGAAGCCATCAGAACCGCTGCCTATGAGGTTCTGGGTTTCACTCGGCCACCACAGCGAAACCCATGGTTCGATGAAGAATGCAGGCAAACAAAAAACACGACAAATGCTGATGCAAAAACGAACAAGGGCTGCTTACGATCAGTATAACGAGATTTACAAGGAGAAAAGAAGGGAAGAACACCGACTTCTCAAAAAGAAAAAGAAGCAGCATGAGAAGCGCTCGTTTGAGGAAATAGAGAGGTGCCATGACAGGAACGAGATTCGGAAGTTTTACCAAAAGGTAAAAAGATCCTGCCAGGGTGGCAAACCCCGAACTCAAGCCTGTAAAGACCAGCAGGGAAATATAGTTATAGAGTCACAGTCGCTACTGAGGATCTGGAAAGATCATTTCTGCAGACTGCTTAACGGCGATGAAGACACAAATTCCGCTGTCAGGCAGATTGCCCCATTCAGCTTGGACGATGATCAAGAATGCCGTCCTCCCGACCTAGAAGAGGTTAAGCTTGCTATATGCAAACTTAAATCAAATAAGACTGCAGGTGCAGATGGCCTTGATGCCGAACTTTTCAAGGCAGCTGGAGACCAGTTGGAAAGGAGCATGCACCAGCTGATCTGCATGATATGGTCGGAAGAAAGCATGTCCGATGAATGGAACCTCAGTATCGTATGCCCAATCCTAAAGAAGGGAGACCCTCACAATTGCGCCAATTACAGAGGGATAAGCCTCCTTAACGTCGCTTATAAGATATTGTCTGCTGTAATATGTGAACGTCTGAAACCCCACGTCAACAACTTGATAGGTCCTTATCAATGTGGTTTTAGACCAGAGAAGTCCACAATAGACCAAATTTTCACATTACGGCAGATCTTGGAAAAAACCCGAAAATATAATATCGATATTCCACCATCTCTTTATCCATTTCAAGGCCGCGTATGACAGTATTTCCAGAGACGAGCTGTACAGAGCCATGTCTAGTTTCGGCATCCCTGCAAAACTCGTACGAATATGCAGGATGACTTTGGAGAATTCACGCTGCTCCGTAAAGGTCGGAAAAAAACTAACCGAGACCTTTGATGTCGAAAAAGGCTTTAGGCAAAGCGACAAACTGTCATGCGATTTCTTCAACATCATACTGGAAAAGATTGTAAGAAACTCAAACGTCAACACCAGAGGAACAATCTTTCAAAAGTATGTACAGTTACTCGCCTACGCAGACGATATTGACGTAATGGGAAGAAAAAAGCGTGATGTCATAGGTGCTTTTGCGAGTATTGAAACAGAAGCGGCAAAAATGGGTTTGATGGTTAATGAGGGCAAAACGAAGCATATGTTGTCATCAAACAAGGACACAGAACATCGACGAATTGGACAAATCGTCACAATAGACAGACATAACTTCGACGGAACTTCGTCTACCTAGGATCCGCTGTAGACACGGACAACAACATCAGTGCGGAAATCAAACGGAGAAATAACTCTTGCCAACCGTTGCTTCTTTGGGTTAAGAAGGCAATTGAGAAACAAAACCCTCTCTAGAAAATTAAGGCAACCTTGTATAAGACCCTAATCATTCCAGTCCTGCTGTACGGCGCGGAAGCATGGACCTTATCGAAAGCGGATGAGGAAACTCTTGGTCGTTTCGAAAGAAAAATTCTCCGAATAATCTTTGGTCCCGTATGCGAAGACAATGTGTGGAGAAGAAGATACAACAACGAGCTGTATGAGCTGTACTGCGACATGGGCATAGCCAGAAGAGTACGCATCGCGAGGCTACGATGGTTGGGCCATGTTGAGCGGATGGAATCGCGGAAGGGGAAGACCTCGTCTTAGTTGGCGCAATCAAGTGGATGAAGACCTCAACCGACTTGGAGTGCGAAACTGGAGAGAGCTCGCCCGAAATCGAAGTCGTCATAGAAGGATGTTGGTTGAGCCCAGGTTCACCCCGAACTGTAATGCCCACCTAAGGAAGGAAGGAAGGCCCACTAATATAGACGGGTATTATGTTTCATCTGCACCTTAGCGCCAAACAAAAGCATTCAAATGCGTGTTTTTTATTTTGAATACAAAAACAGGAACAACTGCTGAAAAAGCTGCTTAGACGAGGAGGAAGAAGAGGCAGTTACACACCTCCTCTGTTCATGCTTTGCAGTCTCCCACGTACAAAAACCACACCTAGGAGATTTCTTCCAAGCGAGATCCAAGCAATCTCTCTCAAAAAGGAAATTCAAATTATTTCGAAGAACACTTCGTTACGATGAATTACTTTGACACCCCCAGACATTAGATCTTCTTCATGTTTTAATGAAACTTTAACCACACACCACTTAGTTATTTGCCCTTTGGTCCTCTAATTCTTAAATATCTTTCCACTTACAAAAGCAAGCTATCATCTTTTAAAAATACCAATTATCTAAGCAACCATGGCACCTAGGGGCTACAGACAACGTTCATAATCCAAAAAGAAACACACATAAAATATGCCAAGCTATTTTGCAAACAAAAACCGTAAATTGAACAACAAACAAAAAAGTTATTGTTTAAAAAATAAAACAAATGAAATTAATGTCCCAAAGCAATTACAAAAGTCAACAATGCTCTTTATGGCCAGCAACAGACAATACTCGTCGTATATTACTTTATTTTAAGGCCGACGATGGAGTAATAACGAGCCACAAAGCCTCTTCTTGTTTATAATAATGCCATTGTAAGATTCGTTGGCAGCTTAGCTTCAAAAAGAATATCAATGGTGTAATTACCCCAGCCATGCCTTATTAGCGGCATAACAAACTGGATTATAAATTACTTCAAGAGTGTTCATTACAATCCGAGTCCCCCCCCCCCCCCCCCCCCCACCGACCGCTTTCCAAATGCAATATTACATTGTATCCTGCCAAAAGGAGCCCTTTCCAGTATTTTGTTCGTATTCCTTCTCTCTTTTTTTTAATAAAAGAAATCGCTCCCCTGTTGCATCTGTGAATCTTTGTAACAATTCCTTACGACGACGACGCCGACGACGCAACCTACGCGACGACGACGATGACTAGTAACAAAATTACAAACAATAAAACCAAGCATGCTACTTGGGAGCTGTCATGTAAGGACGACTACGACCACGTCTAGCTATACAACGAAACGCGGCGGTGCATACAAGATCCCCAAAAGGAACATGTTGTCGAACAAAACGTACAAAACGAACACCGCCAAGAGAAAAAAAAATTATTAAGGACTCCCGACAACAAACGGTCGGTCGTAAAGAAAAGCGCAGTTGGTAAACAATGATAACGTTAGGCAAACTCCTTTGTGAATTAAAATTCAATTTTCTTCCTTTGAATAGAGCAAACGCAGACCGACGAGCGAAGAGCGACGACCAAACGAACAACACAGCCACCACCGCACCACATAATCGTACCTACATATAGACTGAATGGGGGTGTGTAGATTTCTGGAAAGCCCTCCCTGCAACTGCCAGGCACCCCTCTGGCTCCATGCCAGAAATGATTTAAGTTATTATCTCTGGTTCTGGAGTAAACATAATCGACAGGAACAGCCACATACCCGTACATGAGAGGCATTCCTGTGCATACATTCCGTGTTTCGTGTGTGTATTCATTACGTGGCAAAGGGCCGAAGTTGTCCTTGCACAAATCGCAGGGGTAGAATGCGGTGAAAGTGTCCTTTACCAAGGCGGCTATGTTTGCACTTATTACATACTCGGCTCTGTACTTGAATGTCAACATTGAGCCGCCATCCCATCACCCTTGTTGATATACGAAAAGACGAAAAGGCGGCTGCGGCTGTTATGTCTCTCAATAGTGCTCGGCTTGACTGTTGCTGCTGCTGTTGTTGTTGCTGTTCTATGTCAGGCTCGTCCTTGTCCTGAAGACCCATCATCCTCACATTATATTCTCAAGGGCAATAATTACAGCAGTCATGGTTGACAATGTGACTTAAGAGTAGGTATGGGCTGTGTGTTGGCCTTTGCTGCTGCCGATGATGACAACGATGATGGAGCATGAAGTTGAAGTATATAGAGGTTCAATGCTTTCGATCTAATCCACCCCGCATTCTTTCGGTTCGATAAGTCTTCTGTCCAGCATTCCGAAGATAAAAGAAAAACTTGTTTCCTCTGCCTTTGCAGGTTATAGTCCTCGATGATGCAACAAAAAATACAAGCGACATCCGCGTCTATTCAGTGATTGAAGTCGAAGTCGTTGTACCCACTTACTTGTGTGTTTGTGTATGTCTCTTTTTGCCTTGGTATTCATCAGCTTCATTATTAATTAGTAACTTAATTAATGACGTTATCCTTGAGGGCAGCAATCAACTTTGGCGGATATAATAAACTAATAACCATCGCCCGCGGACCTTCTCTTCATCCTTGTCGCATATTCAGTTTTGATTTTATTGTTGTAATGTAGATGGGAAAATAACTGACTATGCAAGAGTGTTATCCTTGCTCATTAGCTGTGTGATTAGATTTCATATGTGATCATTTGAAAGTCTGAAGGGAAATCGCTTTCAAAGCATGAAAGTAGTCCATGGAGGGATTCTACATTCTAATTAATACAAAATTGAAAAACACCGCAAGCGGCGCGAAAAAGTTTCATACACTACGAATATTGTTAACACAAAAACATTCCCATTCTCGGGTAGTCAAACTCACGCACGTCGTGATTAACGAGTACATGAGAGCCGATTTATGTTCTGCTCTTCCAAATGCTGTGCTTGCTAAAGGGAGCTTAAGTGAAGAGTCAAGATGTATAATTTTCTTGAAATAAACTTACCAAAGATGTTAAGGAGTGCGAAGCTTCTAAAATTTTGTATTACATGAGCATTTTGAATTTTAATCGATTCCGAAATAGCTGCCTTCAAATCCTGTAGTATGGTGGGCAGAAAAAATAACGGCAATCCAAAAGCTATAGAAAAGCTTGAGAGACACCAACAACAACATAAGTAACTGGCTGCATGCGCATGCTCTAAGTGGGAAGACAAGCGAGTTAACCTCTCTTTCATCAAGGGTACCTCACGTCGGACCTAAACTCGAAGTCCGAAGGGACATCTTTCGATGATTGACAGCCTAGAAAATCTTGAAACATCTTTTACGTTCTTGGATGTTACCATTCCCGAATACAACTCCAAGCCAAACTCCTCCATAGTCATCATCTTTAGGGAGGACTGGGACAACACAGAACCCCAACTCCTTAAAGGCAAGTAATGGTCTGGTATTCTGACAGCTCAACATTTCGACATTTTGAAAGACTCTCCCAGAGCTAATTTGTCTTGGAAATCATTCATCGATATTCCAAGTTGAATGAAGTCCTTGCTGTCAATCAATGTCCAGAAAAATAAGTTCATCAGCACAAAAACCAAAACAATTTTGATCTTCTCAGACAGCCAAGCTGCCCTAAAAACACTGAACTCAACATAGTCATAAGTTCTAAACTAGACCACGAGACGATTACGTTACTCTCCCATCGGGCAAGAAAAACTCTGTTAGCCTCCACTGTATCTGTACACATAAAGGCTAATTCTCTAAGGAGAATGCAGACATCCTCTAAGCTAAAGAGGCTTCCTCTAAGCCATTCGTTTGCCCTGAGCCTGAACCACTATGTGGCGAATTTAGAAAATAATTCAAATAAACAGCCAAGAACATCCTTCAGGAAAAATCCAACAAAAATTGATGTAACTCCTCTGGCCAAATCTGCTCGAAACTTTTTAAGTTAACAGGACCGAACAGTTAACCGGCCACTGCTCTCTAAAAAAACACACCTAAGCCTTCGGTTGCGACCGGCAGCAGATCATATCTGCAAACTATTCCTCGAAAGCAAAGTAACATTTGTGTACATCACACCAGAATATCCTGCACAACTCCGCTTTGAAAGAACATACTTGTCTACGAGGTCTTCCACCAGATAGACTTAAACTCATATATCAACCCACAGAAGATAATTAACTTCTAGTTCAATTCAGGGGCAAAAGAACAACTCTGAAATATCCCATGGGTTGGCACAGTTTCAATTCAATTCAATTCAATTTATTACTTAGACTTGGTTGTACAAATAAGACATAATTAAGTCTTTTATAGTACTTTCATCTATACACCGCAGTACCCAGAGCTGCTTGAGTTCAACTCACCCCTCAAACTAATCCAATCTAATCCTTGTTTTGTATTATTTTGCTCTAACGTCTTTTCAGCCTCTAAACTTCATCAACTTTATTCGTTGTACACTGATGAATGAATGCTGGTTTCAGTTACGTAAAATTTGATGTTAAGGATACATAAATAAATAGGGTGGCGCAATAGAGCGAGGAGCCCTAGGACTTAGCTCATTTCTCACAACCATGTCTTTCGAGGGAATGGAGGAGACCCACAATTTTCTGCCGTTCCGAACAGCTAATTGAGAAAGCGCTTTTCATGGCAATGAATTTCATATCGGAGGACTTACCAATTTCTCGCGAAAGGCGACACCCGTGGAAAAACATTTTTGCCTCTATGGGGATTCGAACCACGAATCTTTGGGTTAACAGGCGGACATGCTAACCATCACGCCGCGGGGCTAAGGATGGTAGGTGAATTTCCAAGGCACGCAATATGGACAGCGAAAAATTTGACACCCACGAAATCTTCAACTGTGTCTTTTTCGGGACCGAACTGTATTAATAGCAAGAAAAGTGTGGCAATTGAAACATATTGTAATCGCAACTGAAGAGTCGTTATCATGACAGAAATTTCAATATCGTGTCAAAATTGTCGTGATTGCAAAAAAATTGTAGTATTTTTAAAAATAATTTTCGTATATCCGACAAAACTGTAGTACTTAGGACAAAACTGATGTATTCAGAGCATAACTGTAGTATGCAGAACAAAACACTTTAGTATTAACGACAGCGCGGTTTTGATGGCGTCAACGTATCTCGTAACCAAGGTAACTCTTGTTTTCCTGACAAAGCTGCTGTTATATGACAGAGCTGTCGCAACTGTCGTAATGGCGACAGAACTCTCGTTATCATGACAAAATTGTCGTTATCGTGACAGCGCTCTGGTGATAGTAAAAGTCTACAGTAACTGCAGTAAAATGTGTGTACACACAAAATTGTGGTAATACACACAGCATTATCACAATAGTAATTTTCCCGGTGGCGGTAAAACTGTCTAACTCCTTACTCTTGAAACTTGTTTGGTATTCGGAAATCGGAGGACCGGTGGTTTTTTAGATTTCAAAGAAAAATTTTCCAAAATGTCGGCCTAATTTGGATTGTCAATCCCAAAAGTCAAATTGGACTCTTGCTTATAAAAATAACAGAAACCGTTTTGAACACCTTTTGGTTTGACTATAAAAATTGTTCTGATTCGCAAAGCATTAAAACAATATCGAAATAAAAAATCTCAACCTCGTGCTTCAGTCAAAATATTAATAGTTTCTTCTAAGCTTAGCGATACCCTATCTGGCTGTTAACCGAGAGGTTCGTGGTTCGAATCCCAACAGATGCAAAAATGTTTTCCTCGGTGTAGCCTTTCGCGAGAATAGGCAAGCCAACCGTTAGTAAATTCATTGCCATGAAAAGCGCTTTATCGACTAGCAGTTCGGACTCGGCAGAATATTGTAGGTCCCTTCTTAAGGCAATGGTTGTGAGATATGCACTATGAACCGGGGCTTCCCGCTCTATTGCGCCGCCCTTTTTATTTCATTTTTAATCTTAGGATTTCCATACCGAAGTATAACTGACGAAGTTCTTTTAGCATTGACCAAAGTCCCTATGAATGAGAAACGTCTTCACATTTCACATTCTCTGCGATTGCATTAGTCACACAATATTGGAATTTTTTGACTTTAAGGATGGAACCGATGTTCAAAACCCGATGAGTTCTCTTCTAACTTTAAAAATTGATCTGACTTCGCTTATGTGGTGTTATCGGCCAAGAAGTAGGTCTTTTGATCTAAAAGTTTGCTGTAGTAACTCTATTTGATGATGATTCTGCTTCCCGAATAAACTAAGCGTATACCTCTGCGAATTTAATCAAGAAACAGCCAAATGTCATCTTAGGACACCACCAAATTCTTTTCATTACAAAATAAGAAAGGTTTTCTTCAGCGGGTACTGCCAAGAATATGAGCAATCGTTCCCCGTTTATACAGCTCTCTTACACACAATCCTCCAGAATCAATGATATAACATAGCACTAGCTATGTAATCCTATTTTCATCCATCGCCATAACTCTTGTCATATAATTGAAATATAATTTGAGTTTACCCAAGAATTGTTGTTCAATCCATCTAGAATGGAGCATATAGTTGGGCGACTTACTAGACAGCCTTAAATTGCTTTTGATGAAAAAAAAAAAATGGAGGAACAATTCCACTGTATAAAACGGAGGGAGGGGACTTCGGTGGGTCGAAACATCTCCTTTACGGAAGTGCAGACGTTATTATTCGAATTTGAACTATACTTGAAGGTTTATTGTGATCTGATACATTCCAATAGAGAAATTCGCACAACGCCGATGAGTTTTCTAAGTAAAATCAACGCCCTAAGCTCTTATTCTGTGTAATGTATGGCTAAGGACATTCAATTACTTTCCGCTTCCTTTTTAGATTGTCTTGTTTTATTGAAAGCGTGGGCGAACCCTGCAGACAAGATCTGACCCACTTTCGATGAATAAAGACATTTTCAAGGAATGGGCCACGCTGATGAAGTCACCTCCTTTTATCGAAAGCAGATAAGAAGAAAAGAAACCAGAAAATTATCAAATCGTTGTAATAATCTTTTCACCGGCTTCCTTGCCTTACCCTCGATGCCCACTTTTCTTCACTTCACTCAAATTTGACACCTCACTTTGCCATGCATCAAAAGACTTTGGTGGACAAGAGAAAGAGGGCGGCCATTAACGCAACGTAGAAAAAATTAAGTAAAAAACACCGTTTAATACTGCTTCGAATCTTTTGAAAGCTTCCGAACGAATAAATAAGCTGCTAAAGAAGATAGTGGGCTTAATAACCAAAGAGTGTTTTTTAGAAATTTGATTTTAAATTAGCCCCAATGTTTCTAGTTATTATCAATCCGATAATTAAGGGAATATTTGTGGTCACTACATTCTGCCATTTAACAATATGTAGGCTTACCTGTGAAGAACGCTTGCAAATTGTAAGTGCCGATAAATGCCCCCGATTGCTCCAAAAAGTGATCGAAAATTGGACTTCCTGGTTACGCTTCATTCGAGCCAGTCGTTGGGCCCATTTGCCCGAAATCGTTTTTGAGCACTATTGGCATAAGAATATCTATTTCTTAAAACCAATATACCACGTTTGTTTTCTTTCATTTTGAATTTGATCACCTCTTAAAAGAAGCACCCTTTATAACACACTTCTTGTCATCTACAGCTTTTAGTGCTTAACCTTTTTAGTGAACTCTTTACTTGCCACTCTCCACATCTCTTCTACCTTCTGCAAAAACACCACCAAGGTCCTTAGTAAATGAGTATCGGGTATCGGCAAACAAAATAAAACGCCATCTTCACACTTAAGTCAAAAACTGAAATCTAGATCTATTTACGAGTTTTGTAGGTTTTGAGACCTGATTAAACTAAGAACCTCACTTTTTACTTTTCGTCGTAAGCAAAACAACAAACATTCGCAAAGACAAAAACCAAAAACTTACATACACTAAAAAAAACTCGCGTTAACTGTCGTTATTTGCAATGTAACTCGGTGTACATGCACACATACTTACACAACAGAAATTACTTAAAGAAAAACTTTGCATCCTGTCGTCAATTCAAAGTTTTTCATAAGAACCCACTTTCCTTCGTCGGCTTGAGAGCTTAGTTAAGAGATACCATACCTCAACATCATTCCCTAAGCATTAAGCTCGTACAACCGTGTTCCACATTAATTTAAACTTTTAATTAGAAAAAAAAGCATTCTCATTTAATCCAATTAAATTATTTCTGTAATTTCTGGAACACTGTAATGATTGTTTCTTTGGCAGAAGCAACAAAAACACACTCTAGTCTTATCTGTTCATTTTGATAGGATAAAGAATTTCTTCACACAGACATGCACACCAATAAAACTGTGATATACAAAAATGCAAGAGTGGGCGGTTGTCACAGTCACAAAACAGTTTTGAGTGCCAAGTAGTGAACTACGACAACGATGACGACAACAATCATTTCACATTCCAATTAAACGCAATAATTTGAGTTGCCAACAAAGTTCTCCTGCCTGCATAACCAGGACTCAAGAATTCCAGCACTAGCAATGGCTACTCTCAAAAACAAGCACATCACTTGTTTATTCCTCCGTCCGGTTGGATGCAACTGCAAGCAGGATAAGCAAGACACACACTCTCAGTGCGACTTTGTTTCCCGAAAAGGATACCCAACGAACATAACCAAAAATGATGTCGGATATCTGCCTTAGGTTTTCTTTATCCCACGCGTCTCTTTGCCTCTATATTTGCACCCAACAACCCAAGTTGAGTCGAAATTGTTTTAGTATTTCCTTCAGGTACCTAGGCTTGGACTTGGGATTGGGTGTTGACGATGAAAGGTAAAAAAGTAGGGAGTCCAGAGAGCATCAGGCCTTCGTCTAGCTAAAGGATGCAACTTTCGATGGTGTTAAATGATATCCGAGTAATTAATCTGTCACACATGTGGAGCGGAAATGTCCAGTTAAATTTAGTTTGCAGTTTATACATTTGACAGGAGAACATAAAACAAATCTATTTTCTAACGGAAAACCTGGGCAACAGTCCAAAATTTTGTAATTAAAAACGGACACAAACAATGACGACCTCAACTCTTTTGTTTGTACACACTTTACACTGGTCGATGTGGCGCGCGGTGGAGGTTTGTTTGACTTTGTCGGGATTATGAATGTTGAGGATTAGTTTGATGTTATGCGGCATGAATTTGCATATCGACAGCACAGGACAAGATGACCTTAGCCACAAAAATAATGATTCACAATTGGATTTTTGAGCTTTACAAACAGGTAAACTTTTTTCCCCTCAAGTATCCTTGAGTCGGAAGGAGAACACGCACTGATTCGCACTCACCAAAGCATACGTACCTGATGGTCGATCAAATTAATACAAATAAAATTTTAATTCACTTTAATCACCAATTCCCATTCGCACCAATTAACGTGTATTCACTTCAATTTATTCGCTCATCCTCCGACCAACAACCCTGTCCAGTCTAGTGATACAACCGAAACACATTTTCAGCAAATTTATCGATTGAATCAGAGCACCCCTTTTAACCTAAATTAAAATTTAATTACATCATCATGCACGAATCGTAATCGAATCCTTGAACTCATAAAAATAACTCTTTAAAAGAATCGTTGAGGAAGCAAGACACAGATGAGGAGAAACTGCAAACGCCAACGTAATCAGAGAACGAATGAAAGGAGACAAAGAAAAAAATTAAAATCTCAATGACCATGGCAAATATTTAACCAACGGTCATTCCCAATTCGATGATTACATGACCCCTAACGTATAATAAACCTACTTGCAATGGCAGACCATTTTCGCGTTATCCTTTCACAGATTTGCTGCCGTGTCGTCATGCTATATAAACTGCGACTAGCAGGTCAACCCAGGGATACCCAGGAAAGACACGTTTCATGCTCGTCCTCTCATGCAAGTATCGGTCATTTGTCGTTCTCTCGGACTGTGGCACCATCTCACATTTTGCATAATTAAACATCGACCATAGAGTTGGAGACGCAAAGAGATCCTTAACTACACACACGATTGGGGGTCCAACACACCATAACTGCTTTACACGATACGTCGAAATCGACGAGTGACGACTCACATCCTAGTGCCTGTAGTGTGGTGGGTGCATAGCCAAGCTCGACCAGGATAATATTTGAACTGGCTATGGGGTTGAATAAATAAATTCCATCAGGTAGCCCAATTTTCTCGAATGTCATCTATGTTTTTGGGACAGCTCTCCTTCTGGACACTACTCCTCGAACGCCAAGCCATCATATGGCAATGCTCTACTCACCTACTTATTCGAATTTGCTTCGGATGTTTGAATGTAAGCAATTCTTAGTTCTTTTTTTTTTTATTGTTTGTCCTTCTTCATTACCCTCGTCTAATTTTGTTAGTTCCCCAGGCAATCAAGAGTAGTCCTCACTCGCCTGGCTGAGTGTGAGCTTTGTAATATTTAGTTGACCTAACCAGATCATCACCGTGGTTGAGATTAATACTAGCAAAGGATTTTTCTCATCATATCATCACAACATAAAACAATTTGCTCAAATGGATTTCTCGATAAAGCGAAAGGATGAGCACAAGCATGAGCTTCTATTTTCGAGACAAAACAATAGTTTCTGTGCTGGTGGAAGCAAAAGGATTGCTCGTACTCGTGCTCGTGCATTTGAGTGCACTCAAGGATGAGGGTTTTGCCATATCTTGTTCTCTAAATCACTTTATGGCCTCAATATATCGTTGTCCTTCTATATACGATGCTCTGGCTGTGGTATGCTGCTATGTCTGCACTCTTAATTCTTTTCTATTGCTTCACCACTTCCCCCTCATCCCTTCTTCCCTCATTGATGTGAAAAGGTTAAAAGTTTCAACAAAAAGGACAAACAATTTCTATTTTGTAGGATTTTGCTTTCAAGTGTTGGGTAGGTGGTAGATGTGGGAATGGGTGCAAGTGCGGGATCTTTCCCAAAAATGGACGACTAACTTTAGAATTCACTGCAGTTAAGTAAAAGCCGCGAAAGTGAATTTCCTTGCAATCTAATTTACGGTCGAGTGGAAGTAGAGTAGTTTGTGTAAAGATATGGCGGCAGCATTGCTTGGGGATGTGTTCTTAACGGTTGGCTGGCGTTGCGGTGTTTAGTGATATTTAATAGTACAAAATACCGGCAATTGGCTGTGATCTTAAAGCCTAGGGATGAAAATTTAAGGGCTTATCTGTTTTTAAAAGATGAACTGCACTCACTCTTGGCGCACTCAGATTTGAGATATTCTCAACCATTTTACGTCCGGTATCTGGATCAGTGTGATATTAATAATGGGGACTCAAAAAGTGATAATTTTGCGGAACCTAACATAGTTCTGTTCGTCCTGTGTAGCCCGGCGGAAAACAAAATCGAAGGAGTTACAGACTCTGAAGATTAAATTAGTAGACGCTCATAAGAAGAGCACATTGTTCATTCGGATTTGTTGGAAACAATAAAAAAAAAGCTATCTTCAACCGGGACAGGTCACAAATTTCAGGTAGGTTTTCTGTAGAGTGTCTTGTGGCGCATGTAAGATGGGAGGATAGCAAAAGCTTATCATCTCTTTGTCCACATAGACAAAATGGACGAAGAGGATGGAATAATAATGAAGCTAGTTTGTAGGGGAAAATGAAAGAATTGAAGCCTGAGCAAAGAAATTGATAAAGGTTTCAGATTGAATTGTTTAGAGAGCCACCTTATATGATAAAAATGTTTAGCCCCATTTCTTCTTTCCATTTCCGGCGTTACGAGTAGTGATCTTGAAGCGATCACAACTCTCCCACTTTTCTGCTTCACACTAGTGATCCACCTGTGGGGTACGCCGCCGCCCCATTTATAACAAATTAATACTTTGACTTCAACAACGAACATCATAAACTTGAAAAGCTCCATAGAGATCATAGGGAGACACAAAGCTTCTTATGGCACTTTCTGATGCACACGGAGATCGTTTACGATACTGTGAAAGTTATATCTTGCGGTAAATTGATTTTAAAGGGTGGTTAAAATTTAAGGATCGATGTTGAATGTGAACCTCACCTAAACGTCAAGTTTTTTTCTGCATTTCATTTGACATTTCTCAATTTGAGACTAACTCAATTTGAACCATGGAAGATACACAATCGGGCAACGCGTTAAAGTTAAAATAAATAAATATTGTGGCGGAACAGAGAGAGGAGCCCCAAAGCCTAGCGCATTTCTCACAACCAAGCCTTGTGAGGGAATGGAGGGGACCTACAATTTTCTGCCGGATCCGAACGGCTAATCGAGAAAGCGCTTTTCATGGCAATTCCTCGCGAAAGGCGATACTCGTGTAAAAAACATTTTTGCCTCCGTTGGAATTCAAACCACGAACCTCTGCTCTGGATTAACAGGCAGACATGCTATCCATCCACGGGTACCACGCGTTAAAGATAGTCATGCTTATTATGAAAATAGGCATTCAAATCAAAATGCATTTCGTGCACTTTGTGATTTTTTTTTCGGTCAATTTAATCGACCAAATGCGCGTGCAATCGGAAAAATCGTTCAAAAATTTGATCAAACCGAGGCTGCAGAAAATATTGCTGCTGTTCGCGATAGTGTGGCTGAGGAGCCACCCACCTCACGCTCGTCGTTGATGAACATTATGCATAAGGACTTGCATTTACACGATGGAGCAATTGACCCAAGAACTAAAGTCTCTTCAGTCTTCACCATTTCAAGCGTTGGCGTTGGTCGCGTTGTCAATGGTTAGAATGGTGGCAGGAAATGGCAACAGTGGATGAGCAATTTTCGAAGAAAATCATCTTCAATTATGAGGCACATTTTCACTTCAGTGGATTCTTCAGTAAGCAGATCCAAGAGTGATTGTCGAAAACCAATGCACCCACAAAGAGTGACTGTTTGGTGCGATTTATGGGTTGGTGGCATCATCGGGCCGTTTTTTTCCAAAATGAGGCCGGTCAGGTAGTTACTGTGAATGGTGTACGCAACCGCGAGATGTTAACTCACTTTTTATGGCCAAATTGGAAGATATGGATGTGGACGATATGTGGTTTCGAAAAGACGCGACGGTGCCACTTGCCACACACAGATAACGAAACATTGGCTCTTTTGCGCGACAAATTCAATGCCCGTGTTATCTGACGTTGTGGCGATGTCAATTGTCCACCAAGATCATGAGATTTGGCACCGTTGGACTTCTTTACTTGAGGTTATTTGAAAGAGAAGGTGTACGTCGATTAGCCAGCAAAAATTCAAAGCTAAAAGATGAGATAAGTCGGCACCTTGACGGGATTGAACCTCAATTACGCCTCAGAATCATCCAAAATCTGCGCCATCGAATGGAGGTGTGCCGCCGAGGTCTAAACATGAGAATACCAATTGAGTAATAATAATAAGACTAATTTTAAAATGGTATTTTCGGCATGACAACTTCAACAGACCTAAGAAATCCAAAAACGATAAAAGTTCGCTACTCTTGCCGGCATATTAAATATCTTCAACTCAGCTCATCTTTAGCTCAGCTCAACTTATATACTCATACTTCTTGAACATGGTCCAATATTTGGAGCTATACGTAAGAGCTGGACGCGGAACTGCGGTACAAAGTTAATCCTTCATTTTTCTTTTGCTGAAAATAGCGCAATTTTCCTTATCTACGATTATCAATGATTGATTTCGACATCACTATAGCCCTGTTCACACTGTACAATTAGTTGGACAGACTTGGGCTTGAACGACCAATGCTTGATAGTGTGAACCCTTCAGACGACCGCTTGTCCAACTTGTTGGATGGTTTTCAAAAATTTTTGAAAATCTAGAAGTTGGATGGAGTGGAAGGGTATGTGACATAAAGTTGGACGACAAGCTTGATAAGTGTGAACGCAAACTACATCAGACCATCCAACTTCCATCAAACGAAGTCTGTCCAACTAATTGTACAGTGTGAACAGGGCTTATTGATCATAGATCCCCGATATTTAAACTTTTCACACTTGGTGATCACATTTTCACTGTTGCACTCAGTCTCTTCTGAACCTACAAAGCGACCACTACCTTCTAAAAAGTCTACCCAAACCACAAGTGCTCAGCGCAGGGATCTAAGACACTCATTAATTTTTTTGATGTACTTTGTAACTCGGAACTTCATATACAGCAGATGATCAGGTTGCTCGTGGTTTACCATTTCACCATGTAACGTGGAAGGTTCCCAGTTTGAGCCCCGTATCGTCTTTCGACAGGAATGGGCAGGTTTTCCGAGAGTAAATTACACTTTGCCATGTTAGAAAGCATGGCAAAGTGTAATCTACTATGGCAAAACTTGCCCATTTCTGTCGAAAGAGGGAATAAGTCACTTAAATGCGTTAGGCAATGAAGATTTATTCATTTAATTAGGTAATCAGGATCCCAAATATAAAGTGCAAAAGGCTTAAAACGCTTCCTTGGTGTACATCTAATGACTTGGAGCTATTTGGTGACTCCAGCTGGACATCTTACTTTCATCACTGCTACTTCTTACATGTGTCCATGATCCACACATTCACATAGTTCTTTGGAACCTTTCGCTGGCTGAGTAAAGCCCATTTTAGATCTCGTGGTTTTCGATCGAGTGATTTTTCAAAGGTTTTTCCCATAATGATCCATGTACTTTGACTTACATTTGCTGTCGACTTGCCCGCGACAAACCCAAGTGGTTATTAGATGGCTTTTTTTGTAGTCGGCGACCGAATACGTCCTCCTCGATCTTCAAATTCGATCGACTGATCGAAAGGTTACCGCCGCAACCTCGTTTATATCCCTTGTACATTGGTATAAGGTAACTTCCCTCCTTTGTAACGCACTATATCGCCTTTTGAAAGCTTAGAGATGAAAGTCGTGAGCCATATAAGCCCGATGTCTGCATCTTCGAAAACTCATAAGGACCACTGCTTTTTTGGAGTTCTTAACTACCTCACTAACTTCTTCGACTGCGATGTCAGAAATTTCTTCCATCTACCGATACATGACCTTTATTCTTTCTGCTTGGAATTGGGCGCACTTTTTGTTCGGTTTTCTGCAGCTTCTGTATTCCAATTCGAGATGGTCTCTAATTTAGCTTCACCATTCCATCACCAGGTTTTTTTGGCTTATTGGTAATGTACCATTGAAACCATTAACAATGATTCAACTCCCTTTAAAGCAGCTTTGTAGTGTGTTCCCTGCATTTTGGACTGCGATGATAGTGCTACACCAGATAACTTTGCATGTTGGAAATGAATGGCTCACCATTTCTTTCGTCACAATTATACCACCTGATTGTCCTGGTAGCTTGATTGATTTCCTTCACAGCCTCCATAGTAAATCTTTCAGCCTATGTTGCTTGGTGACACCGTTTGTCTTCCCGACACGTTCGTTCAAATCTTCACCAGCAAACATAAATTTGTCTTTAAGGATAGTCTTGAATAGACTCTGAAAATATTTCCAAAACTGCTTTTATCCACTTCCTCACATTCAATTTGGGGAGCATATGCAATGACAATAGCATGTAGTAGCATATCTAGTGTTAAGTGTGATTCCCAAAAAAAAACCAATTGTTTTGCATGAGTATCGCTCTTCCTGAGACATTGACAAGTTCTCCGATAGTAATTTCAGTGCCACTGCTCTTTCTCACTTCCCCTTTCGGATTCGGAATCGGCAAAAAAAATTAAGTCCCCTCCTTTCCCCAGAATATATGATGCACTGGCACCAAACTTCCTCATTCTATTGCACCAACCAATTAATTTGAGTTTTTTATTCATTTTCATGCACTAAAAATATTCCACGCCTTTCCTTGTATGTCAAAGAACTGTACCGCGAGGATGATATCGGTTCCGCTTTTGCACTAATCTTTTCCATAGTAGATCATCATGTAGGCTCATGTCTTTCTATCCCAAAAACGCACCCAGTTTACTACGTTTTACCCTTTCGTTCCTTTGACACACAAGATGTCTACTCGCCTCCTCCTCATTTTCCAGCTCAAGACTTCGACAGGTCATTCCTCTAACAATTTATAAACAACAAAGAAATAGAAACTCCACTTTGAATAGAAGGGTCCATCAAAAACAAGATTCTGAAAAAGAATGCCAGGCTGCGAATGAAATTTTAGACAAAAATTTAAAAAAAATGGAATTTTCCATGGAAAACAAAGATGCTATAGATTATAGATTCCTGTAATTTTAACCTGCTGTTTTGTCTAATTTGTCACATAATAATTTCCTATGAGAAAAAACGTCTCAGCACAAAAGTTTCAAGACCCAAAGCACCAACTCAGAAACTATTTTTGTTAAACAAATTATTTGAAATCTTTAGTTAGTTCGTTTCAGTTTTATAATTTTTGGAGAGTGTTCCAGCTTTAACTTTATAAAATGGAATAAAGTAAAAATAAGAAAAGAAAAAAAAATGTAAAAGAGTCAGTTCCTCCTCGTACGAGTACTCGTATAGTCGTTATCTGCGTTAAAAAATTCAAACTTGTTTCAAGGAAACACAAACTGCTCAAATCCTGCCATCGTAACATGAGACAAGAAACTTATTCCGAATAGGACGCAAGTCATAAAGCATTTATCTTCAACTCAGTTTCATCGTGCGTTCCATCAGCATCAAAGAATGACACGAACATTTGCAAGTAGAACAAATCGCTTCCCACATTATCTAGTCGAGCATAACGAGCCTCGCACAAGTCACGGATGCGAAGTGGCCAATAACGTAAAGCAAACACAAGGATACTCCCAGATAAACTCATTACATCACTCTAAGCACGTATTTGCATAAACTAACGCTTTGCAACAAAAAAAAAAAAAACACACACATTCTCGTACACAAGTCGACCGGAATAGCAGATAGGTATATAAAGAGACATTCTCCCTATCTGTCAGCAACCAGTCATAAAAAAAACTGTCTTCCTTGAGGGTATTTTATGTGTTTGGTTTTGTTTCATTTGCAGTGTGTTTGTGGGAAATAGATGTTCTGTTCACACGCATAGATGTCAAATTCATTCGAATCTGGTGAGTATGTTGCTTTAAAAGTTTCTTTCACTAGTGAGTGGTAAACAAAATAAGTGAACAAAAGCTGCAGCTTCAAAAAAAACTCTCACATCAAGTTATTTTCTGGAGTCATACGTCAATTTAGTTCAATGAACTGTCAACCGGAACCGAAATTGTTCTGGAAATTTTGGAATAATGAGTTTCACAGACAAAAGCTTGAGCGATGCTGTATCAACTAGAGTCATAGATTGCTCCAAGAAGTTGAGTCTGGTTTGTTTTGTAACGAATTTCGAAGTCAAACGATATTTTTCACTCATGCCATAGAATTCACACGCACTAGGTGCAGATTATTTTATAAGACACTCTAGAAAATACTGTTCATGAAGATCAACACCCCCAACATTGCGCTAATCAGCGAACGAACGTCACTAGCCGCAACAATATAAGCATCAAAGGATTTAGGACATTTCGGTAGAACAAAAACGATCATCACAGATGAACAGCAATCTTCAAAAAAAAATAAACTCTCGTCCAACACAAAGGAAGTTACCATCGCTGGACTACTGGCTAGTAAAGCCATCGCCATCAGGATAAACCCTGGAAGAGGAGATACCTTAACGGCGATAAGTTCCTATTTCAAATGCAGTTCCTCTTCAAGATACATCCAAAGCTACCTTCACATCCTTAACGGAATACTGAAGCAAGGCACCTACGGGCTCATCGGCGGCGATTTATGGTTGGACACAAACATCAGCGAAAAAGGCAGTGCAATAGCAAACTGGTTCGACCTAAATACGAACGATCATACGCTTGTGGTTGTATCACAACCAAAACTAACTTTTCCCAGAACACCATCGACACTTGACTTTTTCTAAGCCACTTCCAACTTGTAAAACAGCAACCACGAAGCCGTACAACTAACGATTAATTAGCATGGCATCACCACATCTCTACAGTCATTGGTTGATACTTTTTGGATGTCGATAAGGCATTCGACAGCGTATGGATAGACGGACTAATACATAAACTGTACTCGTTTCAGCTACCACCACCACCAATCAAAATTCTATGTTCTTTTTCTCTTTCAGAAAATTTTTCGTACAAATGGACAACTGCAAATTCCACATTAAGAACACCGGAGCCAGAGTTGACCAAGGCTAAAAAATAGGTCCCTTTCTCTACAGCCTGATGACATCAGACCAGCCAAATTCCAACTGGTTGGGAGAATCTTCTTTACGCTGATGACTCGTTAACCTTCGCCACATCACTTTCACCACTGCTCGCAGTCAAGAGAGTAGAGGCCCACGCACGTCAGCAGACTGTACCACTTCTACAAGAATCTACAAGAAGTGGGGCACACGGATCAACTCTTCCAAATCGGAACTGGTTTCCTTCAGGAGGCCCTCAAATGGTAGAGGTGGTCGGACTGGCACCAAATGTAAAAATTTGGTTCTAAAACTTCCCAATTGGTCCACCATTCAATCCAAACCGAGTGTAAAATACCTGGGTATCCACTTCAATGAACTGTTGAAATGTGTGGATTAGCAGGAAAGCTTTCAAAAAAGGGGGGTGCACCCTCTGCTGAAAAAAAGAACTAGAAAAAGCCAACCGACAAAGCTACTGGTCTACAAGCAACTTCTGTAACAAGCTACTCCTTCCCAGTCAGGTTCTCCATTTCGAAGACAGCCAGGAAAGAACTCCTGCTCTATGAAAGGAAGATACTCAGGATCTGCAATGGCCTCTACTCTGAACGACGGCGACGTAAGCATACAGGACAGATACCTGTTGCTATTCACAAAGAAGCTAATTCAAAACGTCACCAACCACCCGAATCAGCTAATGAAAAGGATGACCACAAAGCAACGACATCCGGAACCGAGGTACCTCAGTGTGATAGATACCCTGGACGACGACATCATCAAGAACAACGACACAAGGAGGGATCTATCTGGTTTTACGCTGACGCTGGGTCAGCACACCACACCGTGGCAAAATTGCCAACCCCACCGTTCAAATAAAACTAACTTACTATGTAAGAGGACCCCGAAATCAATAAAAAAAAAAGTTAAACAGCTAAATAGAGTAGTCAGTAGTCAGGCCGTGTTGAAAAGTACCAATTTAGCGGACAGGCTACTTCCGCTAGAGAAAAACCAGGGGTGTGTAGTGTGCCCAGAGATTCCCAAATTTTAGCCAGGTCTCCTAGGAGTACCTCCTACTAGCCTCTTAAAAGCCGGAGCCAGTATTTGACTGATAATGCCAGTACTTGACTGTTGATTTGCAAGCCAATGAGCTGTTGAAGCCAATATTTGCCGGAAACTGAGCTGTTAAAAGCATATACTCGATGACCGACTTGGCAGCGTACGACTGAGGATTTGCCAGCGTTGGCAGCCGATCACCAGCATTTGCATCATAAGCATAAGACTATTTGGAATCAATAAATATTAAATTACACTTGCTTCAAAACCAATAAAAAGATTGAACTTTCATAACCGAAGTTGTTTTCTTTGGTCGACCCCGGACCCGAACTACCCATGTACCCATACCCCAGTCCTAGAAAAAAAATTACATCACAGTTCGCTAGTCCCCCCCACACTGATGACAGAACCCCGACCGAGTAGCTTTCTAACACTCTTTCCCCAAAAATCTAGGCAAAAATCGAAAACGAGAAAACGAGACGATAGCGATAATGACAACGAAGTTACATAAAACAATATTTTGCCGATAGACGACAGGATGAGTCTATCATCTAAAGAGTCACGTCATTCAAACAAAAATTATTAAGAAACATGGAAACTCTCACGACTGCAGTTTACCAATTACTACCCCCAAAATAACTCAAAGTTTTCTTCTTGTTCTGATGAAAAATGATGCCCACTCACACATCGCACACAACCAAACCCCTCGCAATGTAGGTAAGTATTTTGTGATAAAAATTATTTCACCAGGATGACAAAGAGCATATTGTGCACATAATTCATGCGACCAAGTGCAATCTAACTCTGCGCTGTGCTCTATAAAGCAGCCATTAAAAATTACGTGATACGACTTTTCCATGCAATCACATACAAATTCCCATTCTGATCCCAGCTGAACCACACCAAGAGACAAGCTAAATGGATTTGATATACGCGAATGCATAAGGACGAGAAGAAATGGAATCTCGGGCAGTGAAAAATACCACTTTGGCGACATTAAACCTACTAAACCAACGACTATCTAGCACTCTAGTCTAGAAATATCCCCTCAAAGTGGTTTCAACGAGCACCAGAGTAGCGACATGATTTGCCCCTAAATGGCAGTCTAATAAAACCGTGTAAAAAATCTATGGCTTCTATGTGCCATGAAAAACTAGTTCTCCATCTTTGATGGAAGTGCTAAGTCAAAGACGATATCAAAGTTTGCATTCAACCATCAAAGCCTTAGGAAACACACCAATTCTTAGTTTTCCATCTCCAACATTCTCTTACATCTCCGGATGCTCGCTTAGATCAAATTGAATTTAAGCTCTGAGTGGAGTGTGATAGAATTAAAAGCTCACATCCGTCTTTTGTAAACAAAAAGCATATTTCATTGCCATCTGAGGGCATTCTGACTGGACACACAACCAGCAGATCCTCACGCAGAAAGGCTCTCAAAATAGCAATTGTCTGTCGCGAAAGTCGTTAAAACGGAAAGGTTTCAGGCAGCGCCAAGACGCTAACGCTCAACCGGGTCAGTTGCCCTCTTCTTGGTGTGTGACAATTTACTCGAGTGTTGTTAATTATTTCGTTACACAAAGACGAATTGAAGCAGCGACAGACACGGATGATGACAACCAGCCGAGGGCTTAGGAAGAACATCCTGCTGTGCGTCCTATAAAGGTCCTGCTGCACACTGGCGCACTATACATTATTTAACACGACATAGACTGACAATAAAATTTACTGCTGACTTCTGCATAATATAAACGATTGCTACAACAGTCTTTCTATTGCCTTCATCGTCGTTTTTTTGCCATCGTTAGTCGGTCGGGCAGTGTCGTCGTCGTCGTCGTGGTAAGAATTTCTTCCAACACTATCGTTGTCTTGGTCCAACTTGTATAAACGTCCTTCCCTTTTTCGTTCATAAGAACCCGACTAAGATGAATCTACACTCAAGTCTCAAAAAGGAAGTAAAGTACATAAAAAAAAGAAACGAGTAACAACTGTTAAAAGTAGCAGCAGCAGCGAAATCTTTGGTCGACATGGACATAAATACTCCGCAGTTAAATCGTCCATTGGGGTGTAATTTTTAGTGGTTGTGTGTCAAGGAGCAAAACTTTTTAACATAGAGCCACCAATTGCCGATATAAGATGCAGCCGGCAACACCGAAACAGATAACACTCTTAAGCCTTCTTAAAAAAAAGGACAACAAAAACCACCACGGATTTCTTCAGTTCGCTCTTCTGTCTTCTCGACTCGCCTGTGCGAGGATGGCGCGGATGGTGCGGATGGTATGAAATTTGTTGATGGCTGCACATAAGACGACGGGAAATTAATTTTAATCCTTTTATGCTGACATTAAAACTGCACCGCGCATGGAAACAATTGAGTCTTTCCAGGGAGTGAGACGAGTATCATGCTTTTTATGACTTAAGTGGGTAATTTCACATTTTTATTGTCGTTTTGGATTTTTTTTTCTTTTTTTACTTTGAGGCACGACATAAAAGACACCCTCCATCAGTTTAAAAAATGCACTTAAAAACATAAACTTGGAATAACAGCATTGATTTTGGCAGAAAGTGGAGTGTAATCAGATACGCTCGTCAAAATATTTAAGATGATAGCCGAATCGTGATGTGCTTTTCGAACTTATTTAGAGACTGAATAGCTTGTTCCCACAGCGTGTTTATGATTTGTTTTGAATTCGATAAAAACAATTTTCAATTGGACTTATTTTCTTATTTTTATTGATGTAAAAGTTTATCGGCAAGCTTTGGCGTTGATCCGTATACGTGTTAACATAGGAGCAATTCTGAGCCACAACCTTAATCAGGAAGAGGGGTGGGTGTCATCATATTCAGTTTGAAAAAAATCACATAAACTGAACGAACAAAAAATCGTAGGATATATTTGCATGACAGGATTTAATAGGTCTTACTTCTGGAATTGTACTTGGGAATAAGGTTTGCTGCTCTTGGGAATGTATTTTTATTATTTTGAAACATCTCTGGCTAACCGAAGTAACATTCAAACAAGACACTACGATGAGTTCAGCCCATGAGCTATGATCATTATCCCAACTGCATGTCCCAACACCTTATCTTACTTTTCACTTATTTCATCCCATTATCAGCCACATCATCGAACTATTAAAAGATTATGGATTTTTAACAACTGTCACCACTTATAGAAAAAGGAAGAAGTTTCTCCCACTTCGGAGAAAGACAACCAACATAACCACCAAGCTGCTGCCGGGGTAGCCGGGGTAATCAGCTCACAAAAATGCAAAATAGAAAAGATTAGGCAAGCACTGATCTCTACACTTTTGGAAATCAAATAAGAGGTACGGATAGGTAGAGTAAGACTGCTATCTGTCTTGTCGATCGTGAATTGACAAAAAATTAAATTCATCATCTTACCAATGGAACAGCCGTTTTGAGTTTCCACTGAAGCGGCAGACACTCAAGGCGTCTATTTGGAATAATATCAATAACATCATCAAAGAAATTAGAACCTAAAGGCTTCTTATGACCTCAAGGGGATGTCTAAAGCAAACCAAATACCGACGTCAATCGTTGGATTTGTTTGTACCAGGAGTGATTTGGTTTGTCTTTCTCCTATTTTCTTGGCGATCGTTTCTAAGCTTTGCCTGATGTCTCCATTTTGACGAAGTTCTCTGAATCTCTCATTTGAACATGACAATATCAACTGAGTCGGTCGTTCTTTATATTCTTCTCGATAGCAATTTTGACGCAAGAACTTTCAAGAATTTTGGCACTTCTAAAACGACCAAACTCTGTTACTCCTGCTCCTCCTTGTCGTCATACATTCATACTTTTTGAAAATTGTTCAACATTGTGATACCCATGTGAGTGCTTGTTGCACAACCGCGGGGTGTACACTGTACAGTCTTCCATTCAGTTTGGGGTCATTTTTCTATCACAGAAAATGGCGAATATACTTTTACGACACGGTGGGCAGGAAGCATCGATAGGTTGCACAAAAATGTCGACAAAAACTGTAAATGGGGTTGTGTTTGGTGATGATCATAGGTTCAAAATCCGTTGGAATTGAAATCCAAACTGCTCCTTCTCAAAAGATATTCACATTTTTATATTTCATCGGGAAAATTTGGAATAAATATCAAAATATTTTTTCTAAATAGATATTTAAAAGTTTTTTATGCTAAATACATGGTATGTTATATGTGTCCCACATATAACATACCGTTTCCGTTGGGTTAAGAAGGCAATTGAGAAACAAAGCCCTCTCTAGAAAAACCAAGGTAACCTTGAATGAGGCCTTAATCATCCCAGTCCTGCCTTACGTCGCGGAAGCATGGACCTTATCGAAAGCGGATGAGGAAACTCTTGGTCGTTTCGAAAGAAAAATTCTCCGAATGATCTTTGGTCCCGTATGCGAAGACAATGTGTGGAGAAGAAGATACAACCACGAGCTGTATGAGCTGTACCGCGACATGGGCATAGCCAGAAGAGTACGCATCGCGAGGCTACGATGGTTGGGCCATGTAGAGCGGATGGACCCAAACGCTCCGGCTCGTCGGGTGTTCGAAAGCACATTGCAGGGAAATCGCGGAAGGGGAAGACCTCGTCTTAGGTGGCGCAATCAAGTGGATGAAGACCTCAACCGACTTGGAGTGCGAAACTGGAGAGAGCTCGCCCGAGATCGAAATCGTTATAGAAGGATGTTGGTTGAGGCCCAGGTTCACCCCGAACTGTAATGCCCACCTAAGTAAGTAAGTAAGTGGTCCAGTATAACGAACGATATAATGTCGAGAGTCAATTCGTTATATCGAAAATTCGTTATATCGAAACCTTTTTGTCATACAAATCTTTAAACAAATAAAACGTGCAATTGTGTGTATGTATCTTCCAATATTATCACGTACATAAATGTAAGTAGACACATTAATACACTTACAGGCATTTTTTTTTTTCATTTTCTGAAATTCGTTATTTGTTCGTTATATAGAGTACGTAATTTCCATTTCGTCTGAAATTCAGTATTTTGTTCGTTATATAGAATAACTAATGGACTTGAAAAAAGTGTTCGTAATATCGATCATTCGTTATATCGGCATTAGTTATACTGGACCTCCACTGTATATGCATTGCATATAGTCATTAAAATAAATGCCACTAGGTGGCGGAAGGTCAGTCAAGTGTTTCCCGCAATAAAAAGAAGAAAACAGAACAAAATTATGCGCTCATTGTGGGAAAAAAAGCTATTTTCCAAATTAAACCTTCTCATAATTTATTAATATCTATTTCAATATCAATTCCAGAAGACGGCTTCAAGTAAAAATTCTTCAACCTACTCTACGCAAAATGACAAGTGTGTTTAGATTGCTTTTATTAGCCAAAGTGCCATAGAGACCTATGATTGGTTGAATTGACGAAACTCAATCAGATACCCATTAAATTTCTTAGAGATTTAAAGCTCATTCTATTGGTCAATAAGCAGCAAACTTCAACGTCTTTCTACCCTTACCCTTATTGCCCTTATTGCTTCGTCACATTAAACGAATCGCAAAGTTATGATTAAAATGATTGAGGAAAATGATCTAAACAGTGACAACAAAAATCTTGATTTAAAGATTTACAAACATTTAAAAACATTGTAAATCTCTTGAATTTACGGGTAACGACAAAAAAATTCTAAAGAATGTCGCAGTATACAATTCATCATCCTTTGTTTATTGAAGACGGTACTACTGGAGATGATAACATTTACGTACTTCAAGAAGTGTATTCCTCCGGAACTACACCTATTACAAGAATTTGTTAACCATCTTTTCTAGGACGGGATAGTCAAAATTGAGAAAATTGGAAGTCATAAGGCTTTATTGTGGTCGAATAAACAAGGTATATCTCATAACATAAGCGGCTGATAATTTGCAGGATCCTGAAACTTACGAGATTAGTTTAGTTTAGTTTAGAGATTACAGGGCCATTTCGTTTGCAGCTTTATATTGCTGCATTTGAGTATATGAATAAAATTGTTGAAAAGTGCTTTACTGCAAAAAAAGCTGATCTTACTGACCTTAACAAAAATAATTTAAAAGGTGAAGCCTTAAAAAACTGAAATTTCTCAAACACTCAAAATTCATATTATCCTCGAGCATTTGGAGGAAGCAATCATATTCGTGAGTAATGATGACTTAGGTTTATGACCTGAGCAGGCTGGAGAGTCAGTTCATATCAATTTCAATAAATTTTGAAATAGATTTAAAATAAGTTTACTAAATGGACGAACTTTTATAAGTCGCTTAAAGAAAGCTGTCGTTACATTTTCATCACAGCATACTGAAATTGACAAACTTAGATTTTCAAAACTCAAAATAATATTTACATTATTAGTAACACATCTTAAAATCTAAAAATAAAAATAAAAACAAAAAATCAACATATAGAATAAAATAGAAAAAAAAACGTAAAAAAAAGTAAAAAGAGGTACAAATAAGTAAGTTGCTTCCACGCGGTGTAAAATTGTCCTGCATAGCAAAAACTTAAAAAAATTATACTTTTGATATTTATCCCAAATTTTCCCGATCTGAAATATAAAAATGTGAATATCTTTTGAGAAGGAGCAGTTAAGATTTCAATTCCAACGGATTTTGAACCTATAATTATTACCAATTATTGGGATTGTACCCTATTTACAGTTTTTGTCGACATTTTTGGGCAACCTATCGATTCTTCCTGCCTACCGTGACGAGATGTCGTCATCATCAGCATCGATCATTGATTACAGATATTTGAAATTTTCACACTTGGGAAACACATTTCCCTTGAAATAAATGTCTGGAATAGACATGCCTGGATCAAAAAACGAGGAATATAAATAGTTACTCTTTTTGGACTAATACAGCATCCACTTCGCTTTCAGGCTGATACCCATACATTAAGTACTCCTTGCAGGGATGTAAGATCCTCACTTATGAGCTCTTCTTCGTCAGCAAAGAACAATTGATGTACTTTGGTGTTATTTTCTAGGATAGCGGACTCAATACACTTCCTTGGTGTACACCTACTGTGATTTGGAATGCTTCGGTGACTCCAGCTGGTCATTTTCAGTCACTGAGCAGCATAACATGCAAATGCTCTAAGAAATCAAGTTGTTTTTCCATTACGATTCTTACGACAAGACAAAAATTTATACATATCCTCAATAGGGCCGTTCAGACTATACAATTATTTGGACAGACTTTGGCTTGAACGACCAATGTTTTTTAATGTGAACCCTCAGACGACAGCTTGACCAACTTATTGGATGGTTTTAAAATATTTTTGAAAACTTTAAGCTGGACGCAGCGGAGGAATATATCACATAAAGTTGGATGATAAGTTTGAAAAATCTGAACGCAAACTACATCTGACCATCCAAGTCTGTCCAACTAATTGTATAGTCTGAACCAGGGGTGTTGCAGATATTCGCATCCGCATCCGCAATCGCGGATTATTCGCATTGATTTCAACATCTGCATCCGCATCCGCATCCGCATCAATTTATGCGGAGTTTATGCGGATGTGATTCAAAGTTTTTTTACTTACTATCTGCACACAGTTAAAAAGCAAAGAGAAACTATTCAGTTTTTTCATTTTTTCCAATGTACGCAATAACGTATTACAGAAATCCATTTGAAAAAAAAAACATAGCTAGTGAGTGTTGTTTTCATACTAAGAGTCGACAAGAAAATATGGCAAATACCAACACACACTGAAGCGAAATTATTTTTTCTTCTTGTCGATTTCTGTTTCTTGTTTTGTTCTGTTTGTGTTCGGTGTGTTTTGTGTCTGACTCTCCCACGAAGTCACCAAATTCAAAAAAATCAAAAAAACAGAAAAAAGATTCAGAACCAGGAACTTCCGGGTTGTGTGACAAGGCTTGCTTTAAAAGCGATATGGCGATGATGCTAAATTCATCGAGTGAAGATGATGGTGAAGCAGAATCTGACAACGCAAGTCCCGAAACGCTTCTTCGAAGAGAGATAGCTACTTATCGTAATAAAAAAAGACTGGATTTGGATAATAATCCCCTCGATTGGTGGAAAACTAAAGAAACAGATCTTAAAACACTCTCCAAAATTGCACGCAGGTATTTGTCACCTCCACCTGCTAGTGTTTCCAGCGAACAGCTGTTTAGTGGAGCTGGTTTAATCTACGATCCATTAAGAAACAGATTGGAGTCTGAGAAGTCTGCAATATTATTATTTATCAAATATAATTCACCTATTTTTAATTTTAATTATTAAACCATTTTCTTATTCAGTAACACAATGAAGTACAATACATTTTTATTTTTATTTTTAAATAAAAAAAATTTAAAATTGATAAATTTTCATTCATTTTTGTATTTAAAATGATATATATTTCGCAAATTCTAAGTTCCGCATCCGCATCCGCATCCGCGGATATTAGTTTCCTAAAATCTGCATCCGCATCCGCATCCGCGGATGTCAAAATTTGCACATCCGTAACAACCCTGGTCTGAACGGCTCTAATCATTCGAACTCTCGAAATCGTCGGTATCTGAAGGCTACCTATACAAAGCTCTCGATATTGTCTCTCAAATGCTTTTTCGAAGTAAACCAGCATAACATGCGAGCCCCTTAACTTATAACGATGTTTTTCTATGGGTATATTTAAATTTGATCACCACCCGCGACAAACAAAATTGGTTATCAGAAAGGTTAATTTATTTTCGCATTAGGTCATTGGATAGAATGACCACTCTACGATTTTCAAAGTGAAAGACATCAACTTGATCGAACGGTAGCTATCGCTTTGCACATTGATATAACCATCATTACATTGAGTAGGTCGACCTTCTGAAACCTTCGAGATGAGAATCATGATCCCACCTAAGGTCGATGTACAAAACTCAATGGTATCCCGTCTGAACCTTTCCCTTTTTGGACTTCTTAACTGTCTCACTAGCTTCTTGGACTGCTTTTCCGTCAATTTTGGTTCAACTGCGGGAAAGAGATCGCCACCAGTGCCGAATTTCGTCCTCATCTACAGGAACTTTTTCCTTAAGCATTGTTCATAGAGCTAACAAATGTTGGGAGCATTTCATTTTCCTTCAGCGGCTAATTTCAAGATGATGAGCTCTTGTCCTTGTTCAAGTTGTTTTTGTCGTATTTTTTTACAGTTTGGTCTGCATCGGCTGCCAGGGCATAAATTTCTTCTAGCTTCCGAAACACACCGTCCGTGCTCTACTTTTAAAATAGTGAAAACTTTTCATTCATTTTTAAATTCCACTTCAAGGAGAGCCTTTTCATCTCCATTATTTGAGGCGCACTTTGACCACTCTTTGAGTGCTACTTTCTTCTTTCCTATAACTGCTTTAGCTTTACCATACCACCATAATGTTTCTTTGGCTTGTTCTCTCTAGCGATAAATTGGGTTTGCATAAGAAAGTTTGTTTAAGGCAATCAAAACATATTTTCAGCTGTGCATCCTGCGTTTTGGACTCAGTTCATGTTACTACACTGATAATTTTTCATATTGCTAATGAATTGCTTGCCTTTATACTTTATCCCAATAATACCGCTAGGGTCTCCCAATAGCCCTTTTCCGAATGATTTCTTCCACCGTTACGTAAAAAAAGGCTGTGTTGCTGGGCGGCAACTTCACTCCACGCTTTACAGTATTTTAAAGAGACTTCATAAAATTGGATATTAAAAGATAGTCAATTTGTGTTTCATTTTCAACACTACTGTAATTGACAAGGTGTGGAGCCTGTTTGATTGGGTGTTTTTTGATATTCAATTCAATAAGACTTTAGTTTGCAAATACTTAGGATATTTTCACCAAAAGGATTCCTGGTACGATATCCCATACTTCAACATCAATTCTCATAATTCTCATTTAATATCCTGACATATCTGTTAAAATCCCTGCCAGTAAAATTTAGATCATTAAAGCTTCTTTGCGATTAGCAAAAATACGGGCACATAGATGAAAACTTATGTATGCCATATTGTCAACGCACAAAACTAATATGTTGTCCTGGCCCATTTAAAACTTTTACGTATAGGGAGCCTCAAAAGCGACGCGGCGTCCAAACGAAACTGTGAGAATGTAAGAAAAGAAGATCGCCAGCAGGATGCTGACTAAAAACCTACAACTGCATCCCCCTGCCAGCCAATTAAAAGAACCTAATCTTTCAAAAAATTTTGAATATTCACAATAACATTTAATATTATTTTACATTATCGGCTGAAGAACATCTTCCTTTCAGTGTAGAAAGTCTAAATCAAAAACTCAATTGAGCTTAATTGAATAGAAAAAAGTTTTATAAAAACGTAATTTGTGCAAGAAATTTCGGTCTAAAAAAATATTTTCACACAAAATGCATTTAAAAAAAAATATCACTCATACGCCCGAGTGTATACAAATCAAAGTACGAAACAAACAACATCTTTGGAAGACGGCAGACATCTTCTGTCAACGTAATTTGACAAAAAATTTAACCAAATAAGAAACAACACATAACCATATCCAATAAAGCCCTAGAAACAAAAATTTTGAGTTTAAATTGTCATCTATTCGTTCTTATCCTCTGAGCAGATTTTATTATCAAAAGAAAGAAGAAAAAATGCATCCTCTAAGGATGAAAAGTTTTAAGCAGCCTCCTAATTTGATTCAAAGCAAACTTTGACAAGAAATCCACAAGAATCCTTTCTGTTCAATTTTCCTCTATTTTTTCTATTATATTCCATCCTTTGGAAAACCCAAGAAAATCCACAAATGCGCACCCGTATCCTTTACGAATTTCCAACACACACAGAACACTAAAAATCAAAATCAAGAAAAAAAAAATCCAAAAAGAAAGAGGAACATCCGCAGCTGCAGTGATTTCATTGCACTATTCTTCAGGACAAGAAAGGAAGCATTTTTAGAGCCCTAAAAGCTCAATGCGTGTATTTCTAAAACTATATACGTCATACATACAACCGAAACACCAGCGCCACCATGTGCTGGATGTGCATTCATCCATTTGAACGCAAATATAATATTTATAGCGTGTGCATGGGCAAAAATCTTCTATGCAAAATTCGCTATGTACACACAAGTAGCTGGGAACTGGGAATAAAGTGACGTCGTCGTCGCTGACGCCACGAAGAATGAGGATAAAATTTAAAATGAAAAAAAAAGAGAAATGCATTTCGCTCAGCATCGAAAAACCAACATAAGAATCGACAAGGAACTCCTTTCCGGAAAACCGAATTTCTCGTCCTGAAATTTTCGAGAGACAGCATCTTTAAATTTTCTCACACATTCACATGCACAAGCAGAATCATCATCAGTATTTTGTGAAAATGGTGTTCTTATTCGTATATGTGTATGTTTGTTGCTACTCGTACTTTCATCTATTGTTTACTCTTTGGATACAGACTCTTATTTCTTTCGTTCTTTTTTTCCTTATTCCTTTGACAAACAGCTGGAAGAAGCAAGATTATTTTCTTGCGGATGGAGGAAAAAATTCTTTGTGCAATCTGCAATGGCCCCCAACATTGTAAGCAAAATGAAATTTTATTGAAGATATTGTGAGCACTTATGTGTCTACTCTGATACTTATAAGCCCAATTTTGTGACAAGACTTACTTTTTCGTTCTACTTGGAAAGTGAAAAAAAAAAATTTATCGGATCGTTACTTAAATTTGCGTTATTATTTTAGACTTAAATCAAAAGCAACGTCAATATGTACTCGCTTTGTTACTGAGCTGAAAGTCTCCCGCTGGAATTCTTATGCTGTTTGTCATAAACTTATACTGTGTGACTTTAAACCAGCGGTATATTTTTATGGTAACCGAAGTTTACAAGGAACTTTTGATTGGCAGTTTTTTTTTTTTTTTTTTTTTTGTTGGAGGTTTTTAAAATACCAGCTGGAGCACTCAGACCTAAATACCGGTCCATTGTACTACCAGATAGCAACCTTCTATTTGTTATAGCTTTCCAGATGTTCGGAGAAAAGCCAAAAGACGCTGCCATGGTAAGGAGCCTAAGTTACCAGCTCTCACCATGTCTGCGCCGAGTATCTGTAACCTCATGCGAGAAAAAGCAGGACATTCACAGAGGAAGTGCTCTGCGGTGTCCTCATCTTCTCCACAAGATTCACAGAGTGTGGTATCACTTAAGCCTAACACGTTTAAATGCTTGGCAAAAGAGAAGTGCCCGCTGGCAACGCCAATAAGCTTCCTACAGTCTTTTCTGCTACGAGCTAGCAAAAATGTTGCAGTCTTCTTACTAACGTTGGGGAGCATGCGCTTGGTTTGTCTGCATCCCATGGAGGCATGCCATCTACGGTTTTTGATTGGCAGTAGCCGAAGAAGAAGTTTTAGTAATGAGCACTTCCTCGATAGCTAAATAATTCTAAATGGGAACATAAAACACAAAATGCATAAGATGACAAGGAAGAAGCAGTAGTGGAGTGGGAAAAAGGAAGAGATTGTAGTTGGAAAGAAAAACAGTAATGCAGAGGGAAAATAGTAGAAGAGTGAGGAAATCAGTAGCGAGATGGAAAACCCATAGTTGATTTATACAATCGCATTTGAGGATAAAAATATTGATTGAGAAGAAAATACTTACATGAGTGGAATGTAAACGTATATGGAGTAAAATTTGAATTTGTTTCTCATTTGGTCTAAAAAAAGTAGGAAAACCTTAAATTTTTCATAACAAACCTGTATTGTATTTTGATCTGTTTGGTGCCTCTCAACGTTTTGGTAAGGGTGAAGAGAAAATCAGACGGTGTTCATTCAACGCTTAACTCTCTCAATAATTCCTGCTCTGCAGCCAGAGTAATAGTTAATTTGAGATTCGGTCCTCGAACTGCCACGTATTAAGACATTCTAACCAACTACGACTTCACTACTGTAAAATTTGCAAGCACACACGTTTATGTTGAGATGATTTAAATCAGTACGATCCAAAAGCTTACTTCAATGTTTAATTTCTAGACCAATCACTTATGCAAATCCTTCTTGCACTTTTTGTATAAAAACAAACAAGAAATTACACTTTTTATGGTGAGGGGAGTACCACAAATTTGTGTTTTTTAAACATTTTCTGGATGAACCTTGGTATTGTTTTTTAGGAAAAAAGTGATTGCACGCACAACACAACAGAAGTGAAACTTCAGAAATGAAAAGGCGACTACGATAAAGATTATCAGAAATACTTGTATTCTACCTCATTCTCCCGCATCCTGAATCGTATTGATGAATATTTTTTTTTTTTTTTTGTCGTTTTTTCGTTTCAACTGTGCAGTCCATTAGATCGAGCAAAAGTTGTTCACACTTCTAAATGCCACACATAAATGCCCCCCTATAAATCGGTCTCTAGAAAGGATAATGTGCAAAGTATTCTATCTCTCTCCCTCGCAGACTAAATGCTACACATAAGCTTCTTTTTTATTTCGTGACGCATTTTCGTTTCATCGAGTTTGAAATCACAGTGTTTCAACAAAAATAACACGTCTTAAATTCTTTAACGAACGAAATACTCAGAAATCAACACATCTAATTCGGCAAACGAAAATATCACACTTTTTATGGAATGAGAGAAACTGGCACTAGTGTGGTATTGGTTTTTCGGTTTCATTTTTCATGTCGTTTGCTGTCATTCAGTCCACAGCTAGTCCTTCTAACCTACGTTTCGAAGACATTAGTTTTTGACTAGCTTACTAATTAATTAATTTTTTAATCCTTAGCAACAAACCAAACGGCTAAAAAAGGCAATTCAGGAAACTGCAACAAATTTCCACTTAAGTCAGTCCTTTGCAACAATCAGAAGTAGAATTACTTTCGAACAAAAATCAATGCGTACTCGAGAGGACCTTCGTCTTGGAAACTTAAGACAAATGCTAACACGAACGCGATGCCCGAGGATTAACGATTAGCACGGCTGCCTGTTAGGCGGGAGGTTCGCGGTTCGATTCCCAACATAAATTTTTTGCCATTAAGGAATCTCATTGTGAAATTTTCAAAAAACGTTTACTTTTTCGAATTATTTTCGTCACACAGAGAAAGGGAAAAGAGCGTCGCATGTGCCGCGTCTGTCCGGTCGTTCAACCGTTATTTCTTTTGTTGTGCTCCTACCTGCGCGTGACCTTCTATCGGTATTCAGTTATTAAAATGAAGAGTTCGAAGAAGCCGAAAGGGTATTGTATGAACCTGGCATCGCCAGTCCGTTTTTTTCGGAATGGTGTTTTTCAAAACGGTGTCCGCTGCCGAGGGAAAAGATTTCAAGCTATCGATTTCAAATTTTAAAAGAACATTCTTCTAGTCATCCTCTATCGTCTTTAAAAAAAAAAAACTTCCAATATTTTTTCGAGAAACTGTCGAAAAAATGTCAAACTCACTACTTTTTGTTCAAATCGCCACCATTTTGTCAAAAAAAAAAAAAATTTAAAAAGTCTTTACAGGACGATAGTGGCTGTCCTACAGATTAATAATCTTTTTGAAGCTTTTGCTTCAGATCAAAATTGAGCCCGAAAAAGTGGACACCGATTACTTACTTACTTAAGGTGGCGCTACAGTCCGGGTCGGACTAGGGCCTCAACCAACATGCTTCTCCAGCCAGCTCGGTCCCTAGCTAGCTGCCTCCAGTTTTGCACGCCAAGTTGGTTGAGGTCCTCTCCTACTTGCGTGCGCCACCTGAGTCGCGGTCTTCCTCTACTGCGCCGTCCCTCGGGATTGGATTCGAAGACTTTCCGGGCCAGAGCGTTGGTGTCCATTCGCTCTACATGACCCAGCCATCTAAGCCGCTGGACCTTGACTCGTTTGACAAGGTCAGTGTCGCTGTACAGCCCGTACAGTTCGTCGTTAAATCTTCTTCTCCACTCTCCATCTATGCAGACGGGACCAAAAATCACCCGAAGAATTTTTCTCTCGAAGCATCCTAAAGCGTTCTCGTCTGCCTTTGACAAGGTCCATGCCTCTGCGCCATATATAAGGACCGGGATGATAAGTGTCTTATACAGGGACACTTTAGTTGCTCGAGAGAGGACTTTACTACTCAATTGCCTTCTTAGTCCGAAGAAACAGCGATTGGCAAGAGTTATTCTTCGTTTGATTTCAGCGCTGGTGTCGTTGTCTGAATTAATAGCGGCGCCTAGGTAGACAAAGTCCTTAACTACCTCAAAGTTATAGCTGTCAATCGTGACGTTTTGTCCAAGACGTCGGTGTTGGGTGTCCTTTCTTGATGACAGCATATACTTGGTCTTGCCCTCATTTACCACTAAACCCATCTTCTTCGCTTCCGTCTCAATGCTCATAAACGCGCCATTGACATCACGCTGCGTTCTTCCAATTATGTCAATATCGTCGGCATATCCGAGCAATTGAACGGATTTTTGAAAGATTGTGCCTCTTGGCACACTCTTGACACCGATTAGGACTCTTTTATTTTTCAACATCATTTTTGATATTTAAGGGGTTAGGCCACCCTAGAATTTTCGAAAAATCGATTTTTTTTTTTTAAATTCCAATTGGTCCCTTAGGACCTCAATGATGTCCCAAGATTATGGCAGGGAAAACCCGTTAGGTACTCGGTTTTTGAATTTGAGTACAAGGCCGTCTGGTCCGCAGCGAGATCCTTTTGTAAGCGCAAGGGGAAGGTACGTTAGGGGAGTAGAGCATGTATACGGCAGTTGTTATTGAAAATATTTGTTTCCTGACTAGTCCAGGCTAGAGTCAGATTTGTCGAACGTTTTTTTTATGTTTGATAAAAATTAACCAGCAAATAAAAACACGACTGTTTGTTAACGTTGAAAAAGGAACATAAAGGAAAATTCTATTTATTATTTAATAATGAGTTTGATATTAAAATACAAGCAATCGATAATTTTCAAAGTATTCATTCTATATAAAAAAAATAACAATATTGCGTAGTTCATTTGTTATTAACAATTTTCTGACAATTTCTTAGGCAAATTTTGCACTTCTCAATTTAGAAGGGTGCCATTGGCCAAAAGTCAATATATCGCAAAAATCCTACGTACTTCTATAGCAGTTAGTATACAGGGTGTCCCGTAATTCGTTTTACATACTTTGGGATATGATTCTTGGTCATATTCTAAGAAAAAAATTGTTCTACAGTAAAGTCCGTTTCTCAAGTTTGACATCACTTTTTGACAATTTAAAAAAAGTCTAACTTTGGTGTACCCTAACCTGTGTTAAATTCGATATCTCTGTCAATACAGATGATAGAGACCTTATCTTAGACTTAATTTTTTGTAGAAATAACAATCTTTAAGACTGTATTTAAGTTGAGCTTTCATAGGTTAAGGGTTGCCAGATTTTCAATTTTAAGTGGTGTCCAAATTTTCTTCCCCAAACAAAGTTTTGACTTTGAGGTCATTTTTTCGCAGAAAATACCTGATAAACATAGAGTTTCTTTATTTTTTACAGATGAACAAAACAATAATAAAAAAAAAACTTAGTGATAAGTGCACTCAAAAACCCATACATTTTATGATACTTGGAAAAAACTAAAACAGGTAAAAATTCTAATTTTGTCTTTTTTACGGTTTTTTATTGCAACAACTTGCAAAGGGAGCAGTTTTCCAAGAACTTTTAGTAGTTTCTTATGTATTTTATACAAATACAATTATAAGAAGTGCTCAAAGTGCCCTCCTTCGTTTTGAACGCATGCCAGAGCCCATTTTCGGATTTCATTGTGGATGTTTGCTCTCGATAGCTCTTGTCTTACTTGTAGTGATCCTTCGGAAATACGTTGTTCTAATTCGGTTAAAGTTGATATTTTAGAAGAGTAAACAATTTCTTTCATTCGTCCCCATATAAAAAAATCCAGTACAGTGAGATCGGGAGATCTTGCAGGCCAGTGAATTGGTCCATTTCTGCCTATCCATCTACCACCGTATTTTTCATCCAGCCAATCCTTAACTTCACGACCATAGTGGGCGGGAGCACCATCTTGTTGGAAATATGATGAAACTCGCTGATGCAGTGGAACATCCTCCAATAGGCCTGGTAGATCATTTTGTAAAAACTCCAGGTAATTTGTAGAATTAAGTCGGGGTGGTAATTTGAAAGGTCCGATTAATCTATTACCAATTACACCTGCCCACATATTGACACAAAATCTGCGCTGAAACGATCTTTGCCGTCTTGAATGTGGATTGCTTGAGGCCCATGTATGGAGGTTATGAAAATTCGTGATACCGTCTCTTGTGAACTGGGATTCGTCTGTCCAAAGAATTCTGTTTATAAAGTGGTTGTCATCCAAGCTTCTCTCTAGCAACCAGTTACAAAATTCGATTCTCATTACAAAATCATTAGGAAGTAGTTCCTGTACAGGTGTATGGTGATATGGATGCATATTTTCGCCATGCAGTATTCTGGAGATTCTTTGTCTGGAAACATTATACTGTAGAGCCAAGCGTCTTATGCTAGTGGAAGGATCGATTTCAACAGCTGCCAGTATTCTTTCATCAACCGAAACTCTTCTTATGACTCCAGCTACTGCGTTAGGTCTTTCAGTTAATACTGATCCAGTTTCTCGAAGCCTCCGAAAGGTATTTCCAAAAACATATGGAGAAGGAAGTCGTCTGTTGGGATAAGGTTCCTGGTATCTTCGTTGTGCTCTTCTTGAATTTCCATTGCAAAACCCGTATACGAATAAAATGTCTGCGTATTCTTTTTTCGTAAATGAAGGCATTTCAAAAAATTCTCTGGTCAAACTGCAGTCGTGACTTGCTTTGATAAACTGATGAACAAATTTGTTTTCTTATCCTTTTATACGACCCATTGAACATTCATGCCCCAAAAATTTCCCTGAGAAGAGGTAAGTCAATTAGTGTTTTGGTAGCAGGTCAAATACACTTTCAACCCATTTCATCAGTGCAAAGTCATAAAAATTGTCTTAAAACAATCAATTCTTGGAAAACTGCTCCCTTTGCAAATTGTTGCAATAAAAAACCGTAAAAAAGACAAAATTAGAATTTTTACCTGTTTTAGTTTTTTCCAAGTATCATAAAATGTATGGGTTTTTGAATGCACTTATTACTAAATTTTTTTTTATTATTGTTTTGTTCATCTGTAAAAATAAAGAAACTCTATGTTTATCAGATATTTTCTGCGAAAAAATGACCTCAAAGTCAAAACTTTGTTTGGGGAAGAAAATTTGGACACCACTTAAAATTGAAAATCTGGCAACCATTAACCTATGAAAGCTCAACTTAAATACAGTCTTAAAGATTGTTATTTCTACAAAAAATTAAGTCTAAGATAAGGTCTCTATCATCTGTATTGACAGAGATATCGAATTTAACACAGGTTAGGGTACACCAAAGTTAGACTTTTTTTAAATTGTCAAAAAGTGATGTCAAACTTGAGAAACGGACTTTACTGTATAACAATTTTTTTCTTAGAATATGACCAAAAATCATATCCCAAAGTATGTAAAACGAATTACGGGACACCCTGTATATAAACGAAAAAATCCTTTTGCTCATTATTATTTAAAAAATTACAGGAGTTGTTGGTCGGGCCTCAAAAAAAAAGACGTCATCGCAAAAACGCTGCACAGCCGCCATTTTGTAATAAATTATAGTAAGCAGTCATTGATATAAATAATAAAATCACGTTTTGGTTATCTCGATTTATTTTGCAATATTTGTGAAAAAAAAAATCCCCAAAAAGCCAATTTTTTCAGCCTCTAGGGTGGCCTAACCCCTTAATGACAATAATAAAAATTGAAATAAAACTCATTTTGATTCAATTTATTAAAAAAATATCAGATCGATTAGGATATCCTAACCATGAAAAAAAAAAATAGTGAAAATCAGTGATTTTTCGGGCGGTCACACTGAGATGATCCCTTAGAAGCGCTTCACTGATTAGCCATTCGGCATAGGCAGAAAATTGTAGGTCCCCAACATTCACTCGTAAGGCATGGTTGAAAGGAATGCATTAGCGGGGGTCTAGCCTCCCCGAACAACGTCAGTTGTCTAGACATCATGTGAAGGAAATGTTATTCAAGCAGCGGCATCATATGATAATATAATCAAAAAAGCAAGCTGATCTATGGACGAAGATGTCTGTTGAGAAACAAATCTAGACAAAGGTACGGGAATCTTTAAGGTTTTTGAATTTTAAGAATATCCGTGTAGTTAGAAGAGTTCAATGTGTAGTAAACCATTTTATGCACAAGTAGTTAAATTTTATCTTTTCCAAATTTTTTTTTTTTTTTCTTCAAATACAAGTTCAACTCCAACTTCTTTCCGGATAAAAACAGTACAATGTTAGATATTACAAGTAGTTACAGATAAGGTAGTGCTAAGGTGGTTCGTATATTTGGTGATAATTGGACGCTGTAAATATCTCATATCAAATCGATTGAAGTATATTGGAACATGATGTGAATGGACAGGTATCCCACCCTCATAGCCAAAACCAAAGAAGAAATAAAATAAAAGCGAAGAATAATGTAAAAAAAAAAAGAGAAAAATTCAATACCCGAAAAAAAAAAATATACAAAAAGGTAACCGTCGGATTTGATCCTGAGCCCGATGGATATCGCGCGGACGTCATACCGATCAAGCCACGTAAGGCATGTAAAAATTAGTGGCTTAAAGCAGGCTAGCGTAGTGGTAGCAGCGAAAAGCGAAAAGTGAAAATGGGTTTTCGAAAATCGAAAAACACCTATAGGAGCAACGGAGATACCAACGCTAGCGCAGTAGCCATCGTACTATGTGTGGTTTAAAGGAATGTTTTATTTCAAAAAAAATCAAACAAGATCACATGTATTTTTCTAAAATTACAAAGATCATTTTAAAATCAAAATCAGAATTTTCTGAATAAAATTCACAAAGTTATGCAATAAAAAGGAAGTGGGAACAGCCACCATGATGTATGGTGTTATTGTATTGGTGAGCGAGATCAGATTAAAATTCGTCTGCGACCCAGCCCCTATATAAGGACCTGCACGAACGGCATTTGGTCTCTTTTTCGTTTTCAAATGCATCTGTGCAAGATCGATGCGAATTATATTGAGCCCTTTGGCAGTGGCCGTGAAATTAGTGTTGCAGCTTGGAATAAAAAAACCTAACATTGATTGAATTTCAAGATGCAAAACGAAAGCACAAAACAAACTATATAAAATGACAGTATTTAAATATATAAAACAGGCAGTGTCAAAAGAACGAAAACGAGGAAAAACATTCACGAGATAAATTTAATATTTATATAAAAAAAAAAGAAAGCTGAAGGGTAAGTCTAGTCTCATCTCGAAACATACAAAAAAAAAAAATTCATTGGACATACGTCTATTTTAATACTTGCTAACATATAAAATATGAAATGAAGAAACTAACCAAAGTAAAACACCCAGGCTCAAACTCAAATATAAACTACAAAGCACATGCTCGCCTCATGCAAAACAACCCAAGCATCAACCTATAAGAAGACACAGACTCCCAACGCAGCCAACCAAAGACGAAACGATAGCCAAATCAAACGAATCTGCTGGTCTAAGATGTCCCTGAGCTACCGATCTTCGGTCGGAGAAGACTTCATCAGATCAGTGGAAAAAGCACGCATCTAGCATAACATGCCAAAAGACGCCAAAACCTACAAAACGATCGAAGAAAGAATACCTTCTGATACGCAGCAACCAAATCATGAAATCACGAAATCATCAAGCAAAATCATCGGTAGCCGCTTTATACATACTTACCTATATATGTGATATCGATCAACCAAGCAATCATATATACATATGTATACCCGTCATCTAAGCTGAGTTAATTCAACGAGATTAAGTAATCACAGCAGCCGCCCACAGTACGCTTCACCCTACCCTACCTCACGTTTTTTTTTATTTCTTACTTACTTACTTACTTAGGTGGGCATTACAGTTCGGGGTGAACCTGGGCCTCAACCAACATCCTTCTGTAACGACTTAGATTTCGGGCGAGCTCTCTCCAGTTTTGCACTCTAAGTCGGTTGAGGTCTTCATCCACTTGATTGCGCCACCTAAGGCGAGGTCTTCCCCTTCCGCGATTTCCCTGCAATGTGCTTTCAGAACACCCGACGAGCCGGAGCGTTTGGGTCCATCCGCTCTACATGACCCAACCATCGTAGCCTCGCGATGCGTACTCTTCTGGCTATGCCCATGTCGCGGTAAAGCTCATACAGCTCGTTGTTGTATCTTCTTCTTCACACATTGTCTTCGCATAGGGGACCAAAGATCATTCGGAGAATTTTTCTTTCCTCATCCGCTTTCGATAAAGTCCATGCTTCCACGCCGTACAGCAGGACTGGGATGATCAAGGTCTTATACAAGGTCACCTTGGTTTTTCTAGAGAGGGTTTTGTTTCTCAATTGCCTTCTTAACCCAAAGAAGCAAAGGTTGGCAAGAGTTATTCTCCGTTTGATCTCCGCACTGATGTTGTTTTCCGTGTCTACACCGGATCCTAGGTAGACGAAGTCCTGTACTACCTCGAAGTTATGTCTGTCTATTGTGACGTTTTGTCCAATTCGTCGATGTTCTGTGTCCTTGTTTGATGACAGCATATACTTCGTTTTGCCCTCATTAACCATCAAACCCATTTTTGCCGCTTCTGTTTCAATACTCGCAAAAGCACCTATGACATCACGCTTTTTTCTTCCCATTACGTCAATATCGTCTGCATAGGCGAGTAATTGTACAGACTTTTGAAAGATTGTTCCTCTGGTGTTGACGTTTGAGTTTCTTACAATCTGTTCAAGTATGATGTTGAAGAAATCGCATGACAGTTTGTCGCCTTGCCTAAAGCCTTTTTCGACATCAAAGGTCTCGGTGAGTTCTTTTCCGACCTTGACGGAGCAGCGTGAATTCTCCAAAGTCATCCTGCATAGTCGTACGAGCTTTGCAGGGATGCCGAAACTAGACATGGCTCTGTACAGCTCGTCTCTGTAAATACTGTCATACGCGGCCTTAAAATCGATAAAGAGGTGGTGAATATCGATATTATGTTCTCGGGTTTTTTCCAAGATCTGCCGTAATGTGAAAATTTGGTCTATTGTGGACTTCTCTGGTCTAAAACCACATTGATAAGGACCTATCAAGTTGTTGACGTGGGGTTTCAGACGTTCACATATTACAGCAGACAAGATCTTATAAGCGACGTTAAGGAGGCTTATCCCTCTGTAATTGGCGCAATTGTGAGGGTCTCCTTTCTTTAGGATCGGGCATACGATACTGAGGTTCCATTCATCGGGCATGCTTTCTTTCGACCATATCATGCAGATCAGCTGGTGCATGCTCCTTTCCAACTGGTCTCCAGCTGCCTTGAAAAGTTCGGCATCAAGGCCATCTGCACCTGCAGTCTTATTTGATTTAAGTTTGCATATGGCAAGCTTAACTTCCTCTAGGTCGGGAGGACGGCATTCTTGATCATCGTCCAAGCTGAATGGGGCAATCTGCCTGACAGCAGAATTTGTGTCTTCATCGCCGTTAAGCAGTCTGCAGAAATGATCTTTCCAAATCCTCAGTAGCGACTGTGACTCTATAACTATGTTTCCCTGCTGGTCTTTACAGGCTTGAGTTCGGGGTTTGCCACCCTGGCAGGATCTTTTTACCTTTTGGTAAAACTTCCGAATCTCGTTCCTGTCATGGCACCTCTCTATTTCCTCAAACGAGCGCTTCTTATGCTGCTTCTTTTTCTTTTTGAGAAGTCGGTGTTCTTCCCTTCTTTTCTCCTTGTAAATCTCTTTTTTTTTATTTCTACCTACTGAAAATTCACTCTCGCCAACAACAAATTGTAAAAAGTTAAGTATCCAATAGTTTTTTTTTTTTGAAGTCAATACGATCGAGTGTGTTAAGGTTGTTCAAATTTTTCTTCTCTTCTTTCTTATCTTAATCTAGCTAAACAAACAAAAAAAAAAGAATCTCATATGTACGTAAACATATGTATACCAACAATGTCAATATTTTCATAATTATGATCAACGCCATACCCTTATAGTGTTGATACTATAAAGTTTATTAATCTTTCTGTAAAGATATAAAATTACATTAAATGTTTTACAATGATAAAGTATTTCAAGTGTATTTGATTTGTTTCGCTTGGCGTCTTGTTGCTCGTCTATCTCACTTCCAATTCAGAATTGAGGTTATGTGTTTTTCATCGGTTGAATTCGAATTTTCCTTCTTCTGATGACAGCGCTGCCTATGACTCAAACGAGTACTTGCTTTTTCTCTCTACTTTGTTTTTCTCTCTATTTTATTTTTCTCTCTACTTTCATCTGTCATACGCCACAGCACTCCTCCCCAAGTGACAGCGTTAACGAAGGATGTTTTTATTTTGCGAATCGAACTTGCTTACGTTTGTTTTTCGTTGCAGAATAAGTTTTGATTCCAGCTGGAAAACTTGGAGATTCGGATGGCGGTTGAAGTGGTTTAGATGAAGATGTTGTTTGAACTGGAGTAGAAGCAGATGTTGGCTGAATTGTACTTGGTGTAGTTGTTGGTGTGCTGAATTGTTCGTGTTCGTAAAACGCCGGTTTGAGTCGCTCAGTAGAAATCGTTGTTGGTATTCCGTCTATGTCGATTTTGAACACATAATCCGATATTCGTTCCATTACAGCATATGGACCCTTATAAGGCTGCTCGCATGGTTTTTGTACTGCGTCCACTCTTACGAAAACATGAGTACAGGTGTATAATGTTTTGTGTACGAAGGGTTTTGTATAGCAGTGGTGTGCTGACGGTGTTGATTTTACTTGTCGCATGTGTTCTCGGAACTTCTCGACAAAAATCTCCGGATCCAGTAGAGTTTCTTCATGCATGAACATCTCACCTGGTAGTTTCAGTGTTGTTCCAAAAACAAGTTCAGCAGCAGTTGCTTTGATGTCCTCTTTGTAACTCGTACGTAAACCTAAGAGAACTGTTGGTAGTACACTTACCCAGTCAGTTGCTTCATGACACTTAATGGAAGTCTTCAGAGATCTGTGCCATCGTTCTATCATTCCATTTGAGGCAGGGTGATAAGCAGTGGTTCTAATGTGTGTACTTCCGATCAATCTAGTTAGGGCGTCAAACAGAGCGGATTCGAACTGAGTTCCTCTATCGGTTGTGATGGTTTTTGGTGAACCGAATCTGCATACCCACGAGTTGAAAAAGGTAGTGACAATTGTTTGAGCTGTGATGTCCTTAAGTGGAATTGCTTCAGGCCATCTCGTGAAGCGGTCGATCATAGTCAGTAGGTATCGGTACTCGTTTACTAGTGGCATTACGACGATATCCATGTGTACGTGATCGAATCTAGCATTAGGCATTGGAATATGTAGTGGTTTATTCTTGACATGTCTGCCTATTTTACTGCGTTGGCATTGTATGCAAGACCTGGCCCACGATAGTACATCTTTCCCCATGCTGGGCCATACAAACTTTCTTCGTATTTGTTGTTTTGTAGCTCTTCCACTCGGATGCGATAATTTGTGAACACTGTCGAACACTTTTCGGCGCAACGTTGCAGGAACATATGGTCGAATGTCTGGACCTCTGACGTCACAGTAGACTATGGTGTCCGTATCATCTATGCGAAGTCCTCGAAGTTGAAGGGAGCTCTTACTAGGAGTTGCCAATTCCACTCTTAACTCGTCGTCTTCTTTTTGGTGTTGCGCTAGGTCTGTTGTGCTGACTATGACAGGCATGTTGATGACTTCTAAGCGAGAAAATGCGTCGGCTACCACATTATCCTTTCCAGACACGTACTCTATTCTTGTTGAGAAACGTCCAATTTCTTCGAGCTGTCGTGCGACGCGATCACATGCGTGGTCCGATTTCTGGTCGAATGCGTAGACCAATGGTTTGTGGTCGGTTAGAATGATAAGTTCTCGTCCTTCGATGAGATGACGAAAATGTTTAACTGCCCTGTAGATAGCTAGCAGTTCTCGATCGTAAACTTTGTATCTTGTTTCTCTCGGGTTTAGCTTGCTTGAGAAGAAACCAAGAGGCTGTAGCTGATCATCGATGCGTTGGTCAAGGACGGCTCCAATTGCGACATCTGATGCATCACATCGCAAAACCAATGGTACATCTGAACGTGGATGAGCTAATTGGACAGCATCCCTCAGCTTGCTTTTACATTGTTCAAATGCTCTGTCTGCTTCGGGTGTCCATTCAATTTGACGTTTATCACCTTTCTTTGCTCCTATCGTCAAGTCAACTAGTGGAGATTGTGTTGCTGAAGCTCCTGGCATGCAGTTCCGATAGAAGTTCCATGATCCTAGGAACTTTCGAAGTTGATCCATCGTACTTGGCTTTGTATAGTTGGTTAAGGCCTCTACTCGGTCGGTTGGAGGTTTAATACCGAATTTGTTAACGGTGTATCCTAAGTACCTTACCTCTGGCTGTCCAAAGAAACATTTGGATACGTTAATGACTAAGCCATACTGTTGAAGCTTCTTGAAGACGATGTGTAGATGTTTTCTGTGTTCTTCCTCGTTAGTTGACGCGATGAGAATATCGTCTATATAGCAGAAACAGAACTCGAGTCCCCTGAGAACTGCGTCCATGAAACGTTGCATCGTCTGAGCGGCATTGCATAGGCCGAAGGTCATTGCGTTGAATTCAAAGAGGCCGAATGGTGTTATTACGGCTGTTTTTGGTCGGTCCTCTGGTGCAAGTGGTATTTGGTGGTATGCTCTCTTTAAGTCCAGCGTTGTAAAAATCTGACAGTCAGTCAGCTGATGACTAAAATCCCTGAGGTGTGGAATTGGATACCTGTCTGGAACCGTGATTTTGTTCAAACGGCGATAGTCACCGCATGGTCTCCAACCTCCCGATTTCTTTTGAACCATTTGAAGTGGAGATGCCCATTCGCTCTTGGATGGCTGACAAATACCTTGAAGCATCATATTTTGAAATTCGTTCTTGGCTGCCTTAAGTTTCTCACCCGCTAGTCGACGCACTTTCTCAGCAACCGGATGCCCATTGACGATAATGTGATGTTGCACAAAATGTTCTTCGACGCAAGTCTGCTTGTCATGTGTGATATCTATATAATCTTTTAGAATATCTCCATAACGATTTGTTTCATCTATAGTTCTTAATGTTGGCTGCGAACTGTTGCTGAGACTACCTCGAACCCTTAGATTTATTTTGTTATCACTGATTAGTTTTTGACTCAGTCGGATAGTTAAGTCGAAATGGTGTATGAAGTCCGCTCCAATGATGGGTTGCTTAACGTCAGCGATGGTAAAAAGCCAACGAAATTCTCGTCGAAGACCCAAATCAAGTATCATCGTTTTTGAACCATATGTTGAAATAGTAGCTCCATTTGCCGCATAAAGTTGTGATGAAATTGGTGTGTTGTTAGCTGCATACTTCCTAGGCAATACTGAGATATCAGCGCCCGTGTCGATAAGGTAGTGGATTCCGCTAGTTTTGTCTTTTATTTGCAGACGGTGGCGATCGTTGTTGCCGTGGGTGACCGTCTGAACACCCGACGGCGGAGTTAGTTTTCCGTCCATTTGGTGCAGCCTGGTTTGCACTTTCGTGCTTCCTCTCCAAATCTCTTGTGGAAGTAGCACATACCAGCTTCATCACCATTTGTTGAACGAGTTTTGCTTTGTGATCGCTTTCGGGATGTTGATCTGCCTCTAGCTTTGAGGAATTGAATTTCTTTCCGAAGTGTCTCGACAATTTTTAAGACATCGTCTATAGTTTGTGCAGATGATCCAGACCTTGAGACAGTTTGTACCTCTTCTTCGTATGTTGCTACTGGTAGAGAAGCAGAGACAGGACACAGGTGTGCGTTAGACATGTCAAAAATTTTGTCTCCTACTTCCGCAAGTTTGTCCAGATCCTCTTGGCCAGTTGCTATCAGCACCGTGCACATATTTTCGGGAAGTCGATCGAAGAAAAGTGTGCGCATGATGGATGAGTCACAGCGTCCCTCAGAAAGGTGTCTCATATGTGCGAGGATAGCTGACGGCTTTTTCCCGGTCATGTCTTCTCCTCGTAGCATGCGTCTCAGTTGTGATTCTGGAGTGGGAGCAAAATGGTTCAACAGTCGTCCTTTTAGGACAGCAAATTTGTTGTCTGTTGGTGGATTAGTTGCCAGGTCACCAACTGCTCTTAAGGTATCGCCTTCCAGGCTGACCAATAAGTTGGCATACCGATCGTTATCGTTGACAACACCTCCAAGTTGCAACGCCATTTCTACTTGATTGAGCCAGAGTTGAGGATACAATGAATTAAATTTCGGTAGACGAACGCGTTGTATTGCAGATAGACTTTGCCCTGAACTACCTGACGGAGATGATGATGTTGCGAAGTTCGTGGGAGCAAGATGTTGTGTTCCAGAAGTTCCAGCGGCTGTTATTGGCTGTTCAGTCGTACCCAGTTGTCGAATTTTGTTGAGCGAGTCGAATGCCTCCTTCATCTCTCGCAACTCTTCACGTAGCTGCTCTATAATTTTTTTGTCTGCCTCCTCTTGTGCGCTAGTCATTGTTGGCTGGTAATTCTTTATTGCTTGAGAGATTGTCTTTCCTTTTTCGTCTTCGTCAGACGTTTCTGAATTGGAGAAATCCAATCTTCGGCCTTTTCCACTGCGTAGATCGTACGGCATGTACTGCCTGCTGCGTAAATCTCTTGTAAGAGATCACGTCGGGGTCACCAGTTATAGTGTTGATACTATAAAGTTTATTAATCTTTCTGTAAAGATATAAAATTACATTAAATGTTTTACAATGATAAAGTATTTCAAGTGTATTTGATTTGTTTCGCTTGGCGTCTTGTTGCTCGTCTATCTCACTTCCAATTCAGAATTGAGGTTATGTGTTTTTCATCGGTTGAATTCGAATTTTCCTTCTTCTGATGACAGCGCTGCCTATGACTCAAACGAGTACTTGCTTTTTCTCTCTACTTTGTTTTTCTCTCTATTTTATTTTTCTCTCTACTTTCATCTGTCATACGCCACACCCTCGATGCTGTGCACACCATCAGGAGGAATATTAACGTAACGTCGATTTAAAAACGCAAAGCAAATATGAGATTTTGTTTGTTGTTTATGCGGGGTAAGTGCTTTGATTTTATTAACGTCCTTTTTTCCAAATTTGAACGATCTCTTGGATAGAATTAAGAGCTCAAGATAAATTTTTTTTGTAATTTTTATATCGAATGTCAATATTGCACGTAGTCCTAAAAGTATGCTATAAAAGATTTTTTGAACCAAAGGCGGTGGAACTTTTAGCCTTTGCTCAAATTAGAATATTCTGTGAAAAAGAAATAGAGAAAAAATATATATTCATTGAATATACCCTTAAAAAAAAAAAGGGAAAAACCTGTAAGAAAAAGTTAAGCAAATCTGAGAAAACTGAAATTGTTACGCTCTTACCAGTGGTAGGCTGAGTAAGCGCAAATGCGGGTGAAACTTAAAGCTCACATATTTTTAGAAAATTGGATTTTGAAGTTGAGATTGGATTTGATTAACGTAAACTTTTTTTTGAATTCTTATTTACAAGTTTGACTTAACCTAACGTAATGCATTTTATATGTAGCTTATTATTTTTAAGACTTATTTTTGCTGTTAATACTATGAATCTGTAATTAAAATGTTTTCTTATTGAATATGAAATGAGCTAAATCTTTGGAAATATTTTTTTTCTTTTTGTGCATTTCGTCGATGATGGTTTTTATTGATCACAGATACTGTCGTACCTTCGAATTGAGTGACTGTGTTCCGATTTCTTTGATGATCATTCCGATTTTTAGATTCGCTTTGCTTAGTATGATTATGAAATAAAAACCGTATAGTGGATGTGACTTTGCCAAGGACACCCGGGTCGTAAGATGGTAGGCGACGCGTGAAGTGATGGCGTAAATCAAACATTTCATTGGGGGGTTACTACAAACTCGAGAACACGGTAATCCAGGATGGTATCGTTCAAGAATTTATTTTCTTTGGTATGATACCGAGGGAGGGAAAATCCTCAGACGAGCTTCTACATCGGTGCTCTCCTCACTTTGAATCCTTATAGGAATTTTTAATTTTTAGGACGAATAGGACATTTCAGGCTTCGCTCGAATTTTCGTACAGTAACGGCATGAAAACGTAACGGCCGTCCATGATTCTGACGCAAGAACCCCCCCTCCGACGAGCTAGTTTTGGCTATGCAAGCATGCCAAGCGGTCGTGAGTCATGGACAACCATCTGCCTCGCTATCAGGACTTTCTTAGTGTCCCTGTAAGCGCTGAGAAATAACGATAGTGCAAAGGGTGGATGGTCAAAAGGAAATATCTTGGGTTGGGTTGATGACATCCGTACTTATGGTACTGTGGGTGTGATTGATCCTCGGCTCAGATGTCCTTCCTCGAATATCACCTCGAGGGTACGTTACAAATGAGGCTCTATTAAAATGTGGATTGGCAAGCCTTCCTACAATGCCTTTGACTATAATTCAAAAGCATGTTTATTTTTCCAATTTAACACCATCAAAATCATAAACTACTAACAAACTAGTCTGCTTTTATTTGAACGCCAGTTTTTAACCAAAATTTAATCCTTAATGATAAGGACTGCAAGGATACCAAGCCCGTCTCTTTCTCTCGTTTGAATTTGTTTTTTACATTTGTTTAGCTACTTCTACACAATGGCTTCGTTTCTTTTTCTAAGTTCCAGCTCTTGTATTATATTCGCCTTAAAACACTTCCAATGCTCAATTTATGTGCACCTCCCAGATGTGTTCCTATAGGCTCACTCACGTATCACTCGCTTCGTGTATAAGACACTATCGCGATGGAGTACTCACTTCCCTATGCTTTGACTAGAGCTAAATGGATTTCTTATTTCTTTCGCTTTCTCAAAAACGAATTTTCAAAACGATTGTTTGAATTCGATTCAAATAAAGAACGCGTGTGTACGTGAGAAATGGTTACTTTCTCAAAAGCAAATTTTTCTTACCTATCCTCGTATGCATCATGTCAAGAGGGTTGTTCAAATAATAAGTTTTAATCGTATTTTATTTTTCCAACCCCCGAAATTTTTTGAATTTTTGAACAAAGACGTGAGTATAATTTGGAATGAGCCTCGTGCATGATTTGCCTGCAACATTATTTGACAATGTAATTTTTTTTTTTCTTTATCCTGTGAAATTTGCTTACTCAGGAGCGAGTTGAAGGAGGAACCTTGATTGGGTAGAAAAGAAAGAAGAAGAAGAAATACGATGTGTCACTTCACTTTTTCCCTGTGGCATTCAATTTGAAAAGGAACAAAGACAGCAGTCCTTACAACAAGCTCCTTCTGTGCTTTAAAAACAAACAAAAAATATAGAAACACGTTCATAATGAAGGTACCAATTTTTTGGTCAAAAGATTCCACCTCCCTTTGGGTTATACTCGTATCTACAACAGTTGCAACCACAGTTTCGTCAACATTTCATCAAACTCGCTTCACATCTGTTAGAGCAAACCTGACTGCTAACAAAGCCGCAGTGTACAAATGTACACGTATCACCAGGATAACTGCAATGCTTTACGAAGTCCCGCAATACGGACAACATAGTTAATTGCCAACTGTCCAACAGTATCTATTTGAGCACTTAGACCTTTCATCGTTCCATTCTGTGCTTTCATCTCAACCAAGCTAAGCAGCTGGTTCTACCAAACAACGACCACACTACTATACAGCTGGCTCACGGCAACACAGGATATTTGTTTTCGAGGATGTGAAAATAAATACCATTCAACGTCCATTCCTCGGCATTATATGTTTCCGTTTGAAGATGCCACTGGCTTTTCTCTCACCCAATATCTCTTTTGCCATTTCACCCAAATGTGGAAAGGAATTGTTTCTGCAAAAGGAATGAAATAAAATAAAATGAAAAATCAGAAAAAGTAAAAGAAAGAAAACCAAGCGGAAACCCCAACGAAAGTGGCGAATTATTTCCTCCTATCGATTGACCAGAACGAGGAGTAGACTCAGAGTAGCTTGCTGTCTTTTTCTTACTTCTGCTGACCATAACTTAATGGGGATATAGACATAGATGCAGGTTGATGCACATTCTAAAACAAACACGGATACACAAACAAACACACAGTCACGATCCTGCACAAATATTAGAGAGATGGAGAGACCTTCGTTTAATTTATAAATTGCAAAAGAATTCCATGGTCAGGCAAACATGAAAACCATGGCAAAAGTCAAACATAAAACTGGAGACGCCCGAACAACCGTGAGATGAGTTTGGGGAAGAGAAGACACAAGCATAGGTTTTAGTGTTTCAAAGTGGTGAGAGCAAATATCAAAAGAATATTTACTCCAATGCACTTTACATCAAAAGAGATAGCTTACTTAATTTCGCTTCAAAACAAACACTTGGATATAGAACTCGTTGGTTTGCATAACTGAAGCAGTTTTATTCTAAACGGACTCAATTTGATTCGTTTTATTGGAAATAAAAAACAAATACGCGGAAGTGATAGTGACAGCTACAGCAATAGCGATAGAAACAGCGACAGTGATAGTGATAGTGAAAGAGATTGTGAAAGCGATAGTGAAAACGATAGTGAAAGCGATAGTGAAAGCGATAGTGAAAACAGCAGTAATATAGTAGCACAATAGCGACATTGATGGCGACAGCGTAAAAAATTAATGGTGATAGCGACAGTGATGGAAAAAATAAAGTTACAATGAATAGTGATACCGACAGTGACATCCATGACGACAGCATTGGCAGTAGAATAGCGTTGATGGCGTAAGCGAAAATGACAATGAATAGTGATAGCGACAGTAACATCCACGACGAAGCAATGACGACAGCATTGGCGACATTAGCCCTGCTCACACTGTACAATTGGTTGGACAAACCTAGGTTTGACAAACCAATGCTTGATAGTGTGAACTCTTCATACGACCGCTTGTCCAATTTGTTGGATGGTTTTCAAAAATTTTTGAAAATCTAGAAGTTGGATGGAGTGGAAGGGTATGTGACATAAAGTTGGACGACAAGCTTGATAGGTGTGAACGAAAACTACATCAGACCATCCAACTTCCATCAAACGAAGTCTGTCCAACTAATTGTACAGTGTGAACTGGGCTAATGACAGTCAATGACTGCGATAGCGGAAGGCAGTAGTAGGCATGAAAATAATATAGAATATAGAACTCGTTGGTCTGCATAACTGAAGAAGTTTTGTACAAAACGGATTCATTTTGATTCGTTTTAATAGAAGTAAAAATTAAATATTACGAGGTGATAGTGACCATTACAGCAATAGCGATAGATAGATAGATAGATTTAGGGGACGGGTAGAGCTTGCTCAGCTCCGGGCACTGCGGTGTCTGAATGAAACCTATTGTGCCAGACCATGTGAGGTTTCAGGGCAGTTCTCCAGCTCCTGAATTGAACCAGATGTTAGCAATCTTCTGTGGGTGAATGAGTTTATCTAAGGGGATGATCTCATAGTCAAGTATTTCCTTTCTAAGTCGGAAAAAAAGTGCTGAACATTCTGTAATAATGTGTAGAGATGTTTCTTCATTTTCGAGGCATAGTCTACAAATGGGGTCTGCTACCAGCCTCATTTGGTGAAGATGTTTCTTTAAAGAACAGTGACCGGTTAGTAGTCCTGTGCAAATTTGTAGGGTTTTCCTATTGAGGTTCAGTAGGAATTTTGATGTTTTTTCAGTATATTCTGGCAAAACGAGTTTTGAACAGATTAAGCCGGATGAGTTACTTCAGTCTTTATTTGATTCCTCCAGTAGGATGTTCTTGGCATTATGTTTGAAAGTGCTTTTATTTACACCGCAGAAGGGTTCAGGGCCGACGAATGGTTTAGATGCGCCGTCTTTAGCTAAGATGTCTGCCTTCTCGTTATCATCATAGCCTTTGTGTGCTGGGATCCAGTGGAGGATTACAATGTTTTTCCTTGTTAGTTCAGAGAGTGACATGACTGTCTCTTGGACTAGTTTGGATGTTATGATAGGTGAGCTTAACGCCTATAGTGCAGCTTGGCTGTCTGAAAAAATGAATATTGATTTGTTTTTCGTGTTCGATGAACATATTATTCTTGAATATTCGTTAATGGCAAAGACTTCAGCTTTGAAAATGGACGAGTGACTGCCCAGACTGACTTACTGAGAAATTCGTTCTGATACAGCCGCTTAAAATGCCAGAACCTGTACCAGTTTCCATTTTGAGCCGCCCGTATACCAGACCATATCTTGCCTTGAAGGATGAGGCTATGTGTTCTCCCAGTCTTCCCTAGGGGGATGACAATGGAGAAATTGAGTTTGAAGTTGTACATGGGAATAATATCATCCAATCACATACAGATGACCTTTCGGGTATGGATGTGATTTTATGTGTCCTTGATGGAAAACACGGTGTGTCGCCAGTCTTGCTTCCATTTTTGTGAAGAGGTGAATTGGAGGTAGTCCTACAATGACGTTTAGAGCGTATGTTGGTGTTGTACGCATGCACCCAGTAATGCATGTTGTTGCCAATCTTTGAATCTTTTCAAGTTTTTTTATTGTCGTTATTTCTTTTGTTTTTGTCCACCATACAACGGCTGCGTACGTTATTGTTGGTCTGACTACCAGCGTATATAGGTCGTACATCATTTTAGGTTTTAGACCTTAGTTTTTCCCGCATACGCTTCGACAAGTCCAAAGGGACTTGGTTGCTCTGTTGGAAATGAGTTCTAGTTGAGGGTTCCATGATCCCAAAGTATTTTGATTCCTTGGAAAATGGTATTGTTTCCCCATAGAGATTGGGGGGTATTAGAAGATTTAGTTTTCTTCTTTTTGTAAACAGGACAATAACTGTCTTACGGGGATTGACAGAGAGACCTTCATCTGAGCACCAGCTTTGTACTGTGTTCAGAGCTGTCTGAAGTTTTCTTGATATTAGTGTTTCTGATGAGCCTTGTATGACAATTGCTAGATCATCTGCAAAGCCCACTGCATAGATGCCTTGGGTTGCAAGTAATCTTAGTAGGCTGAAAGGACTCCACCTTGTGGGCAGCCGCTTGTTGCTAGTGCTGAAATTTCCACTTCTTCGATATTGCTGTGGATAATTCTGCTGTTTAACATGGACATTATCCAATTGCGAATCACTTGTGGAACGTTGTGGTGCCTTAGAGCACGGTCTGTGGACACAAAGGAAGTGTTGCTGAAGGCTCCTTCTATGTCGAGAAATGCCACTACGCAAAATTTCCTTTCTATTGATAGAAAGTTCGATCCTAGTAACTAGGTTATTCAATGCGGTTTCCGTTGATTTCCGGATGTGTATATCAATGAACTTCTCCATACATTTAAGGACGAATGACATTAGACTGATTGGCCGAAAGGATTTAGGGCTTGGATCCAGATTCCTTCCCGCTTTTGGCAAGTAGATAACTGTTACTCTTCTCCAGCTTTCTGGTATGTGACCAAAATCTAGGCTGCAAGTGAACAGTTTTGATAGAATGGGAGCAATTAGGAAGGGAAAATGCCCATTTGATGTTATTGGTGTTGCAGATTTGTCTGGCCGTTGTCCAGTCTTCCCTAGATTTAAACATATGCTGTTCCCTTTGGGGTGATAGGTTTATTGCTGTGACTATAATGATAGATTGTGGAAAGTGGGTGTCTATTAGGAGTTTCAGAGTTTCTATTTTGTTGTTAGTCTGAGAGCCGTTTTCCTCTCAAGGGTACCTAGGTTTGTCGGCTTGTCGGACGCGAGAAAGAAACAGCGATAATGAAAGCGATAGTGATAGCGACGGCGATAACGACAGTGAAAGCTATATTTATAGTGACAAATAAAGCAACAGTAATAGCTACTGTTACAGCTACATCAAAAGCAGCAGAATAGCGACAGCTGTAGCAACAGTGATGGCGACAGCAAAAGCGACGGTGAATAGAGATAGAGACAGTGACAACGGAAATCACTTCTTGCGATAGCGGAAGCCAGTCGTGGGTATGAAAATGATAGCCGCAGTAGTAGTAATAGTGACACTAAGAGCGATATTGATAGCGACTGTAAGCTATATGTCCAGACGGCGCCGGCGCCGGCGGTAGCGGAACTACTCATGTAGCGAAAACCAGAACAAAAATAACAGAGTAGCAATTGTGCAAGACATACTGATATTTAAGATCTGAGGTTTTATTGATGACAGCCATGACACGATACGAAGACAGTACCAACGAAAAGTACGAACTACATGACTTTGATACCGACATCCAGAGCCACTACAACAATAATAATCTAATAACGACGCCGATGAAGTGAAAGTAATTCTAAAAAAAATGACGCATCACCCTTCAACATTCTTGAGCTCTGGCGTAGTTCTCAGAGCTCTGTATTCTTTTAAATCCAACCACGAAAATATTGCCTGTTGCGTGACATAGTTCACAATGCTTTTCCTGTATAATCGAAGCTCAGGATTCCCTCAACACCCATTGCAGTATTTTGGCTCTGAATCAAGCACATTCCATTCCGCTATTGCATTCCGTACGAGATGAAAAATGCCAGCAACGTAAAGCGCTCAAAAATCCCACCAAATCCCTACGCCCTGCAGTCATAATTGTTTAAACTTTTGCAATAACGCAGTCGGTATTTTGGCAACCATAGCACAACTAACATAGCTACGAGGCCTACAATCCAAAAACACATTCACATGCCACACACAAAAAAAAAAACAAATTTACCATAAAGAACGAACAGCAACAAAAAAACAATCCTTGCGCTGAGCCACCCGGCTGCATTCTCTAAAAGCGAATCGTTTCCAATCGAATGCGATTAATTGGAATCCGCATATCAATCTCACTCGGGCACACACCCTGCCGGCCCAACAGGAAATAAAATATCAGCCCTGTTTGCCTTGCAGCAGCAAAGATAAATATGAACAACAACAGTTTCGTGTTTGTGACGCGCTGTCCTGAAATTATTATCTTCGTTGGTGTTCGCTGTTATTGTTCGGCCTCCTACGTTCTACTGCACCGCACCCTAACCAATTGCTAACAAACAATTACAGCAACAATAAATTGTTGTTCTGTTGATGTCGCTGTACCATTACGTTTTTTATTACAACTGTACCGTTAGGGTGCTGCTGCGTGGACTCTATTGGAATTCTCGCAGGATTCTATTTGCTTTCGAATGCCTGCATTTTGCTAAATTCAATTGATGATTCCGATTCCAATTCCCAACAAAAGGGAATAGCATCGGCATGGCGTATATGCAATCTGGAATTCCAGTATTCGCAGTGGGAGGTTAGTTTGTTCAACAGCCTAGGCTCCACCATCATCAACGGGCGGCGATGTTGACCCCATCGCAGTGAACTTAGCCATGAACTACACCAGTCTTCTAAGCTGCTAAGCTTATGGCTACGAACTCGCATGTAGAAATCAGGTACGTCGTATTGCCCTAACCTCAACCCGCACTGATTTGCTTATATGTACAGAAAATATTGAATTCGCTGATCGATTAATCCGATTAGTGGATGTTGCACACTTTATTTGTGTATTGATTAAAATTTTGGAAATTGAGATCACAATCGGATTTACTAGGTAGCCGTTTTGTTGGTGTTGTCGATATTGTTTAACTGGAATGTGGTACAGTGAAGCAATAAATCGCAATTTGTCACACCTCAACTTCACTTGGCTAATCACGATTCTCATGAATTGCTGAATGGTTTACGTGGTAACACTATGTACAAATATTGTGGTGTGTCGGGTCTTTACGTGTGGAATTTGGTTTGACTTAGACTGCTTAATGTTTCTATATGTAAAATAAGTGCCAGAAATATCCCGAGTGAGTAAATAAAATTGGGTTTAGACTCATATTTATTAAAAGAGTTGAGAGTTCACCAATAGCAGCGCTCGCAATGCAACTGCATTGCAGGCAAACATATTTAAAAATACCAAACTAATTTCAATTGGAAGGACATTTTTTTTTGCACTAGGTAATGCTGTTTTTTTTATTACAAACGGTTCGGCAGAGAAAAAAATAGAACAAAATTGAAATTTAAGCAACATGACCCTGCCGCTCAGCTTTCCAACTTGTTCTACATTTGTCACTTTTCCCTTTTCCGCTCAGTACGTCGCCGTACCATAAATCGTGGCAAAATTTTTTTTAGCGTGAGAGTATGGCGATTAGAGGAACTAGAATTGCTAGTCCCAAGGACCTCTTTTGAAAACATTGAGAGACCTGTTAGCATTGCTTCAAAAAAGGAATTGTACCAATGAAGATGTTTAAAAAAAACTTTTAAGAAAATTTACAATTCTTTTAGTTTTAGAGGTGAGCTCTTTGATTTGTCTTTTTGGCAACTTCGTGGCCTATTGGTTAGTATGTCTACCAGTTGCGAGGCAGGTTCAATGAAAAGTTTTAACTTGCATCGCCTTAAGCGGGAAATTGACAAGTCCCCGAAAGTAATTGCACACTGCTTTGAAAAATTTTTCTAACTTAGGAGCTCGGAAAAGGCATAAAATTGAAGGTTGTTGAAATGAAGCTCTGTTGAGCCACCCTATTTAATTGTTTATCCTCATACGAATAAGTTAGTAAATGAATGAAAAAATCGATAAATACAGAAATAAAAGCAGCGTAGCAGAGTGCTGGAGCCCTAAACCCTAGCATATTTCTTTCAACCATATCCTGTGAGGAATGTAAAGGTTCTAAAAATGTTTGCCGATTTCGGCTAAGAATGTAAGCACTTTTCATGGCACGGTAAGTAAGTAAGTAAGTGAATTCATTTATTATCCGTTTTCTTATTTAACAATGAGTTTAACAATGAATTTAGAGCTATGGCATTGCCGTCAGCTCGGTTAGCAGTGCTTGTAAATTTATTTTATTATTGCTTATGGTCTCTTTCGTTTAATTTTTATACGAGAATTCGTTATGCAAATTCACTGATCAATAGTGCATTGTATGTATACGATTCCGATAGGTAATTGCATGGGTTTCTCAGTTGAGTCCGTTCAAGATTTCAATTGCCTCTTTCATGGACAGTGTCTTTTTTCCGAAGTATATCAGGCGTTGTTAAGAAAAAGCTGGGCATATACTTAAAAAGTGAAAAGAGTCTTCTTTAGCTTTAAAATTGCATATTGAACAATTAAAAAGAGTATTTCACATCTTATTTTGAAAATGAGGGATATTTCTCTGTAATTGTACACGTCGCGAAAATAGCTCATCTCTAGCAAATTAGTGTTGAGCTGTGAATATAATATTCTACTCTCAGAGTTACGAGCTCTTACTGAGATCAAAAAAGGTGTGAGCTGAAATCTATGTTACGAGTTAGTTTCACTCCCAAATACTTATACTCGCCTACAATATCCTAGTGCCTTTATAGGTCCAATTGTTTCTGGTTTGGGTTCTGGTGGAGCGGTCAAATACCATTACTTTAGATTTGTTAATGTTAATAACAAGACCCCATTCTTGACAAAAGTCTGACAAACGATTGATCATGAGTTGAAGATTTTCTAGAGACTCCGACAGTATGACCAGATCATCAGCATACATTGGTACATTAATTCTTGAACCGGCTAAATTGATTCCTCCTGGTAGACAGGTAATCACATCCTTTATAAAAATTGAAAACAATAGCGCACTTAGTGGACAACCTTGTTTTACTCCATTATTTGTTTCAAACCAGTCAGATAGTGTAGATCCGTCCCATACAGCTGCTTTTGACTCCGTATAAAGTCTTTGGATAACGTTGATGAATTTTGTTGATATACCTATTCTTGAAAGTTTATAAATGAGGGCATTTCTGTTGATAAGATCAAAGGCTGCTTTGAAGTCGACAAAGAAGGTATAAACCTTTTTATTTCTTGCTTGGAAAGCTTTAATAATTGAAGTTAATGTGAATAAATGATCAATCGTCGAGTAAGCCTTTCTAAAGCCAGCTTGAGATTCAGATAGTACAATTTTAACTTCTACCCATGTTTCGAGTCTTTTTACTAGAACACCACAGAATATTTATATTTATTTATTAATATATTTGATGCAATGTTAAAAATTACATAAAATGAAGCATTGAGGCACTAACAAATAAGCCATCAGCCTACGCTCAAATTTGAAAGAAATGGTTTACAAGATTATGATGTTTAGTTACATTTGTATGAATTTTGTTTTGCATATTCTAGAGTTTAGATTTACTATACTTATTTATATTTTGTTAAACAAATTACATTGTTTTAAAAATTCTATGGCTTTTAGACAATTTTCTAGGTTAGGATTTTTGATGAAGTTAATGTGGTCGGTCCTGTGGGCGGCCGATTGGAGTTGTGGACAGGTCGTCAAGATGTGTTCTACCGTAATTTTTTGAGGGTTGTTGCAGAAGATACAGGAGATGATGGTTGCATTTTTGTCGATGAGGTGTATATGCGTAAGGTGCGTATGACCTAGTCTTAGTCTAGTGATGGCTCTCAATTCAGGTCTTTTGAGTGTATTAGGTAGGTGAACAGGCAAGCGAAGAGGGTTTATTAAGTTGGTGTAATAGCTGTTTATGTTTTTGAAATGCTGGAGTGATTTCTCAACTTGGGAGCGTGTAATTATTTTTAGGAAATCGGCTGGGTTGGAGACGTTGGATTGATATACGGGAGAGTTAGTGGCCAGTTTTGCTGCAGCATCTGCTGCGTCGTTACCTGGAATGTTGACATGTCCTGTGCCCTATTTCACCAACTCACAAATTTGTAATTACAAGCGATTTTTAACAAAGTTTGTGGGTTTTTGTAAAAATATTGTTTCACCAAACTTTGTTAATTACAATATTGCAGTTGTATTTTACAAAAGGAAATTTGTGGAAAAATTTCCTTTTCGGTTTCACCAATACAAAATTAAAGTTGTACTTTACAAGTAACAAACTTGTTTATATAACACTAATTTGTGAGTTTTCATTTCACCAAAGAAAATAGACTTACAAAATTTGTTAGGTTTGCAAGAATATTCTACAGGTGAAGGTAGACGTGTAATTTTTGTTACAAATTTGTAATTCCTAACTTTCATTACAAAAATGTTTTTGCGACGAAGGCATAGAGTAGCAATAACAGCCAAAGTGATGATATTTTGATAGTGAAAAAAGAATTTATCGGCCGCGTATAAATTATGATATATTTAAGTTATTTCATTTTAGTGAAAAATTTCGTATGAGTCGATGTAAAGCAGAGGATATAATTTCAATTATTGGACCGCAAAAAACCACTCGAGTGATTTCTAAGTCAACAGTTTGCGGATGCGTACATAGAGTTTGCACCGCAGTCGCCAGTTTAATATTCGAAAACATAATATGCTGGCCTAACGAACATCAATATTTCCAGTCTATTGATGATTGAGACTGCAAAAAATTAAGAATGTTTTTCCATTTTCTTACTTTGTCTGAATGTATCAAGTAATCGGAAAACGTTCCGAACAATATATCTTTTTTATCTCTGATCAAAGAGGCTGCAAATATTATATTTTCCTTGTTAGTTTTGATATCTACGCAGCACAACGTTCAACAATATTGTGAAAAAACTGTTATAAATAACAAGTTATTTTTGATGCCGGTGCAACAGGAATTTTGATCACTTGTGACCTACAATTCATTTTTCTACAGCTTTATTAGAATCAATCACAAGTTTGTGAAATAAGATCTTGCACTTGGTGAAACAAGAAACGGGTTTACAAATTTGTAATTGTAGATTACAACTACAAATTTGTGGTTGTAACTTTCATTTTGGTGAAATAGGGCACTGGTATCCAGACGAGTTTCATTTTTGAAACGTGTTGGCAGAGTTTGTTGCGGATGTCATTGATGGGTATCAGTCTGCAATTTATGTTTTGGATGGCGTTCAAGACTGAAAGGCTGTCAGAAAAAATACAGAATTTGCCTCTTCGTTGTTCAGCGTATTCAATTGCGCTTAAAATTGCTGCTGCTTCGGCTGTAAATATGTTGCTGTGGTGGTGGAGACTTTGGGTTAGGACGGTGTTGAGATTTTGGTCAACAATTGCGAAGGCAATATTATTGTTGATTACTGAACCATCAGTGTAGAGAAAGTTGAAATTTTGTTTGAGTAAGTGGTGTACCTTTTCGTTGAACAGTTGCTTGAATTGGCTAGGGTGGAGGTTTGTTTTTTTATAATCCGAGAGTTGAGTGTCGACGCTGCTGTTCTGTAATGTCCATGGTGGGAAACGGCCTGGCTTTGTTTTAGCGATTTTGAGTGGGATGTTAAGCTCCTTTGCTGTTTGTGAAGCCTTAAATATAGTGTGTTCCAATTTGGGTTTAGTCTTGCGTTTGATCGTTGCCAAAAAATCTTTATGAAGTGGAGATCCATTTGAGGTAATTAGTTTTGGAATGAGTTTGGCGGTTTGTTGGTCTCTATGTTCCTCTAGCGGTAAGAATCCGGATTCGGCAAGAAGGTTAGGAATGGGTGTTGTACGAAAAGCGCCTAGTGCTATCCTCATTGAGGCGTTAAAATTAGATTTTATTTTGTTAAATTCACTCTTTGCACAGTAACCGTAGGGGTTGGGGTCAGAATTCTGCCGGGGTCATAATTCTTTTTTCAAAATTCTGCTTTCAGAATTCTGCTTTTCAAAATTCTGCTTTTCAAAATTCTGTTTTTCTAAATTCTGCTTTTCAAAATTCTGCTTATCAATATTCTGCCAATTATAAAGAAAATGAAAGTTTGGAAAATGTTAAAAAGCGCGCGCTTTTTAACATTTTACAAACTTTCATTTTCTTTATAATTGGCAGAATCCTCATAATTGGCAGAATATTGATAACAATTGTTCTTACTCTCTCCTAGTTATTTACTTTCTTATACTCTTGCTTATTAAAGAATTAGAAAGTAGAGAAGTAGTTTTATGATTTCCTCAGTGTCACTCTCTTACTAAAAAAAAAAAAAAATTACATAACTCATTTAGTCTCATTAGTGTTTTCGCTTCGAAAGTGTTAAGATTGAAATATAAAAATGAATGTGTCAATCGTTAAATCAAATAAAGGAAAAAATAAATTATGTGTGGATGGATATATGTTCTACTTTGAAAAGTTTAATAAGTGTAAGCATAATAACTGGGCATGTGCGAATCGTTTAAAAGATAAATGCGGATTGCGAAAAATATTGTTCTATTTGGTTTTGTATAGCTTTATGTTATGTTTTTTTTTTTTGTTCATTCATGATAAAGTTTCTTTTTTATTGTTTTTTTTTTGTTCATTTTGTTTTTGTTCTGAAAATAAAAATTTAAAAAAAAATCAGCAGAATTTTTTCCTTTTAAATAGGCAGAATTTTGAAAAGCAGAATTTTGGAAAGCAGAATTTTGTCAGCCAGAATGAAAAAAAAGCAGAATTTTGAAAAGCAGAATTTTCATTTTAAAAGCAGAATTATGAAAAGCAGTATTTTGCAGCCAGAATTTTGACCCGCTCCCTAACCGTAGATTGGAAGTCCGTATTCAATTTTGGATAAGATTATTGCACGTACCACGTTAAGGATGGCATTGGTGTGAACATTGCTCTTTTTGCTGCAGAGGTATTTAATTATATTTAGCCGTGAAGTTAGTCCATTTTTTAGTTGCTGGATGTGGGAGCCCCATCTATAAGCTTTGTTTAAATGAAGTCCTAGGACTTTCATTGTATCTACACTGACTGGTGTTAGATTGTTAAGGATTAAGGAGAAGTTTTTGCAGCTTGTTTTTCTGCATATGTGCAGTTGTTGGCATTTTTGGGTTGAAATTTTAGCGCCAGAGTTTTTTGCTACCACAGAATAATTTTGCTACTACATTCATGAAAGAAATTCCACGGTAGTTTTCAACATTGCATAAATCATCTTTTTTGTGAATTGGGAAAATAACGGATCTCATAAAGGATGAAAGTAAGTTATTTCGATGGATCTGCCAATTGCTCACAAAAGGTAACAATTTCACAAACAATTTCATTTTTCTGGGATTACAACCACAAACTTCTGCGCAACAAATAGCCATGGTAGCCTTTACGCCACGTACACTAACGCTACCTCGTATATTAACCGCGATATCTTATTTTCAAATCACGAAAAACATCAAAAGTGACCTTAACATCTTCAATTACGTCCTAAAGAAAAGCGTCTATGAAAACTTTGGCGCCAATGTCAAAGTATCACCAGTGAAGTTCGTAACAGCAACAGCCAACAGTCTCTGGTGGCTTATTTTCAGCGTAAGCGCACAAACCCCAGAATACTTTCAGTTTTGAAAATTACTTCGAAATAAGTTTATCGACTCCAAGAGATCGGCACTTTGGCTTTCAAACTTTAAACTGAAACAGACGGATCACTTTACACTACTCGAAAAACTTCAGCGTTTTTTCAACGTTATATGTACGTGTTTATGAAGTTTAGGAATCAGTATCATTTTGTAGTTGTCAAATAACGATCCGAAAGACTTTGCAAGATTTAAAAAGGTAGCACATCTAAACACCGTCATGCATTTGCAATTTTTCTCACAGCAAGTAAAGCGGCGCGAGGCAAGTCCTTTAATATCGTGTCGCAGTACAGTTTTTCGGCTCAGTGACGTATAAGACAAGGCGGGCGACATTGAAGAATTTCAATTAGTTAATTGAACTTCTTCAATGGTGACATATTTATTCTTACCACAATGAATATGATGAGGGCAACAGAAAGAGCAGAGCCAGCCTTACACAGAGCAAACGAATAAAAGTCTAATATTAAAAACAATACTCAAAAAAAGCCACAGTGAACAGCGCCTTACGTTATTTCATTCCTGAAAGTACTTACTTCCCTGGGTCGGCTTTTAGGAGCACAAAAGATATTTGCAATCCGAGTGAGGTACTGCCGCTTGAGGTTGTATCTTATCCAATCTTATGACTGCATTACACTTCAAGGTGAACCTGGGTCTGGTAAAACATCTTTCGATAACAACTTCGGTTTTTGGGAGAGCTCTCTCCAGTTTCGAACGCAAAGTCAGTTGAGTTCTTCTTCCACTTAATTGTCCCACCATAGACGAAGTCTTCGTTATCCGCAACTTCCCTGCAATGTGCTTTCGAAATACCGGCACGTCTATCCCGTCGAGCCGGCACGTGTATCCCTTCTACTTGTCCCAGCCCTCGCAGTCTCGTGTAGTTATGCCCATTTCCCCTCACAGCTCATTAAGTTCTTTCTTGAATCTTCTTCTTCACAGAATGTCTTCACATACGGAACCAAAGATCATTCAGAGTACTATTCTTTTGAAACGACCAAAAGAGTTTCCTCATACGCTTTAGATAAGGTCCTGTGCAGTATAGCAGAACTGGGATGATAAGAGTCTTATAAAAGATTACCTTGGTTTTCAGAGAGGTGGCCTCATTTCTCAATTGGCTTCTTGAAATGGAATAGCAGCAATTGGTTACCCTTCGCTTGAACTGCGCATTGATGGATCCTAGGCAAACGAAGTCCTGTGATACCTTGAAGTTATGTCTTTCTATTGTGACCTTTTGCAAAGTTCATCGATGTTCTTTGTCGTTGTTTGATGCCAACACATACTTCGTTTCGCCCTCAGTAACCATCAAACCCATTTTCGACGCTTCTGTTCCAATGATCGCAAAAGCACCTAAGACATCACGCTCACTTCTTCCCGTTACGTCAATATCGTCTGTGCTAGCGAGTAATTGTACAAACTTTTGAAAGATTGCGCGCTTGGTGTTGGCAGAATCGCAGAATCTTTTCAGGTATGAGGAATCGCATGACAGTTTGTCGCCTTGTCCAAAAACTTTTTCGGCATCAATGGACCCGGTAAGATCTTTTTCTTTATACATTAATATAGCCTTCATTAATACTATGTTCTTCCATTTCTAAAGCATTCGTCATCCACCATTTGTCTTAAGAACGGTGTTAAGTCCTTTGCGCTACTTTACTTTGATAAGTTCTTATATTAAAGATAACTTCTTCTCCGTTCGGAAATCAGCACCCATGACAGCTGTTATAGAAAAATACTACACAATCATCATCCCAGAGCTTGTCTGGAAAATCATGAACCAATCAAGCATTTTATTCAACCGAATCCTTTTGGCACATTTGTTTCCGGTAAATAAATGTCTTATTTTACACAACTGCTTCTTCAACAAAAGAAAAGCCCTCTTACATCTTTGGAAATTTGTGTACGTACATCATCCCTCACCATATACGTTTGACGTGCAAACGAAAATATAGGAAAAAAAAAAAACAAACCAACCAAAGAATGTAACAAACCACCAAGAGGAAAACTTAAATGTACAATCCACACGTTCGTTTCCTCTAATAGCGCATAGGACATTGAGTAAATACTCCTGATTGTATGCAAATGTTTTGTTTTATTTATGAAGCACCAGAAAACCTCATAGTTTGTTTCTTACTGGACGGGTGAATTGCAAAATCCATCTAACAACGATGTGTTGTTGTTGTTGCGGACTGACGATGACGACGGACGACTACAACGACGATTACGATGACGATGCTGTTGAGTTACAAGAGATTTAAAAAAGCAAAACATTTATAGGAAACATGTATTTGGTCGGGTTTGTTGTTTCGATTTCCTTGTCTTTGGGTCATGTTTAAGAAATAAATTCCAATTTGAATGGCTCGGTCTGAGAAAAAATAGAAATGACAAACACAAAAATACAGTCTTGGTAAAGGATTCTTGAGAAGGACGTCCGGACATGGTGATTGTGATCACATGGCAGGTAAATTGTGAATCTATTTGTTTTGAAAGAAAGTCTCTTTCTGTTTTTTTTTTTTAGTTTTTATTTTGTAGTTTTTTTTTATGATGGTTTTCTTTATTTTGTTTGTATCCTTTCAAGACTGGCAATAAATTGGAATGATGCGAAATGGAGAGCATATGATTCTATTCATTTAAGAAATTGTGCAGGCAATTTGAATTGTTTACATTTCTGGAGACATCCAGATATGTGAGCCTTGTTTGATGATGCAATTTAGTTATTCTGCCCGTTCAATTAATGTTCACAATGGGCTTTTGCAAATATAAAATACTAGAATTGCATTGCTGATTGGGACTGCTGCGATGTAAGAACTTAGAACCTTGTTGATGTGATAGAAATCAGCTCATGTTGGAAAAGAAAACGCTAAGCTCGAATGTTGTTTTCTTTAAATTCTGGACACACCGCAGCTCCTCCGGTGCAATATCGACGCAATTGCAATTTTTTCTGAAATTGAGTTAAAACGCCATAATGTCCCAAATTAAAAGTTTTATACGTGGTAAAATCGACGTGGTTGTATCTTTGCTAAAACTATAAAACTTTTCGGAGCAACAAAGTCGTAATAGTCAGTTGCGCGCTATAATTCGCAAATGGTTGTGCAAAAAGCATTAGAACGCAGTAACGTACGAAAGGTCAGAAAAAAAGAGTGTGTATTTAATAGAAACTTTTTCATTTTGATTTTGTATATTTAATATTTTAGTATAACAATGACATAACTGCACTTTGCGTCGTTGTTGGTGGATTTTTTTTTTTGTGTTTTAAGTGCACAAAAAAGTTTTGCGTCATTATAATTCCAATTTTGTGCTTAGCTGTCTTTGTCATTTTAGTTCTCTAATTTACTCAATATTATAAGAGCTTTTATAACAGCCTTTTCTAAATAAACAAAGTAAACAAAGCTTGTTTCAATTCCAAAATGCCCATTAATCTAGAGTACATTAATCCATTAATCCCATTAATCTAGAGTCTCAACTCTCACAAAAAATGAATTCTTGGATCAAAAATGACACAATTGAGGTTCTTCAAACCCTCCAAAAGCTCAAAACAGAAGCAAGTGAAAGATATAAAAAGTAATAATATGAACTCTAGCTCACTGCATAGTAAGCTATTATAAGGACTCTTGAAGTCGATTCTGTAGGCCTATTTAAGGGCGTTATTGAATTTTGAAGAAGCAAGCAAACTTTAAACGTGATTCCAGAACATTTAAGAAAATTGCATTTACGTCGTTACTGCACCAGAGGTGCGACACATGTTTGTAAGCAACGGAAAGATATAACCACACTTCTTTTAAAGGCAAACGTACGTGGGTTAACGCAAGTCTGCTTTTTATACAGAGATGAAAAAGACATCATCGAAAACTTTACTTTTGTATAACGCAGCTTTAACTACGTTACGTTACGAGTGTACTTGACAATATAAGACGAAACGAAATCAAGTTATTCAAACAACGCAACATCCTATCCAAAAATTAAAGCTTTTTTACATCAACAGGAATGTAACCATTACTCGCCATGCGACTAAATACAACTTTTCCGTAACGTAACTATGCAATGTTGCCCTATCCCGCACTATTCAGAGCAATTCGATAGGATTCGCCCCATTAAAAAAAAAAAAAATAAAACTCTGAGGAAAATTAATTATTTAGACTATTTCAACCAATTGAACATTTGACTGACTACTGAGGATCTGGAAAAATCACTTCTGCAGACTGCTTAACGGCGATGTGGAGACAAATTCCGCTGTCAGGCAGATTGCCCCATTCAGATTGGACGATGATCAAGAATGCTGTCCTCCCGACCTAGAAGAAGTTAAGCTTGCAATATGCAAACTTAAATCAAATAAGACTGCAGGTGCAGATGGCCTTGATGCCGAACTCTTCAAGGCAGCTGGAGACCAGTTGGAAAGGAGCATGCACCAGCTAATCTGCATGATATGGTCGGAAGAAAGCATGCCCGATGAATGGAACCTCAGTATCGTATGCCCGATCCTAAAGAAAGGAGACCCTCACAATTGCGCCAATTACAGAGGGATAAGCCTCCTTAACGTCGCTTATAAGATCTTGTCTGCTGTAATATGTGAACGTCTGAAACCCCACGTCAACAACTTGATAGGTCCTTATCAATGTGGTTTTAGACCAGAGAAGTCCACAATAGACCAAATTTTCACATTACGGCAGATCTTGGAAAAAACCCGAGAACATAATATCGATATTCACCACCTCTTTATCGATTTTAAGGCCGCGTATGACAGTATTTACAGAGACGAGCTGTACAGAGCCATGTCTAGTTTCGGCATCCCTGCAAAGCTCGTACGACTATGCAGGATGACTTTGGAGAATTCACGCTGCTCCGTCAAGGTCGGTAAAGAACTCACCGAGACCTTTGATGTCGAAAAAGGTTTTAGGCAAGGGGACAAACTGTTATGCGATTTCTTCAACATCATACTTGGAAAGATTTTAAGAGACTCAAACGTCAACACCAGAGGAACAATCTTTCAAAAGTCTGTACAATTACTCGCCTACGCAGACGATATTGACGTAATGGGCAGAAAAAAGCGTGATGTCATAGGTGCTTTTGCGAGCATTGAAACAGAAGCAGGTTTGATGGTTAATGAGGGCAAAACGAAGTATATGTTGTCATCAAACAAGGACACAGAACATCGACGAATTGGACAAAACGTCACAATAGACAGACATAACTTCGAGGTAGTACAGGACTTCGTCTACCTAGGATCCGCTGTAGACACGGACCAACCGTTGCTTCTTTGGGTTAAGAAGGCAATTGAGAAACAAAACCCTCTCTAGAAAAACCAAGGTGACCTTTTATAAGACCTTAATCATCCCAGTCCTGCTGTACGGTGCGGAAGCATGGACCTTATCGAAAGCGGATGAGGAAACCCGTGGTCGTTTCGAAATAAAAATTCTACGAATGATCTTTGGTCCCGAAGACAATGTGTGAAGAAGAAGATACAACAACGAGCTGTATGAGCTGTACCGCGACATGGGCATAGCCAGAAGAGTACGCATCGCGAGGCTACGATGCGGTGGTTGGGCCATGTAGAGCCCAACCCAAACGCTCTGGCTCGTCGGGTTTTCAAAAGCACATTGCAGGGAAATCGCGGAAGGGGTAGACTTCGTCTTAGGTGGCGCAATCAAGTGGATGAAGACCTCAAACGACTTAGAGTGCTCCCCCGAAATCAAAGTCGTTACAGAAGGATGTTGGTTGAGGCCCAGGTTACCCCGAACTGTAATGCCCTCCTAAGTAAGTAAGTTAGCCAAATGGCAGAGAACATTTTTAGCAAAGCAGTAATGACTGAGTAAATGAACATTGTCACTGCAGTGCTGGGTTTGTAAAAAGAAACAGCAAAGCTTTTGCGATTTTTCAAGTATTTCACTGTCAGATCACAACAATGATGGAGGCAATTATCTACCCGCCTTCAAAAAGGTAACTTTAACTTATTTGATATTGAATGTAGAATGGGGTGGTTAGTAGAACCAAAATACTGTGAAGATATGAATTAAAACAGCACCGAAGTCAGCGAACGTTTGAAATCTTGCGCTGGAACCAGAGAGACAGAAGCGATTTCACAAAATATAAATGCAATTTCAACCAAATGAATATTGGACGCAACGTAACGTTATCCTTTTTTTTTAAATTTTTTTTCAAACAAACAAAGATGAAGGAATTCTTGTTAAAAAGGTAAATTCAAAATTTGAATATTTTTGGCAAAGCGGCGGTGAATAACTAAACGAAAATTCGAAATTCAACGGGTTTATAAACAAACCAACAAAACTTTGGCTCTGGAACCACAGAGGTGATTTTTTAAACAATCCACCTTCAGTTCACAGAAATGATGGAGCCAATTACCGGATCTTAAATATAATGGCAATTTCAACCGACTGAATATTGGACGTAACGTAACGGTATTCTATTATCGAACAAACAAAAATGTAAAGGGCCTTGGTAAAAAGCTAATGCAAAATATTGTTAAGATTTTTGGTAGAGCGGCGAATAACTAAACGAACCTTCGGAAATCACCGGGTTAGTTAACAAAACCACCATAACTTTGGCTCTGGAACCAGAAGACAGAGGCGATTCTCCTGTGGCGAAACACATTCATATCGCTAATGTCAACACGGTGACATTCGACAGGTGGCGTTTTGACAAGTGCATGAAAGCACATCCTTGGTTCTTCCCTTTTTGTTCCAGTCGCTCGACTCGTTCACATCGCTTTCCCCATAATTTCCTACAATGGACTAGATTCTACCATTTATATCAACTCATTTAATAAAATAAGTTTAAATTGTTAATTAGTTTTTAATTTGGTTGGTTGTTATTATTAAAACAGATAACGTCTAACTCTAAAAACTTCTCCTTCAGTTCACAGAAATTATGGAAGAAATAAGATTGGACGTAACGTAACGATAATCTATTATTAAACAGACAAAGATGTAGGGGGTCTTGGTAAACAGCTTAAGTCAAAATATTGTGAAGGTTTTTTTAGGAAAACAGCAACTATCTCAACGAACGTTGAGAATTGAACACTGAGATAGTGAAAAAACAAAAACTCGCAAGGCTTTTGCGTTGGAAATAGAGAGAAAAAGTCGACTCCGCCAAAACATTCCACTAGCAGCTGATACGAATGGCGGAGGTCAACAATTGCCTGGCTTTATTTCAGACTCTCCTTTAAATGGCAGCTTAACACAAATCTACAAACTAACCATATGTTGAAAAATCTTCTCCCGAGTTTTGACTTGCAATAGAGTCCTTCTTATTAGCCAATAGCTTTTAGGCTAATTGGAAGGACTGACAAAATATTTTTTTCTTTTTGCACACAAATTATAAAATTGTGATTCGCACATTTTCATTTATTTCATGTCCTTTCCTGCATGACTTCCCATATTTTCACACTGATATGCAAAACAGAGCAGCCACAGCCAGAGAGCCATAACAAACGCGTTCGGCTCTGGCGAAGTCCCACAAGCCCATTTGTCGCATATCCTCCATAACCGCGTACTTCCAAATGGCAAAAGCAGGTTGTTGTTCCGACCTCACCATTTCGACTTCAGCCATTTGTTTGTTTGTCGTTCATGAAAAATAAACTTTTTTTTTTTGGTTTGTTTGAAAAACATAAAAAGAAAAATAACATTTCCAATGCCATAAAGCATAACACTCGTGTTTGCCAACCTAACGATAGTTCGGCCCGATAAAGAGCATAAATAATGTCAGGTTCCATAATACACTAATACACATATACTAGTACACTTCTATGTTTCACAAATAAACCCCCTCCAACCATGGTTAGTATTGCCCACAACAAATGGTCTCGAGCTCATGAACTGTGAGCATATCTGCAGCTGACATTGCCTGCTGTTACAATGACGGTTTTGTCCTTGCCATTGCCACCCAAATGTAATGGCCATTACTATTGGCTATCCCTGTTATACCCCGGTACGGACGCCATCGGTCGGTTCGGTTCGGTGCAGCATGGTTGCTAGTTGCCTCCTGTCAACTGGAACAATAACAGTGACAATGTTTTCGGTTAAGTCTAGGACCCTGATTTGACGTGAGTGCCAGTGATGGTGACGCTTGAAAACGGAAACAGTTTATTTAGCATTTGATTCCTATCTATAATTGCAACAGGAAATCAAATGAAAACGGTCGGTCCTGCCACACGGCTACAATAGCACACAACCCAGAGATGGCTGTTTTTCCTGTTGATGTTTTTGTTGTTGGCTTGAGATGGTATTCCTATATACGTTCGATCGAATGACATGGGCTTTGGACCGTTTTTAATTTGGAAGGAGCAAAACGGAGGGCTCCAACTATGATTGGTTGGTTGGTTTGGTTTCGGTGCTTGGTTGTTTCTGGTTCTGATGGTACTTCGGAGGTTAACCTTAATTTTGATTTAATGTGAATAGGAAATTGGAGGTAAGTATAGGAGAGTGTAAGATGCGGCCAAGGACTTCACATCACAATCTGGTTAACAGATGATATGTGGATGTGAACTTTTTCTACTTAGTTTTGGCGGAAACATTGTTCGTTGAGGTTGTGCATTTGACTGGCAGTTGCATCTAATGGGATACTCTCGTCTGATATACACCGGCAAGATGGGAAGAGTATAGCTATTGCAACATACGTATGATGGACAGTCAAAATAAATTAAATTTCCCTTTAGATAGAAACCTCTGATCTGAAGTCAGTGCTGCAAATCTATGCTTTAAAATGAAAACAGGGAGAAAATATTTTGTTTCTAGCTTAGAAAGAAAACCAAAAAATTGTTATAGAAACGAACGAAGTAGCTCATGTTTTCAATATAAGGACATTGTGTGTACCTGTACATGTTCCTAAAACACCGCATATAAAAAGTGAACGACGTTTTTGAATTGGCACCACTGTTTCTAGTGGTGGTCAATTTAACAATTGGTTGTATATCTGTGGTTTATACGTTTTGCGATTCGAAATTGAGCAGACTTACTTCAGAACAACGCTTGCAAATTGTTATTGCCAATACACGACTCAGCTGTTCAAAAAAGTGGTCGAAAATAGGCCATCCAAGGCTTATCAGCTGTCGTTTTCTGCAGCCATATCCAGCTGTACCCGTTATAACGGTTAACGGGTATACACTGCCGTACCAACAGTCATACTTATAGCGGTAATCGCAGCAGTATCTTCAGCTGTATCCGTAGATATACAAACAGCCACATCCACAGCCATATTCACAACCATCTCCACAGTGACAGTTTCAGTTAGATATACAGGGTGATTTGCATAAGATGTGACAAAAAGATAGGGTGTGTAGGTTGGACCTAGACAAGCAAAAAATCGTATAGGAGGGGGGTCCATTTTCCCCCGTTTAGGCGGGAGGGGCAATTTAAGAAAAAAATCACTAAAAATGGAAAAAAAATTATTTTAAAATAACGGTAATACCTACAGAGTCGTGCTATAGCATTTTGAAAAGCCAAAAACCTACACATTAATTTAAATTTTTTTTTTAAAGTTGTTCAAATGAATAGTTTTTGAAATATTAATTTTCAAAGTCAAAATTTTGAAAAAAAAAACATTATTTTTTTTTTTCAAACCCTTTTTTTTCATAATTTTACGTAATTAAGAAATATTTTTCTGGCTTATTTTCAACGCTCTTTGATCAAACACAAAAAACCGGATGCCAAAATAACCTGTAGTTTTTGAGAAAACCAAAAATTACAAAAACGACTTTTTAAATTTTTTTTTTTTTTTTAAATTTTTTTTTCGTTATTGGATTCTTAAGTGATTCTTAAGTGAAAAAAAGTAAAGAGAAAATTCATCCTTTATTTCGTAAATTCACTTAAGAATCCAATAACGAAAAAAAACTTTTTTAAAAAAATTAAAAAAAAACGTTTTTGTAATATGGGAGCGTTCAAGTATCACGTAACGCAATTTGGGGGGAGGGGGGGGGGGGTCCCGTAAAACGTTACGATGCGTTACAGGGGCGGGAGGGGGTCTTTCTTACAACACGTTACGTTACATTTTTTTTTAAATTAGGGAATAAAAAGTGCCAAATTGGAGGTATTGCGGTTTAAAAATCTTTTGTATTAGTTAATATTTTATGATTACCGCAATGGCAATTAAAAGTATACCAAGGATAAAAACTATAACATAACTTTTTGCGACTTTAGGGTAAAAATGGTCACTTGACTGTTACGTAACGTTTAGAGAGGGGGAGGGAGGGGGTACATAAAAACGTTACGGTGCGTTACAAGTGGAGGAGGGGGGGTCAAAAATCTTCAAAAATTGCGTTACGTAATACTTGAACACTCCCATTTTTGGTTTTCTCAAAAACTACAGGTTATTTTGGCATCCGTTTTTTTGTGTTTGATCAAAAATAAATAAGAGCATTGAAAATAAGCCAGAAAAATATTTCTTAATTACGTAAAATTTTGAAAAAAAATGGTTTGAAAAAAAAAAATTATGTTTTTTTTTTCAAAATTTTGACTTTGAAAATTAATATTTCAAAAACTATTCATTTGAACAACTTATTTTTAAATTTAAATTAATGTTTAGGTTTTTGGCCTTTCAAAATGCTATAGCACGACTCTGTAGATATTACCGTTATTTTAAAATAATTTTTTTTTCCATTTTTAGTGATTTTTTTCTTAAATTGCCCCTCCCGCCTAAACGGGGGAAAATGGACCCCCCTCCCATACGATTTTTTGCTTGACTAGGTCCAACCTACACACCCTATCTTTTTGTCACACCTTATGCAAATCACCCTGTATACTGGAATCCGTAATCGTATCAACAGCTTTATCCACAACCGTATCCACCACGTTTCCGTCGTATCTGCAATGGTAACCGTATCCGCAACCGTACCTGGAACTGCACAATCATACCTGTAGCCTTATATACAGCTCTATCCGGAATCGCATTCACAGCGAAGTCCACAGACACAGTCGCACCCACAGCCTTATCTGCAGCCAAATCCAAAGCTGCAGCCAAATCCAAAGCTGCAGTCGTAGGCGCAGCTCTGTTCACAGCCGTAGCCTCAGTTCGGAACAGTTCACAGCCGCATCTATAGACGCCTTTACGTAATGCAACAGTTTTCGCCGTATCTACATCAATACCGGTTACCATTTCCGCAACCGTACCTGGAACCCCAACCGAGTACAATCGTACCAGAAGTCGTATATGCAGACGTACTTGCAACCGTATCCGCAGTGTAATCCACAGGCGCATACGTAATCGCACCGTCTACAACTAGATTCATAGCCACATCCGCAATCGTATCTACAGCCGTATCAACAATAATCTGAAGCAATATCCACACTCGTATCTGTAGCCATATCCACAGCCGTATTCTCGGTCTTTCTCGGAGTCGGAGTGACATCTACAGCCGTTCCGCTGCCGTATTCACAGCCAATTTGTGCAGTCATATCCGCAACTTTATCCAATACCATTACCTCGTCCGTATTGGCAATCGTTTTATTTGGAAGAAGAAGAGGCTTATGCCAATCTGGAGAACTCAGACCTAATTGTTGTACTACCAGGGTAGCAGCCTTCCCGTTTTTTGTGGTGCAGTAGATTGAAATAAGGTGGATATAATTTAGTATATAACCTCAAGGACGGTGTCCAGATGAAACTGGGAGGCTGAAAGAAAAGTAGATGCCCAGAGCGGGATTCGAGCCCACGCGTCCGGCCTACCTACTGAACACTCTACCACTGCACCGCGACCGTACCCGCAACCGTTCCCTTAGTTAAACCAGCAGCCATACCAGCAGCAGCATCCTTTGCCACCCTCTATACAGTATCCACTTCCACACACATATCCGCAGCTTTATCCTGATTCACATCCGTATCGGCAACTGTATGCTCTGCAGTATCCCAAAAACCGTTTCTGCAATCGCAAATACCCACCATAGTCGGCAAATAGACAAAACTGTTCTTCTTTGTTCGCAGCTGATGACAAAGGTCCGTTCAAGTCTGAACCAACTATATGAGAGTTAAGATGTCCACGACTGTCCGCACTTTACGAAACTTTCCGAAATGCCCGCAACTGCGAGCAAATACTCACAAATGTTCGCAATCGTCCGAAAATCAACGATTTCTGATTTATTTGCTTTTGGCTTTGCAGCTGGCTTAGGCTTATAGCGAGAACTTTCTTGTTTAACCAGAACAAATTGCATGTGCGTATATTTGCCGTCGACTCATCCTCCGTCCGGTGGAGTTTCAACATCATCAAAATTTTATCTAAGGGACAAATTGAATTTTTATACATCCCATGCAAAGCCACTCAACTTGTCTCAACAATTGAACTCAACGCCCTCTCAAACTCAAACTCAAACTCAATAAACAATAATCCATTATCTATCCACTCATATGTATATGACCAAAACGAAATGATATAAAAACAGCAGCAGCGTATTACGAAAAAGATAAAAAGGAACAACGACAAGCCAGAGAACACAAAAAAAAGTTGAAAAAAAAAAAACAAAAAGAATTCGCCTACACATCTCGGGCAATTTGCGTTAATGGAAAGCGTTTTAGCATATTACAACCATAAAACATAATCGAAACTGATCCGAATAAAACTTTTACTTCGAATAAATTAAAATATCATTCGGTCCACAAGCACAAGCCCAAGCATACAGGAGAGAGACAGATCCCCCATACATAGAGTGATTAAATGGCAGGGGTCAATAAAAAGTGCCAATATTCCTAAAAGGGGAATAAAATTCAGCGCTCAGGGTGAATGGACCACGTCGAATGGTCTTTATACGTATACCTTTCGCCAATTTAGATAGCCGCCCAGTGCTCCCTCTTTAGGACGACGATAACGACGCGACGCGACGTGTCGACCTGCTTATAGACAGATACATATACGAAACGACACAATTTAGGTTATTGCATTTTCCTTTTTACGTTTGTTTTTGTAAGTGTTGTTGTCCCTTTCTCATTTTGCAATCATCGGTGGATTATGAAAGCATCGTTTAGCAGGTCTGAGTTAGCCCATACCTGCGAGACTTAGGAAATTAACATTCGAGCTGAAGCTTTAATGAACCACACAGTGAAAATCCTTAATCATCTACATTCAAATTCGATGGAGGAATTCACTAAAAACCCTTTCTTCCTTTGGTTGTTCCAAGTCATGAACGCGAGGGTGAATTGAAGTTGATTCTAATTGTTCCAGTGCAAAGGGTCGAGTAACGACACTTGAAAAAGTTTGAATTTTTTCATGTTTCGACGGATTTGTTGTACTGTTTGGCACTTTGGTTGGTTTTGGAATTTTGGTGGGAACTATTTGAAGAGCCGAAGGCGAAGAGAGTAGATACGAAAATGGATTTCTCGTTTTCTGATCGCTTTGCTTTGAGTTACACACATGGCTTACATGTTTACCTTTTTTCTATGCTCTTTACGAAGTAAGATAGGAAGCAGCAAGTTTGCAAGCTTGAGCTGCGACCTGCGACCTGAGAGCTCGTTAGTCAAATTTGTAGCGACTGCACTCTTCTAAACACCTCTCCTTCTTCTAGACGTACAACGAGTATCGTAATCGCAAAAGGTTTAGATAGATAGATAGATAGTTGTTTTTATTTGATTACATTTATAATTCTTGATTACATAGTTTACAAAAAACAAAAAGCATGGCTTTTCTGCCGTCTGCCTCGTTGACAAAACATAATAAATTTAACTTTTAAATAAGATTATCCATCAAACAAATTTAATAATAGTTACTATAACAGTTGAACAAAATAAATTTTAAATTGAAAACCATCATTAGCGTTCGTTTAAATTACTTAAAAAGTTTCATTAATAATTTTATTTCTATAAAGTATTAAGCAGTGTTATCATTTCTTTTTCTGTTAGAATATTGCTTCCGAAAAACTTGTCTTCTAATTTCTGTTAAAATCGGACATTTTCCCATGAAGTGCAAAATATCTTCTCATTCGTTCAAGTTGCACAAAGAGCATATGATCGGTAGGCCCTCTCTATGTGGTACGAAGTTTAACTGAAGAAGTTCGCCCCGCAACATAATTATTATCGATATTTCGTCTACACTATTGACATCTTTAAAATAGTTTTTCTCTCCCAGGTTGTGGTTCAACTGACAGTAAAATTGTCTGTAAAGAGATCCTGCCGCGTCATTTAAACATTTTTCTCTATATTTTGTATCCGCTGCTGATATTAGCTGGTAAAGGGACCTCTTCCAATCATCATAGTCCGGACTATTAAGATTTAGGACTATCTCACAGTTTCTAGCAAGGTCCATCCAATCTGCATACCAGGTTAGGTTAGGTTAGGTTGAATGGGGGGGTGCAGCCACAAGTGGCAACACCTCACTCGGATCTCAAGGATCCATTGTGCTCCCCGGGAAATCAGAGGATGAGGAAATGGGAGGATTGGATTGGTTATTGTGGTAGGGAACTCCCACTGAACCATTTGGAGCCCTGAGTAAATTTCAGGACGTTGCTCAGTGGGAGACTTGAGATGTCGCCCATCTCCCTCATCTGCATACCAACTTGATCTGGTTCGTATATCTTGTAGAGCTGCTATCTTTGGGAGCCGGTGATTATCCATTTTCATAACCTTCAGAACATAATCCACTTGCATTTTCAAAGTTCGAATGAAAAGGGGTGATAAGGGGTGATAATGCTATCATATAATTGAAATCAAAATGAAAAGCCCATATAATTGGGCATATTGGGAGGCAGTCTAAAAATTCGCTTGATGTAGTAGCGCAATAGTTTCTCCACTGTTTCATACCTTTTTGTCCCACAAGTTTGCGCAACGTAGAGCAAAATAGATTCCGATATAGCTTCGAATATCTTGAACTTACTGCTATGTGCAATATTTTTGTTGTAGAAGCATCTATTCCACGATGCGCTGATTGCACCTTTTGCTTTTGTGTGTTTTTCCTTTAAATGCATCTCCATACTTAAATTTCTCGTGAAGTAAACTCCCAAGTATTTAAAATCCTTGACAATTTCTATGCTCTTCCCATTATATTGCCATTTTTCGTTGATGCAATATCGTCCTCCTCCTTCCCTGAAGATCATAATTTTGGATTTATCCAAATTCACAACCAGACTCCAAAGCATACAGTATTGTGATAGCCGGTTTATCATTAGCTGCAACGATTCAGGTGATGGTGCCAAAAGTACGATATCATCCGCGAAAAGTAATGCCTTAACTCTATGGCCTGCGTATTCAATCCCACAGGGTAGAAAGTCTACTAGGTCTTCAATAAATAAAGCAAACAGGCTTGGACTCATTGTACAACCTTGTCTGACTCCTGATCCTATTTCAAACCACCCTGACAACTCTTCACCATTCCATACTTTGGCCAGTGTGTTTTCATAAAGGTTTCGGATAACTCTTCCAAACTTCATTGACATTCCCATGCTGTAAAGTTTGTACATGAGGGCTTGTCTATCAATTGTATCAAAAGCCGCCTTAAAGTCAACAAAAAACGTGTACAGTTTCTTTCCTTTGGTAAGAAATGAATTCGCAATACTTTTTATTTATTTATTTATTTATTTATTTAAGTATATATCTACTGTACAGTAAGAACATAGTCTTTAAGAAGCACAGGTTATGTACATAATTTACTTAATTTAAAAGAATTTAAAAGACAATTTAAGTACAAAAAAAAAAAAATTACAAGAGTGGAAAAAAAACACTAAAAAGAGAGAAAAAAGAATATATTTATACGTATATAACAATTTAGAGATATTAATGAACGAGACATATCAATTTTCATTCTGCAAATGTTTAAACAATATTAAATTATAGTCTTTCTGTTCTGACTTACGTCTTATTGCGAGTGGAAGGTTATTCCATAAACTAACAGCATGTACGAAGAATTGTCTACGAGAAGTGAGGCAAGAATACATAGGAGGCCTTATAGTTAAGTTACGAGTTGATTGAGAAAAGTGAAGTTTGTCATATAGATACACTGGTTTCTTGGATCGTACTATTTTAACTAGAAGAACGAGCGTTCTGTAATTCAAGATAGTTTTGAGACTGCATCCCAAAACTTTCTTGGAGTGTTCGGATACATGATCGAATCTCCGCAAATTAAAGATATATCGAGTGGCTGAGTTAAAAGCAACATTTAGCCTTCGGAAAGAGTCACATTCAGAATTGGCAAAGATTTCACAGCCATACATTATTAAGGGTAGGATAAGAGCCTTCACTAGCCTTAGCTTAACCTCTGTAGGCAAGTAGTTTCTGGTTAAGGATAGGTCCCTTAACGACCCGTAAATCTTGGAAACAATTTGGTTTATGTGCAAGTTCCATTTTAGACTACAGTCAAACGAAACTCCTAAGTTTTTAATGCTTTCTACCATTCCTATCCTAGTGCCATTTAGGATAATGGGTGTAAAAATGGTAGGGTCAAGGACACGTTTATATATGGCAATCGCCTTTGACTTGTCTGGGTTGATCTGAATTTGATTAAGTCTAGACCAGTTGGAAAGAGCGGATAAGTCTCGATTTATATTTTCAAATGCATCATTAACTAGGCCACTGGGAAAATTAAGGTATAGCTGTACATCGTCCGCATATAAGTGAAATTGACAATAAGATAAACAAAGAAGAAGATCATTAATAAACATTGAGAACAAAAGCGGACCAAGTATAGAACCTTGAGGTACGCCCCGGCGCGCGCATAGGAAGAAACGAGGATAGTCGATTTTTACATGAAACTGCTTGGACACGGTCACAGAGATACGAGAAGATAAGTTTAATTGAAGAGTTACTAAAGTTGAAGTTATTACATAGTTTATTGCAAAGAATAATAGGGTCAATGGAGTCAAATGCTTTCGAGAAGTCTAGTAGAGCCAATAGTGTGATCTTATCATCATCGATTGCTGTTCGGATATCGTCTGAAACTTTTAAAAGAGCTGTTATGCAACTATGTTCTGATCTAAAACCTGATTGAAAGGGTGTTATAAGGTTAGCATTTTCAACATAGTGCCTTATTTGAGCTGAGACAATAGTTTCGAAAGCTTTAGAAAGAAAGGGCAAAATAGCGATTGGTCTAAAGTCTGAGCTTCCGCCTTTTTTGGGAATTGGTATCACACGCACGTACTTCCAGAGGTTTGGGTAAACATAGGTCGTTAAAATCGTATTGTAACATAAGAACATAAATAGGGAAGAAGTATTTTCACGAAAACAGGGTGAATGTTGTCTACACCTATACACTTAGATTTGACAGAGAAAATTGCCGAACATGTTCTATAAACATCAATATTGGACAGAGAGAAAGCATCTTCGCGAATAGACTGTAATTCTAGTTGCGAAGAGCTATTGGTTCTCACAGGAACCGAATTTATAAATTTTTCGTTAATCTCCTCAATATTTGCAGTTTCGCAAGAAGAGGGAGACGATTTTCCCAGACCTATTTTACGGATCTCATCCCATAGATACTTGGAAGAGCGGTTATAGTCGAATTTATTAGAGAAATAGGCAAGCTTTGCTTTTCTAATTGACATTGTTACTCGCTTCCGATTGATTTTGTACTGGGCGAGCATGTCTTCACAGCCAAATCGTTTCCAACGACGGTATAGACTATTTCTTACTGTTATGGCTTGAAGAATATTTCTGGACATCCAAAGACAGTTGACATTTCTTACAACACGAGTTTTTAAAGGAACATGCTTGAGGAACAAAAAATTAATATTTTCTTTTATAATTTCGACTTGCTTATTTGGGTCGCCAGTTTGGTAGATCGAAAACCAATTTAGGCTGAGAAATTCTTCAAATAGGGATGGGACACTAATGCTATGGAAATCGTAGAATTGGAAAGCGTCTGTTTGATATTTGTTGTTGATGTTTATATTCAGTGTAATAAAAAGTAGATCATGATAGGAGAAAGCAGGAAGTGATAACTGATTGTAAAATTTGAGTAAGTTGGGATCACTAAGAAGCATTACATCTATGAGAGACGGTGTTTTGTGGGGCATGAAATGTGTGGGGTCAGTTTGATTTACAAAGTGTAAAGGGAATACTAATCTGTGCTTTCAAAAGATTCAAATTCATGTCACCGCACACAATAATATTAGGAGATAGGTTATTGACTTCATCTATAATATCAGCTATGGTTTTATAGTCAGCTATAGCCGGTGGCATATAAATAGTACCTAAGATACATTTATCATAGCCGCTGAGGATTTCTATAAAAATGTAGTCTAAGGCAGATCCGGCTAGGGAAGAAAAAACTACTTTCGAACGGATGAACTTCCTAATAAAAACTGCTACACCTCCTCCAATTCTCTCTGAACGGTCTGCGCGATATAAATTGAAATTTTGAAGTCTAAAGAGATCATCTTTAAGAATGGGACTAAACCATGTTTCCGATACACATATTATGTTAATAAGATTTCCTTCAAACAACAACTTGAATTCATCGAACTTATTAACCAGACTTTGTGCATTTATATGACAGATATGTAAGCCCTCGTATCGGTTGCACATAATATTCAAAACACATCTCGAGCTATCGGTCATACTGTTAACAACGTTAGAGAAAAAAAAAAATAATAATAATAATAATATTAGGCAATTTGACACAAGATTGAACAGAGAACAAATACGTTGGAAATTAAATAAGAAACTCGCAGAAAAAAAAGTATTGAAATATCTCTTACAATCTTCTTCTTCTTTCCATTTCTGGCGTTACGAGTAGTGATCTTGAAGCGATCACAACTCTCCCACTTTTCTGCTTCACACTAGTGATCCGCCTGTGGGGTACGCCGCGTTGACCTCAGAAAGCGTCGGCAAGCCTCCCGGTTTTGGATTGTTCCATGTCTGAGGCCAACCAAATGCTGCTGTTTTTGCATTTGCTTGTACCAGGAGTGTTTTGGCCTGCCTTTTCTTTTTCGTCGCGAATTTGTTGAAACGTTGTACGATATTGCCTTTTGGACGGGGTTCTGCGGATCTCTCCTTTGAACATGACAATACCAACTGAGCCGGTTGTGCTAAATTTTGTCCAAGATGGTACTTTTGACATGAAGGCTTCCACGGATCTTAGTACTTCTATATTGAAATATCTCTTACAATACAAGCAAAAAAAAATTGAAAAAGAGAAAAAAAGAAAGAAAAAAGAGAGCAAATAAAGAGAGAAAATATAAGGTGAAGAGATAAATAAAAAATTGTGTTGTAACTTTACTAAGAGTTTCTGTTGTCATCGAACGCAGGCCCGATCAAATTTCTAATATCATCTATAGATTGGACAAGCACTCAGTGCTGCCGTTTCTACTGTCATGACAGTAGACTACTGTTTTTTCACTCTAAAAAAGTCCAATCTCCTGTCTCCTGTTACCAAGTCATTTTTTTCAAAATTCTGCTGTTTTTCTGACTTTTCTAACTATTATATACATTGAGTAACTCAATAGTCAAACATTTTATTATTTTTACAAATATTTATCATAAGTTCATAAGAATTTTTTGTATCCTCGTACCACAATATTCTTCATCTTCAAGAAAAGATATTATAAAAGAACATACCTGTTCAAGTTCTACCTCGAGATGGCTAATAATTTCATTTTGCCAGATAAATTAAATATTTCTGTTGGTATTTCAGATGCTGATAATTATAAAAACTTGTCTCAGATTTATTTGGGGGCCGAATGTGAGGAATTTTTAAGAAAATCAGTTTTTTGATTGAAGATGTTGAAAATATTCGGGAAAATGCTTTAAATGTCTACATTAAAGGATGCAGTGAAATAAAAAAAACGTTTTCCAATAGATAGTTTACTTTTCCAACAGTTTCAATTTGTAGATCCTTGTATAGCTCTTAATTTAAACAGAACACAAAACTTGAATTCTTTGCAAATACTTTGTAATCATTTTTCAAAATTGATAAATACAGTTGATCTTTTAAACGAGTGGCATAGTTTGCCTACGTACTTTAAATCAAAGAAAGACAAAAGTAAAAGACGCAGGTATTGAAGAATTTTGGAACATGATTTGCAGGTATCAAAGATTACAACGATGAACTAATTTTTAAAAATATCTTTAAATTGGCTGAGATTGTTTTAAGTTTGCCACACTCAAATGCAGAATGTGAAACTGTTTAGGGAATAAGACTCTCAATGCAATTGCTGTCATAAGATCGCACTTAAAAGAAGATGATTTGAATTGTACGGCATTCCAAATTACGGAAACACATTTGAATTTAATGAAAAATCAATGAGAAAATATGTGATTATATTTTAAATAATAATTTCAACTAAAAGACTGATATATTGTCTTATTTTATTTTAGTTTTTAATTCTTTTTTGATTAGTAAGCCATACATTTAAAAATATGTAATTGTGAACATGAAATTTTTTGTTTAGTTTTTGGATAATTTTATAAGTTATTTATTTTGTTTGCTTTGAATAATAATTAAGTTTTGTTTTGAAAAAATAAATAAAAAATAAATAAATGAATTTCCAGTTTAGTTTGGTGAGACCAAACAGAAACCTTAGAATTTTTTTCATTTTGTAAGGTTGATGTATCGAGTTTTCAACTCTCCGCATAGCATTCTTATGAAGAAACATTGCTAAATCTTTATTTGACTTAAGGTGATGCCAGCACGTTATTGATAAATACCGACGTAAGCGAGGATCACTAACACATTCGAGTCCAGTTGGACGTTCTATTCGAAAAAAATTAAATCTCCTGTTTTTTCAACCCATTGAACAGGAAATCTCCTGTTTTTGTCAATTCATCGAACGGCAGCACTGCAAGCACTGATGGACGGTTGAGATCAGTGCGGATGTAGAGTTGGCCATTGTATGTGTGCGTAGCTGTGATGAGAGATCGTCGTTTGAGTTTCAGAGCTTCCCGTTGCAAGTTGTAGTTGCGCTTTGTTAAGCTTTTGTTCACATAAAAGCTTTTTTGAGAGTTGAAACCTATGTCAAGAAGCTTAAGCGGAGAGTTTTTCTGTTTGCGGTAGATGGCAATGGCTTTTAACAGATTTTGCTTATCATTCTTGTTGGTCAGTTTCAGTATAATGCAGGCGTCTGAGGGTGCAGTACCACGATGGGTTGATGAACTTTTTTTAGCTCTAAAAACCTCACGGAGTGCGGGCGGTGATAAGGTGATGGTTATGCATAGCTTTTGAAAGACCTCGCTCAGATTTTCATTTGGCATTTCAGGAACTCCGGAGATAATGAGTATAATGACATCTGAGTTGATTTTTTCTCTTTCGATTTTGTCGACATTCAATTCGATAATCTTACAGCTGTCAGCTAGTGTATTTATTTGTTGTTGCATTTCTCGCTTCACAGCATCAACCTGATTTTTTATTTTGTCTTCTAAAACTGTGAGTTTTGTGTCCAACATGGTCAGAACATCTTTCTTGAAATCATCTCCCCATTTCTGTAGATGTGTCTGTATACGGTCCCAGAGTTTGTCGGCGTTATATGCATTGTTTACATCTCTTGGTGAACTTGTATGAGTTGGCTGCAATCTGTTCCGTGTCTCAATTGGCATATTGATGAATATGGCGCGAACTCACAAGAAAACGAGAAAAACAGGCAGAAATTAATTTCGTTATTAAGAAGTAAATAAGCTTCGAATGAAGGCCGATTTTTGTAGAGTTATTATCAAGGCAAGGTTTTAACGCACTAAATAACTTTGACTCAAAAAACTTAGGGATTATTTTACAAAATTAAGAAATTGAACCGGACTAGAATTAAACGCTACCGGTGAGATTGCATTCTCTCTTAGATATGACTTTTAAGCACGAAGATGTGGTCAACTGTTGAATAAACTGCCCTTAAGCCTGCCTGGAATTCTTTCAAAAGCTTGGCATCATCGATCCATTTACTAAGCTGTCTTTGCAAAATTAAAGTGAATATTTTATACGATGTATTTAAGAATGAAATCCCCCTATATGTAGTTGGATAGTTCAGCCAATGCACCTCTTTTATGAATAGGAAAAATAACAGATTTTTTGAATTCTTGCGGTATAACCCCGGTTTCCAGTACAAAGTTGTATATCCATGTTAACCTATTGATTAATTCAACTGTACCATATTTGTAAAATTCCGCTGATATACCGTTCGATCCAGCAGCTTTTAAGTCCTTTAGCATTATAACCGCTGGAATTACCTCCTGTTGACTTATCTCAGAATCCAAAATTGCGCTGTTAAACCCAGGAGCAGCGTATTGGAAGTTAACTCTTTCTTGGTCAGGATTCAACAAATTTTGGAAGTGTGATGCCAAAAGATTGGGACTTAGATGACAGTGGATGGTGTATTTTTTTCCGTTCAGGTTCCGTGCTAGGCACCAAAATTCTTTTGAATTCTTACAAAGGGCCAGTCGCCTAGACTCTGCTTCAAAGAACGTTTCCTTTTTTCGCCTACACAACGTCTTATAAGCACTGTTTGCTTGCAAATACTGATATTTGAAGTAACCGTCACTTGAACTTCTGTATGCTCTTAGCCAACCTAACGATACCTTCCTCGCTTTTATGCACTCTTTATCAAACCAAGGAGCGATAAAATCTTGTTGCAAAGTAATGTTTGCAGTCTCTAGTGGGTACGAAGTTTTTATCATCTCATCTAGTTGGGCAAGATCGCAATTGCTTTGTCTTTGTAGTGCAGTATTTAGCTGTGTTTGATATTCTATCGCTTTGGTTTCCTTCCATTTCAATTTGGGCACGAGATTCATAGCCCTTGTTTCTTCAGCTACTATCGAAGTAATCCCGAAAGTCAAAACAATGGGGAAGTGATCCGAAAAAGTTACATTTTCAACCTTAAAATCGACGACGTAATCATTCCACTCCTTACTAATGAGACTATAGTCTATCACCGCGAGCTGCAAAAGGCTTACAACTCTCCCACTTATCTTCTGAACACTAGTGATTCCAATGAAATCATTTGAACAATATTCTCTTAAATTGCAATTAAATAAATCTGAGCCTCCACTAAAAGTTTTCAAGCGGCAATATTTTGCTGTGGGATGTAAACAAAGCTGAATCACCACTAAAAAAGTCCGACCCAATCCAAGTCCTTCCTGCTCTCATCCCATCCTTTTCCTTCCTTGGGCTGGATCTAAAAGTAGCGCTAATATGGTCGACCAGACAGGTAATATGGTCGACCAGACAGTGGTTACAGATCACAGGATCAATCAAATTAGTGTTCGTCTGAAACTGATTGTATCTTAAGACGGTGGTACCAACGCAACGGCATGGTGGTTAAAATGTCTGCTGTTAACCCAGAGGTTCGTGGTTCGAATCCCAAAAAGGGCAAAAATGTTTTTCCAAGGGTATCGCCTTTCGCGAGGAATAGGCAAGTCTTCCATCAGTAAATTCATAGTCATGAAAAGCGCTTCCTCGATTAGCTGTTCGGAAACGGCAGAAAATTGTAGTACCCCTCCATTCAGTCACAGGACATGGTTGTGAGAAATGCACTAGGCCCTTGGGCTCCTCGCTCTATTGTGCCATATTTATTTATTATTTTATTTTTGTATCTTTAGATACCCAGACCGACCTTCAAGTGCAGAGTTACCTCAAATTTCCTAGCTGAATAAAAGTGCTACGCTAACAGTGCCGATGGTCGACCAGACCATCATAGCCGTTCAGTCGCAGATCGCAATCTTAAAGCCGAATTCTCGTCAGGATACGAAATTCAAGAAGTTCTTCGACTTTTTTTAAAAGAGGAAGCTATACTAACCTCGAGAGCTTAGACTAATTGCCGGTCCATTGTACAACAAGGGTAGCAAGCCTCCCTTTTTGTGGAGCAGTAGATGGGAAATAAGGTAGAGGTAATTTGACACATAACCTCAAAGGCGGCGTCCATATAAAACTGGGTGACTGAAAGAAAAGTAGATACCCGAAGCGTGATTCGAACCCACGCGTAAAGCATATCCACGGAACACACCACCACTACACCCCGGGCGCTCTAAAAAGAAGTTCTCCGATTGCCAGATGGGCTTTTCTATTCATTCAAATGGAACGCGATTACCTTCAGCAATATCAAATAAGCCACCAACTTTAACAAGAAACAAACGAAGTTCGCAGTGCGGTATAACTTAAAGTTATCTGGCATTTTTCTTCGAAATCTCTTAACTAACATCCAAAACTAATTGTCATCTAAATTTTCATTAAAATTCTTAAAACCAAACGCGAATTTGTTATTTAAGGATATCCTCCTCACTCTCTAACTCTTTTCGTATTTTTAATTTTTTCTTTTCTAATTCGTGCTTTAGTTTGTGTGGGAAACAATCGAAATGACAATTGCTGAACGAAACCCAACCAAACTGTTCCCAAAGTACTTGATGCGGAAGCACTAGTTTTGGGATTCTACTCCTTTCCTTTAGATTTTTTTTTTTTTTTTCAAGAGGTTCTACTAGGTACTAAAAAAAAAAAAAACAAAAAAAGGATTCTATATTCTGCTGTCAGATTACATAGTCTTGTCGTATCGTAGCGGTAGCACCCACTGAGCTAGAGAAAAAGATACAAGCTCTTCTGTTTAATTGTAATCCCTTCTAAGTCGTTTAAAACAGACGAGTCCTTGAATTAATTACCTCATCGTCATCGTGTTGTACTAGCTAGCAGCAGCAGCAGCAGCAGAAGCAGCTTTCTGCTCTGGTTAAGCGCACACACATTGGCAAATATAGACCGGAGAAATTGGAGTAAATTCGTGTGGTGTGGATTGGAAACGAGTGCGGTAGAAAGTCGGAAGTTTCAACTACTGAAATGAAAACGGAACGATAATCAAGAATGACGATGAAATTTCCCTCCAATATCCTTTACACATGTATTTGCATATCCTCTTCCTTAATTTGATTTCATTTTTGTCCTATCCACTCTCAGTCCCATCCCTTATAATTTTTTTCTTCTTCTTTTTTGTCGTTTTATTTTCAACTCTTTCACCACGACTCGACCGGCTTGGCTCGATGCGGTGCTATGCTATGCTATACTATGCTACGATGCTAAAGGATGTAGTTTTTTGCACGCCTGAATATGCTTTATTTCTACGTGGCTTTAAATTGGGCGGAGTTGTCCTTTCCAGGATTAAATAATGTATGAAGTTTGACTGGCAAATTCGTGGAGGGTGTCGTCTTTCTTCTTCTTTTTTTGTCAAAAGCGAATGTTTGTAATTTGCCGCGCAGGAATTCGGAATGTGTTATGACGATGTTAACAGCGGTGAAGAGAGCATAGGTGAGAAAGGAGCATAGTTTTATAGACAACAAACCTTTAAGTGGTTTTTTGCTTTTAGTTTGAATCGAGTAGTTGAGACTTGTATAGGATTTTTTTGGTGTAAGCTCGCCGAGGCTTAATCACATTTAGAATTCAGTAAATTGAAGTCACTGAATTGAAAGTGATTAGGACTAGGGGGTTAAAAGTGTTTAATTCCCATTCATTTCGAGTTTGACAGAAATTCAATTAAGGACTTCAAAATGATTCCAGACTTCAAGTTGCTGCATTTAAAATTCATTTTAAGATTCATTCAATGCAATCGCAAAAGAATATTAAGAATTTCGATATATTTGCCTTATTTGAAACCCATGTCTTAGAAAATGAAGAGATCAGATTTAAAAATATATTTTCAAATTATGAATTGAGATGGTCGCATGCAGTAAAAACATCAACTTTTGGAAGGGGAAGCGGGGGTACTTTACTTGGATTTCGAAAAAACTTCTCATCTGGCAGTATGAACTTTAAAAGCCTTGGAATTTTAAATGCTCTGGAAATAAAAACTTTCGAATATAACCTCTGCTTAATACCTATTTATTTGAACTGCAGCCACTGGAAACGAGATTTTGACGCATTGTGCGATGCCTTGGAGTATTTGGAAACCGTGGATCTTATGATTGTTGGAGATTTTAATGCCCGCATTGGACTTTCCCAAAATAGCTTTGTCAGTGGTCATAGTGGCAACTTCATGAATATAAACCGCAAAGCTAAGGATACGTGCTGTGACTCCAAAGGAACAAAGATACTTGAGCTAGCCGATGCATACGATTGCCGAGTTCTAAATGGAAGCTGCGAGGGTGATTTAAAAGGAGAGTTTACCTTTATCCGAGGAACAGCATGCTCAACAATCGATTACTGTTTTATCTCCGGAAACTGGCATAATCGTTTGACTGACTTCCAAGTAGGAATACAAACTTATTCTGACCACATGCCTTTAGAAATATCGTTCCAGGTGTCTAGAAGCTCAAGCCAAATAAACACCAGACAAGTTGGACTCCTACCAAAACTAATCTGGAACGATAAAAGAAGAGATCCTTACCAACAAAGCTTGAACTCACAGTTAGGAAAATTTAGAGAAGAAGACATCCCTGTAAATATGGAAACTCTGACAGAAATCATTTTAAAAGCTTATCCCCTTGGTGAGCCTTCTAGTACTAAATCTGTATGTAAGCAAAAATGGTTTGATTTTGAGTGCTTAAAAGCCCGTAAAAAATCTTTTAGATGCCTCAGACTAATGAGGGTACATGACTGCAACACCTTCAAACTACTTTACAGAGATGCTAACACAGATTTCAAAAAAATTTGCAATATGAAAAAAACAGCATTCGAGCAACAAAACATTGCTGTAATCAACAACTCTCGTTCTTCGTCCGACTTTTGGAAAGCTGCTAAGTATATTAACGGTAGAACAAACACCATTGCTGCATCACTAAAAGCACCTTTGCTATCGGAACACTTTAGAAGTCTACTTAATAACGCGCTTACGTCACCACTTTTCCAATACGCTGCCCCATTATTTGTCAATGAAAAGCTGGATTCACCTTTTTCTCTACAAGAATTAGAATATGCTATTGACAACTCTAAAAAAAATAAGGCTCCAGGTGAAGATCGAATACCATTTGAGTTATATAAAAATGCATCGAAAGACTTCGTTAAGGCGCTAACAGCTGAACTCAACCGCATCTACGAAACCACAGATATCCCTAGTTCATTTAGGAAATCAATAATCTTTCCCATACATAAAAAAGGGGACTACATGGACCCAGCAAATTACAGGGGTATATCATTTTTAAATACTTCGGCGAAGCTATTTGCAACGTTAATATACAACAGACTGGCGCAGTGGATCCATGAAGAAAAGATATTAACTGAGTTTCAAGCTGGATTTAGAAAAAATTACTCCACCATTGATCAAATATTTACTGTTACAAACATTGCAAGCGCGTATTTGAAAAGAAAACAGAAGCTATATGCATTTTTTGTTGACTTCAGAGCAGCATTTGACACCATCTCCCGTGAAGCACTTTTCTACAAACTTTATAGAACTGGCATTTCAACAAAAATGATACGAACGCTGCAGTCAATGTATGAAAACAACATAGCTTTTGTGTGGGATGGAGAGTCTGTTTCGGAAGAATTTTCGACATCAATGGGGGTGAAGCAGGGCTGCATTCTGAGTGCATTATTGTTCATTATTTTCATTAATGACATACTTGAAACCGTAAAAGGTGGAATCCAATTTTGCGGAGAAACAATATCGGGGCTGATGTATGCGGATGACATCGTTTTTCTTAGCGATACGGTAAACGGTACGCAGCTCATGATGAACCGGCTCTCCGAATACTGTAATCTTTGGAATCTAAAAGTAAATCTGGAAAAATCCAAAGTGATGATCTTCAGAAATGGGGGAGGACGATACTGCAACTCAGAGAAGTGGAAGTTTAATGGAGAAGTCGTAGACATTGTAAGAAAATACAAGTATCTTGGCTTGTGGATTACATCAAACCTCTGTATGAATGTGCACCTTAATGAAAAACTCTCAGAAGCAAAAAGAGCAATTTCGTCAATCTGGGGACGCTGTATAAGTAACAGGCATGTTTCTCATAGCGCCAAGTATAAGCTATTCCAATCAACTGCAGCCTCAGTGCTTCTTTATGGAGCACAAATATGGGGATACAACAAATATGAAGCTGTTGAAAAATTTCTTCGCTATTTCTTAAAACGGGTTTTTCGTCTTCCAAAAAACACCCCAAACTACATGTTACATATTGAAACCGGAACTCCACCAATGTTCCTGCGCACATTAGATCTACATTTTAAATACGTAGCTAAGGTACTAGAGATGGACGATCAAAGACTTCCAAAACTAATTATGTTGAACTCAATTAAATCCAAAAGTGGAGTCTGGGAGGAATGGGAAAAAGTTGCAGCCGATTGTGGAACCAGTCTTCAAGTTACGCCCAACGAACATCCGTCTTCTATTAGAAAAAAACTCAACGACATGTTAGAAAACTTAGGGCGTGTTATGTACGACAAATTCGCAAATGAAGCGTCATCGTCGGTGTATAGGTGCTACTACAGCAAATTGAACCACCACCTGAAGGACAACACTTACTTCCTCAATAATTACTCGACTGAGAAAATTAGCACAATTTTCAAAATAAGGGGCGAAATAGCACAACTAAATTATATCCCTCACCGATCGGATCTCCCCATACTTTGCGATCTTTGCAATATGAGAGTAAGAGAAGATGTTCTACACTTCTTAGCTATCTGTCCAGTTCTGAAGGAATTTAGAATAAGATTCTTTGGAAAGTCGGCCCTGAGCGAAAATGAGTCAATCAACATTTTAAACGGAGCAAATGGCTGGGATATCTTATTCAACTTTACAAAGACTGCCCTGAATTATAGAGAATGTATTATAGAAGGCAATTTTTAATATTTTCAAATTTTTCATAATTTCTTTATCTATTGCTTTTTTTTCTTTTTTTCTTTTTTTGCGAAACTAATTTTGTCAATATAGAAAAAACAATTGTCATTCTGGTAGACGGCCATAGGCCAAACCAAATAGACTTAGTGAATTCATATATAAACAAATTATATTGTAAAAAAAACCTTTTTTTGATGAAAATAAAAGTCTAACTAAACTAACTAAACTAACAATCGCAAAAGAATTAACATCATTTTATCCAAAATCTTTTTATCGTTATAGATGCTTATTACTCCTCATCATTCCCAAACTTAGACCTTATCAGGGAGTTAAGATGATAAAGCTTTATGTTCTTACAACACAGTTTTAAGAACGGGTTTATTTAGCTTGTCCTGTTTGCTTATTTAATCAATTATTTCTTGCAAAATCTCGTAAAATAAATTCAACCCTCTTCCTGTCCACAGACTGATTTGGAATAAGGTACCTACGCCCCTTCAGTTATGATGACAATATGACATAGTGCACTCGGTGTTACTGTAAATCCAATATGGCTGCGCTGCATAATAAAGGGTTACATAATTTTTCATTACCTCCTCAACATGGGTATCAAATAAAAGGTTTCATTAGCAAGTAGAAGAAGAATCTTCTATGAAAACAAAATGGAAATACAATATGGCCGCCAACAAAATGGTAGACTTATTTATCTTTTTACAACCTTTTCATTATAAGGATTAAATAAATGGTCTTCATTAGTAGAAGAGATTAGATATACAAAAATTCAAACAAAATATGGCCGCCAACAAAACTAAAAACTAAGAACTTGAAAATAAAAATGAGAAAAAAATATTAAACGGCTCAAATGTACTAAAAGCTAAAATATAGTTCGGTATGTCTAAGGAACCAGTCCCAAAAACACTTTTTTTTGTCTGATCAGTGCCCTAGAATAGTTTTCAAGTTTATTTTGAGTCTCGAAAAGTGGTTTTCCCCAGGCAATATTTTACAGAGGGTTTTTAATATGTGAGTAGCTAAGTCCAATGACGGTCTTTCATAATGACCTAACGGCTTTCGGTGAAAACGAAACTCTAAAACATAAAACTACAAATCGAAAACTTTCATTCAGAATACAACTTTTAGAAACGTGTTCATATGTGAAAATCTATAACTTTCTTTTTCTAATTTGTTTCATGTTTCAACAATTGCCTTGAAAAGCTCTCAACCGATCCGAAAATAGAGCATGCAGTTCTCGACAAAATACGCATCTTGCCTGGATGTTTGAAATTTGAATTGACACGTCCACTCAAGGAAGCATCAAGTAGATTTTCGGTTGGACATTAAAACATAGATTTAAAAAAAAAGCTTTGCAGGAAAACGGACTTCCTCTTAAGATAAATTTTAAGTAGAACTCGAACCTCCATCGGTCAAAACACAAAAACTGAAGTCCAAAGGACTGCAAAAGCACTTGTAAAAGCCTTCGAAAAAATTTAAATAAAGTGGAAACACTCTTGAAACCAAAAAATTTTCGTACAAAATGAAAACCAGAGATACTCAATTTTAAGTTCAAGACCAATTCATGAAAAAATCGCACTTGGCTTACATCAGTGTGCTGTTTCCAGATTACGTCAATCCAATAAATAAACAAAACTTAACTGGTATACGAGGGCGGTATGATAGGTTTGTAGTTTTTCGATTTTCCCGCGCAATTTTTTCAAATGTGATTCAGCTTCCGTCAACTGCCATCTAGTTATATAATACAGTCAAATTTGGGGCAAGCTATGTCTTTTAGTTTTGTGTTTTACAGCCATTCAAAGCAGTAATCTCATGAAAATTAATGAAAATAGAGAAAAGTAGGTACATTTCGTGTGCGGAACAAGCACTAATTTTTGCGTACAAAAGCCTTTACCGAAACCAAGGAAAGTCTTGATAAGTACTATGGGGTCCCTGAACAATCAATTTCCATGGTTAAAAAGTGGTTCACGGAGTTCCGTTGTGGTCGTATTAGCACAAGTGATGCCGAAAGTTCAGGTCGCGTGCGTGAGGTGGCCGAGAATGAATGCATCTCGGGTACATCACATTTTACATGAATATTTGTAAATAAAAAAAACCTATCCGCGATTGCTCACACTCGACCATAAGCGCAACCGTGACCACTTCAAAGGAGTGTTTGGTGAGGTTCAGCCGCGATCTGAATGAGTTTTTGCACCGTTTTATTACAGTGAACGAAGCCGTCATTCATCACAATACACCAGAGACAGAGAAACAGTCAAAACAACGGGTGACCGTGCACCAAAGAAAGCTAAGTTGGGTTTGTCGGCTTAAAAGGTAATGGCGATATTTTCATTCATTCACATCTTTACCTTGAAAAGGCTAAAACGATAAATAGAGAATGTTATTCAGAGCTTATGGAAAGATTCTAATTTGGTTTGAAGCAGTAACGATAGCATTTAGCAAAGAAAAAAAATGCTGTTTCACCAAGACACGGTGGATACGTGTGAGGTCACCATGTCAAAAATCTATAAATTGGGCTACGCACTGCTACCCGATCCAGCATATTCTCCAGTTTCAACCCCTCCGACTATTTCCTGTTTCTAAATCTCAAGAAATGGCTGGGTGGTTGGAGATTTGGATCGAGTGAGAGGTCATCACTGAAACAAATGCCTATTTTGAGGGCCTTGAGAAAACCTTTTATATGGAAGGAAATAAAAAAATTGGAAAAACACTGGACTAAGAAAAAAAAAATTTTTTCATTCAAAAAGTCACTGAGTTATCAAACCGCCATCGTAGATTTTCATAGCTGCAACTATGCACAAAAAATAAGAGAAATCAAGAACGAAAACAAGAAAGCTCATTGCGTAACAGAGAAATATTAAGTTGATTCTAACGACATTTGCCATCAAAAGTACCAGCGCCAGTTCCAGCGATAGCGAAGCTTCTAGTCCAGATACTCGTAAAATCCTATTTGCGCCACCAACAAAAAAGAGGGTGATTTTTCCATCGTCATTTCTTGAGTGCGATCGCACTGGAGCTTCTGACAGAGCCGCTGCTTTATTGCTTCTTCTTTGTTAAAAGCCGTGGGAATTATTTCTTCAAACGATGCCAGTAGTGTCATTGATCGTGAGAGAACTAAAGTCAGATGAGCTTTGTAGATCGCAAATTGTGATTAAATCATACGTGGTATTTATTTTGCTGATGGAAAGCACAAAACTTTGGTTAAGTATTCAGAAGGAAGGTAAATTTTACAAAAAAAGCTTAAAGATAACCATTGTGTGGTTTTATAGAATTCAGGACTACTGTACAGTGACTACTTCGGGTATGTCAGGTGTGAGTCGGGCACCGCAAAAGATACTGAGAATAGTACACATTTTAAGTCACTTAAAATCGAAATCGATGGAAATCAGTGAATTGCCTGGTGTTGGTTGCGATGGAACAGTATTTGACACAGGTTTCAAAGGTAGTGTGATTCGCTTGATCGAAGAAAAAAAAAACTTTTACAGTGGTTTGTCTGTCAGTTACATTCGAATAAATTAACATTGCGACACCTGTTTTGCATTTAGATGCAAAAGCTACAGAACCTAAGTTCCATTCCATCAACATTATCCTGAGATTACTAGAAGTGATTTGAGTATAGACAAAATATATCTTCTGATTTAGCTTATATGGAACCTGGGCTTCTCATATATTCTAGTTAGCCTACGAGATCAAATCGAGATTATATACTACTATACTAATGTAGACTTACTTGGGAACGGCAGAACATGATCAAAGCCTGGAACAACTCTACTGGCCACCGACAGTCGAAACTATTCATCGACTTATCTCAAAGACGTATGAAAGAAATTCTTGACATGAGCAAACGCGACGCAAAGTTACTCACGGGCTTTTTCACTGGTGACTGCTCTCTCAGATATCACCTTAAAAACAGTCCCTTTGATATTATAAACACCCCTTTTTCAAATATTCTAAGGTTCTTAAACGACACTTTACGTGCGTAAACCTAAGGGAACAACCCAAAAGATCGTTCGGGTCGACGGCGACGTGCTAGTAAAAGTGATCTACCTTCGCCCTATCTAGTTAAAAAGAAAAGACAGATCCCGAAGAAGTACTGGTGATAATAGCTACGTAAGTGATGAAAGTTTATGCTTCGATGTGGTTTACAATGAAATGGAATCCCTCGTGCACACAAGAAGCTAAGCATCTTTAAGAAACTTTAGATTTAGTTGCTATTTGACCCAAAATATGAAGAAGATCGTTGAAAACCCTTGAAAACGTAATCCAACAAAATGGATACTTCAACCATCCAGAGAATGTTCTTGTCGCTATTCTTGAAGATGACATAGAAAGCGTAGCGACGAATATTAACGAATTTCCAAAGTAAGATCAAAGAGTGCTCCAGGACTTCGAGTATACCTACTCAAAGCGTCTGCTTTAAATTTCGACTCCCAAAATCATATGAAAATTATTATAAATGAGCTGTCTTCCAATTTATCGGATGAAGCCTTGAAATCGACAGTCAAAAGTGGTTTGGGTACAATTTAAAACACTAAATGAGTTCCCTGCCACACACAATTCGTAGAGTTCTGCATCAAGAAGACAGAAGCATTAAGTGATGTTTGCGGAGAACATAAACGAGGCAGTCTCAGGTTTGCGAGACTGCTTTTACATCAGCTAAGGCCACATTTCGATACCAAAAAGCAATTTCATATTTAATTCTAACTGCACTTACCTACTCATTTTTATCTTTCTTTTAATAAATAAATTGATCGCAAATATGTAACGGCTCTTTTTTCTTTTTTTCATATTTCCAAGTATTTATACTCATTTAAATTTAAAAAAAATACTTTCATTGAACAACCTGCAACAACAAAATGTAGAAAGTAGTTATATTAACAGATTTGAAATTAAAATAGATTAACAGATTCAAAGAGAGTTTTATATCGCTGTGCCTTACAAAAAGAATTTTTTTTATATATAATCACTTCACCTTAATATTTATCTTTGACGCTGGTTCTCATACAAGACAGCGCAATCCGAGACAAGCCCCATGGAGGTCCTGCCAATGTCGTCGTATGAATGACACAACTTCATAATCGCTCTACTAAATTTTCCAGCAAAGTAGCTATCCGTGTAAATAATTACTTCGTAGCAGTACCACTCTTTATCGTCATCAGCTGCAAATACTTGCATCCATTTTAAGCAGCATTGTCATGTACAGATTTTAGAAACGATGCCAACATGAATCGGTGTCCTTCATTTTATTATTTTCCAAGCGCTTGCACTAAAACGCTTCAACAACTTGAAGGTATAGTCCCAGCCCTTGAATTGAAAAAAAGAAAAGAACTTTGCTTCACTTATTTATTTTGTCAGATCATCTACAACCGGAGAGCCTTGAAGACAGTTTTATGCACAGGCGATAAGACGAGCTAACGAGTATAAACTAATCCATATGCAAGCGCTATCGTTTTGCCTGAGTGTATGCGAAGTTCGTGCCAGAAGGGTTTTCTATACATAATGTCATTTTGAGAATGACTTTAACAGCCGCCTTTATGGTCCTTTGATGCAAATAGGGCCATTTCGAGAGTTCGTTCTACTGCACTTGGCGTACATCTAATTCAATTTGGGCTCTCAAAGGGCGGCAAACGGGCTAAAAAGAGAATCTGCAAGCGGCTCCCTATTTCTATTCAATTCACTCACCCAAAAAATAGTCATTAAAACTGTGAATAATTTTCAACAGAGAGAATTGCAGTTGGAGTTCGCATTCAGCCCCATCTAGTGGCTCACTAAAAATTGATAAATAGAATTGACTGGGTATATCACCCCAAAGGCGCTTGGCGGACATCCCATACACCCAACTGTACTGTACTGAGCTGATGGCATAATTTATGGATAAAACGTTTTGACCCAAAACTACACACAATTCGAATAACGAGAACACCACACCCGAACTCGAACCCATTCCCATCCTCATCTCGCTGTGTCGGTGGTGTTCGTTTGACTTCGAACACGAGAAATGAATATACGAGTTTGAGTAGATATACAAAGTGGATTTTACCGCTGTGTATTATTCCCATTCGTATGTATATGTCCCCGTCGTCGTTGGCCTGGCCATCATAGAAAAAGCTTTTTATCAGATTTAAATAAATCGCTCCAAAGAGAACTGTGTCCGTCAAACACACCGCCCATCGCTGCTCCAATCTCTCTCTCCCCTACACACACCTACAAATACAATGACGAGATCACACTCATGCTTTGTGTGTCCTTTGTGAATCGGTCGGGCATGAATTTCAATAATACCGCTGTGCAATGCAGAGCACCCCGTAAGGATATCCAAACAACATTAACAATGGAAAAGTGGACTAAATTCTATGGCGTTGTAGATGAGCAAAAAAAAAAAGGAAGAAAAGTAAAAACGAATACCCGAATCTCGAGCACTAAGTGAATTTTCCAAACCAAATAGTGAAAGAATACGAAATGACAGAGATAGCAGAGTGGGAAATTCTTTGCCTAAGTTCTGTCCACTTTTAATATGATAACAATGGAAACGGAATTGAATTTCGATGGACACTTAAACTACACAGAAGCAGATCCCAAATGGAAATTTAAGGACTTTTTGTTGTTGTCGTACTCTTTTTTGTTATCTGGCTGATGCTGAAGAACCATAAAGACTCGAAAGACTTGATGAAAATATTCGAATGAAGCGTTCATTTCGTTTTGCCAATTATGGCTTTAGATTTATTTGAATTCTTGTGCTTTTGGGAGGAATTGCTTGACCTGAATATGAAGAATTTGATCATAAGAGAAATGTATCTTCGTCATGAGTCGCAAATATATGTGGGTGAAATTTCTTACTTGGTTGGTGAAGGTCTTAAGATCACAATTTTCATGAACCGTTTGCATAAAATGTGGGAGGGTTTATTTAGTGATATTCCTTATATTGACAGTGAAGCCTTCTGCTTGTAGAATGTTCACCCGCCTTTCCACTCTGAATGTTCACAAAATTACCTTTGTATGAATTCTTGTTTGGTTTGCTCTGATACTCATCTCATGCCAGCCTTTAAACAAGGATACTAATAATATTGCTTGTTCTGCTTCAAATGGAACCATTTGAGGATTCCAGTGAGTAAAATTACTTAGCTCATTGAATAAATGACAAACTAAATGCATCTTCTTCTTTTCATTTCCGGCGTTACGAGTAGTGATCTTGAAGCGATCACAACTCTCCCACTTTTCTGCTTCACACTAGTGATCCGCCTGTGGGGTACGCCGCGTTGACCTCAGAAAGCGTCGGCAAGCCTCCCGGTTTTGGATTGTTCCATGTCTGAGGCCAACCAAATGCTGCTGTTTTTGAATTTGCTTGTACCAGGAGTGTTTTGGCCTGCCTTTTCTTTTTCGTCGCGAAAAAACTAAATGCATCATACGTTTTTTATCTAACACGAAAGGCATGACCAGGAAGACTATAATTTTTACAGAACTCAATTGGGCGCTTGCCTGCCTTGCCTGTGAGATAATGTCACGCAAAAACTGATTATTGTCACACATATCTGCTTCTTGTTAAGGAAAATCAAGACACTCGTTCACTTAGGTCTGACTTTGTCTTACGATTTCAACCAAAAACTTGACTGCGGAAGCCTAAATGCGTTTTTAAAGCGTTTTAGTGCTGAAGATCGAAAAAAGGTGATTGACTATTTTTCAGTATTCCAGGGAAAACTACGACTTATGAATCGTTTTTTGGGATTCTGTTATAAGACGACACAAGATTGCGGGTGTCGATTTTTTCAGAGAAGGTAGCAGTTGGCAAACGTTCTCTTATGGAATTGCTTAATTAACTCCGAAAACAATACTTAGGGTGGCTTAGCAAAGCCATAAAAACCTCGGGGCCTAACGCATTTTAAAGGCCAACAATTTTATGCCGGTTTGGAACGGTTAAGTTAGAAAACGTTTTCCATTGTAGTAGTGTGAGATATTCGTGTTCGAACCACGAACTTAAAAGGGCGACATGCGAATCATTTCACAACGCCCAATACCCGAACAAGCTGCAGAGCGACTTGCAAACATAAAAAAAACGATTCGACATTCTAAATGCTTTCCATTTTCACTATCGATGATGAAGTAGGTACGAGGGCGGTTTGCTAAGTCAAGTGACTTTTTGAATAAAAAAAAAAGTTTTTGCTCAGATAAAAATTTATGATGAATGCTCCATGCATTCAGTCCAGCGTTTTTCCAATTTTTTTATGGTACGGTCACCCGGAGAAACCGACTGTTTAGACTGATTCTGGGTCTCCGGTGTATTGTGATGAATCCAGGTTTTGTCCACAGTAACAAATGAGCGCAAAAACTTATTCAGATTGCGGCTGAATATCACCAAACACTCATTTGAAGTGGTCACATGGTTGCGCTTATGGTCGAGTGTGAGCATGAGCGATCGCTCTCTATAGCTTTTTCATATCCAAATATTCATGTCAAATGTGATGTATCGGCTCTGTCGAGATGCCTACACCCTACAGTCTCAGCCACCTCACGCACTTTCATTATCCGATCTTCCAATAGCAATATATGAATTTTATCGATTTCTGGTATGACGACTTCTTTTAGGCTATTTGGCATCACTTGTGCTGATCTGACCAGAACGGAACTCCGTAGACCACTTTTTAACCATGGAAATCGATGGTGCTGAGCCTCCATTGCACTTATGAAGTCTTTCCTTGGTTTAAAGGCATTTTTACGCAAAAAACAATGCTTAATCTGCATTCAGCACACAAAATTTACTATTCTCCATTTTTACTAATTTTCTCGAAGGACATAAGCTGCAAACTAAGGCTTTCATTTCGGAAAGCAATAGTTGGACGTTTCAGGCAAAAAAAAAAACTTTTAGCGATATTTATCCTTGGCCTCAGTACTCGGCTCGTTTGTTGATGACTGCTTCTACATTCGTGGTTCAGTGCTGCCGACTTCGGATGGACATTGTGGTTTGCAAAATACCGGGTCCGATCCGAAAAGCCACCAAAAGTTAAAAGTAACATCAACGCTTCGTTACACCACACTGAATATATTTCGTAAATTTGGAAAAATTGAATCTCTGAGAAATATCGGCCAAGAATCTCGGTAAAACCGTTGGATTTAATAAATAAAACTCTACATTTTCTCACAGTAAATACGAACAGTTTGTTTGAAAGATGCTCCAGTGTCTTAAGCTTGTCTGCGTCACGAAACAAAATATCGATACCAATTTTTTTTGATAAGCAAACTTAATCCCAAACATGAAAAATCCAAAACAAACAATCAAAAAGTCCTGCGACTAGAAAAGCTTTGATACTGTCAAAAATTTCTAAGTCTCTCTCAAATATAAAAAAAAAATTCCCCCCAGTGTTGGGGATGATTCATTGCCAGGAACTGGTAAAAAAAAGAATTGTAGTCATCTGTAATCCTGTGCCCAAGAATAGAAATCATGATAATCCTTGTAACTACACAACGAGAATTGATGACAGATTATTGTCCTGGCTGATGGTCCTTTGGAAAGGGGTTTTGTTTCTTTTTCTTTTTTCTCGAGGCACTTTTATTGAGGGAGTCTCATAAGTAAAAATTATTACTTCACATTACTACCCTCCTATAACAAATTATATGATTCATATTCCCTAAAATCGGCAATCAGAAAATCAGAGCTAAGCGATTGAAACCCAAATGATGTTCTCAACGAAATCCCATTGATTTATCGATGATGACGGCTTTAAATGTGTCAGCGATGCGGGGCGGCCGAAGCACGGAGTGAAGGCTGTCCTACGATCGAAAGAAAAACTCATGTCGAAGGACAGACGACAACGCATTAAATAAAGATGAATAGCCTCCTCTCGAAAATCAAAATGTATAGATGTCCCGATTGATTTGAATTGCAATACAACAGGGATTAAGGGTTGCTTTGTGTAAATCAATACGATTTCTGGATGGAGGCACTCCATCCTGACTTCGTATAATCGAAAGATTAAACGAATCAAATTAATTTTAAAATTTGTCCACCACCCTACCACCTGCAAAAATTGATGCTGTCAAACAACAAACAACTTGGTATAGATTGTAGAAGACGTTGCCCTTTTTTTGTAAATTGAGTAATGTCTCATTTCATTTCGCCCTATCCACGATGAACGACGCGAAAGGCGCAGGCAGAGTCATGCTTCGGTTCATTGTCTCAGACAAATTTCATATTTTCTCCGGTATATTAATTTTCCGTTAAAATTAAGAAACAAGAATGTAAACTACTCTCCGAGGACATCCATTTAAATATACCTCTGGCGATAATAAATAGCGTAGTGATTATTCAGACGGGCGGATGGCATCATGAAAGCGTCCGTTCGTCATCGTGTCGTATACACACAAAGTCCCCGACCCCGGATTATGTAGCCTCTTGCAACAAAACAAAGCTGGCACAGTGTTCCTGTTCATAGCCGTATCCCAGCACAGTCTCAGTGCTGAAAATGCTGAAATTATTTTAATTGAAGCCCTTGTTAAGCCATTAAAAAGCATTATCCTGTATCGCCGGTCTCGTTCTTTCACAGCGCAGCGGGCGGCGCTGACGGTGCGGTACTTGAGTCTGTGTGATAGAACCGGAAAGTATAGTGCCTGCAACAATTTCCGTCTTTTTGCGTTGATGCTGTCATAAGAAATTAATCTCGTTAATTAAAATGCTGGACAGGCGACACAATATTCTTCTTTTTCTTTTCAATTTGCTCCCATTATTGTTGGGAAGCATTCCGTAAAAAGCATAAAGCCAAAGCCTTTTTTTTAATACTCGTAACGATATCCATTGTGCTTGGCTATTTGATCTTCAAATTGGCTTTATGAATGGCGAAGTGCTTGTAAAATGGTGAGAGTATGCAATGGACTGTTTTTGGTTCGCAGCTGCAGATTGAAAACGGTCAAAGGGAAAGAGCTTTTTAAGTCTAGTTGAAATGCTGTGAGATTAAGGCACTTCATCGACCAACGCAAGGAAATAAAAAATTACAGTCGGGTGAGTGGCCTGTAGGTATGTGTTGCTTTACAATCACAATTGTGGCTGTGAGTATGTCGTTAATGACCAGCTCAAAACGCAACTCAAGATTTTAAGTTGGGTGTAGTCAATTCGTATTAACTCAAGTCCAATGAAAGAAAGAGGGTTGCTTATGTAGGTTTTGTTTATTAGTTCGGAAGAGTGAACTGAGCTGATAAAAATGTAAAAGTATTTCTTTATCAGTACAGCGACATCTGGAGCCTGAAACAAAAAACTACAATTACTTGTAATACAAGTCAAGTATGAAAAAGGCAAACAATTTCTACAATTATTACAGGAACATTTTTAAAAAGAAAAAAAAATTTTTATTAAAAAAATGTATGTTGAAGATCGAAAGATCACCTCAACTCCATATTGCGTTTCGCCCAGGCACGGCAATTGGGCTCATCAGTTAGATGATTGCCGTACCCTTCTAAGACGCAAATTTAGTTCGGAATACACCGACACTTATAAAATTCACTGCACTCACATGCAGTGAATTTTAATTTCTAAGCAAATGTACAAGACATTATTAAAAACTTAGATAAGTAAACAAAAGTTTTCCATGGTTTGGTTTAAATTTATTTAAAAGAAAAATAGCAAACAAGTGTTTGTTATTGTTTTTGTTTTGTCCTGGAGTTGTAATTGGATTGAATTATTACAGGAACATTTTTAAAAAGAAAAAAAAAAATTTTTATTAAAAAAAATGTATGTTGAAGATCGAAAGATCACCTCAACTCCATATTGCGTTTCGCCCAGGCACGGCAATTGGGCTCATCAGTTAGATGATTGCCGTACCCTTCTAAGACGCAAATTTAGTTCGGAATACACCGACACTTATAAAATTCACTGCACTCACATGCAGTGAATTTTAATTTCTAAGCAAATGTACAAGACATTATTAAAAACTTAGATAAGTAAACAAAAGTTTTCCATGGTTTGGTTTAAATTTATTTAAAAGAAAAATAGCAAACAAGTGTTTGTTATTGTTTTTGTTTTGTCCTGGAGTTGTAATTGGATTGAATTATTACAGGAACATTTTTAAAAAGAAAAAAAAAAATTTTTATTAAAAAAAATGTATGTTGAAGATCGAAAGATCACCTCAACTCCATATTGCGTTTCGCCCAGGCACGGCAATTGGGCTCATCAGTTAGATGATTGCCGTACCCTTCTAAGACGCAAATTTAGTTCGGAATACACCGACACTTATAAAATTCACTGCACTCACATGCAGTGAATTTTAATTTCTAAGCAAATGTACAAGACATTATTAAAAACTTAGATAAGTAAACAAAAGTTTTCCATGGTTTGGTTTAAATTTATTTAAAAGAAAAATAGCAAACAAGTGTTTGTTATTGTTTTTGTTTTGTCTTTTTGTCTTTCGATCTTCAACATACATTTTTTTAATAAAAATTTTTTTTTTCTTTTTTTTCTTTTTAAAAATGTTCCTGTAATAATTCAATCCAATTACAACTCCAGGACAAAACAAAAACAATAACAAACACTTGTTTGCTATTTTTCTTTTAAATAAATTTAAACCAAACCATGGAAAACTTTTGTTTACTTATCTAAGTTTTTAATAATGTCTTGTACATTTGCTTAGAAATTAAAATTCACTGCATGTGAGTGCAGTGAATTTTATAAGTGTCGGTGTATTCCGAACTAAATTTGCGTCTTAGAAGGGTACGGCAATCATCTAACTGATGAGCCCAATTGCCGTGCCTGGGCGAAACGCAATATGGAGTTGAGGTGATCTTTCGATCTTCAACATACATTTTTTTAATAAAAATTTTTTTTTTTTTTTCTTTTTAAAAATGTTCCTGTAATAATTCAATCCAATTACAACTCCAGGACAAAACAAAAACAATAACAAACACTTGTTTGCTATTTTTCTTTTAAATAAATTTAAACCAAACCATGGAAAACTTTTGTTTACTTATCTAAGTTTTTAATAATGTCTTGTACATTTGCTTAGAAATTAAAATTCACTGCATGTGAGTGCAGTGAATTTTATAAGTGTCGGTGTATTCCGAACTAAATTTGCGTCTTAGAAGGGTACGGCAATCATCTAACTGATGAGCCCAATTGCCGTGCCTGGGCGAAACGCAATATGGAGTTGAGGTGATCTTTCGATCTTCAACATACATTTTTTTAATAAAAATTTTTTTTTTTTTTTCTTTTTAAAAATGTTCCTGTAATAATTCAATCCAATTACAACTCCAGGACAAAACAAAAACAATAACAAACACTTGTTTGCTATTTTTCTTTTAAATAAATTTAAACCAAACCATGGAAAACTTTTGTTTACTTATCTAAGTTTTTAATAATGTCTTGTACATTTGCTTAGAAATTAAAATTCACTGCATGTGAGTGCAGTGAATTTTATAAGTGTCGGTGTATTCCGAACTAAATTTGCGTCTTAGAAGGGTACGGCAATCATCTAACTGATGAGCCCAATTGCCGTGCCTGGGCGAAACGCAATATGGAGTTGAGGTGATCTTTCGATCTTCAACATACATTTTTTTAATAAAAATTTTTTTTTTTCTTTTTAAAAATGTTCCTGTAATAATTCAATCCAATTACAACTCCAGGACAAAACAAAAACAATAACAAACACTTGTTTGCTATTTTTCTTTTAAATAAATTTCTACAAGTTTCCTCCACCTTCTACACAATTTTGTAACAAAAAGTTACAAGTTTGCTTGTTCTTTTAGAAGTGTAATGAACATTATCCCCGCAAGTGACTATTGACTTGTAAATTTCTAGGTTTGTGTTACAGGACTCTGATATCTAGTGCCTGTAACACAAAGCTACAAGTCTACAAGTAAAGAGCCATTTGTAGAATTATGTCAATTACACTTGTAGAAGAACAAGCAAATTTTATAACTTTGTGTTACAAAATTTATTTAGCAACTGTCGTAACTCTTGTAGCTCTGTGTTACACGCACCGCATATCAGAGGCTGGTATTACAAATATACAAGTTTAGAACTCAAGAGCTCGATCTTTATTTCTTTTTATTTCGTAAAACTTCCCCAGTATCCCCTATATGCACAAAACAAAGTTAGCGAACGGCTAAGTAAGAAACAGAACGCAACCAAATTAACACGCTCACTTCAAGAAACGTTTGAAGAGTTGAGTCTCAGTTGAGTGCCGAATTTCGTTGCCCTGAAGCCGCGCAAATTGACGGAAAACTTGCAGTACAATTTTTGTTCTTCTGTCAAGTGGGTGAAGCAGTGGCCATAATTTGCCCTTCATCGGGGAAGGCAAAGACCGTTGAAGATTTTTTTAGTTTTACCCAAGAGTGACTCTAGGGAACTATTTATGCGCAAAGAAAACTGGAATAGCTCTAAGTTGGAGACGAAACTTTAGCGGAAGTAGAGGAATTTGGAGGTTGTCTAGTTAAGTTTAGTGTACAATTTGTTAAGATTATATTAAGAAAATTTAGAGATCCTTTCTTGATTGTAACAAAGACATCAAAATAATATAAAATCTAATACAATGCCTTCATATAAAGATAAAGTGAAGTTAGGACGTGAACATTTTCCTGGCATTGAAGTAAATACGGATGAAGAACCGATTGTGTTCTATGCTCTTACTGGGGTGCAGCCAGAAAGACAAAAAGTTATGTTTAAAGGAAGTCAACGAGTGGAGTATTCAACTCAAAGAGGTTCAGCAATTCTTCTCCTCGGAACAAAGGAGGAGGTGCCACAACTGCCTATAGAACCGACACGGTTCATAGAAGATATGAATGAGGCTGAGTAAGCAACTGCACTCGATTTTCCTGCCGGGCTAACAAATTTAGGAAACACTTGTTATATGAATGCCACGGTACAGTGTTTGAAATCCGTACCAGAACTACGAGAAGCTTTAGTTGAGTTCATAGATGACAGTCCATCTAGTTCGTCAGCTTCTCAAAAAATTACTGCTGCTATCAAGTCGCTTGTTGTGCAACTGGAAAAAGGCACAACAGTAACACCAATTGTTTTGCTGCAAACGTTACACACGGCATTCCTCCAATTTTCACAAAGTGAAGCCAATGGAACGTACCGGCAGTAAGATGTGTGAAGTATTGAAAATGTTGCAGGATAAACTGCCAGCCAGATTAAGTGAAAGGAAGTATAACTCATTTATAGAACAATACTTTAGTGGTTTTTTGAAGTTGAAATGAAGTGCAACGAATGTCCCGAAGAGCCCTCGAGCCAGAGCAAAGAGAATTTCTTGCAGCTCAGCTGTTTTATTTCGCTAGAAGTCAAACATATGCATACCGGTTTGAAATCAAAGATGCAAGAACAGTTGACAAAGTATTCCGAAGCCCTTGGAAGGGATGCCTTCTACGTAAGATCCTCAAAGATCAGTCGTTTGCCAGCGTATTTCACTATTCAATTCGTTCGTTTCCAAAACAAGGGACGAGAAGGAATCAATGCAGAAGTCTTGAAAGATATTAAATTTCCCATTGATTTTGATGCATTTGAGCTGTGATCACCTGAATTACAAGCCAAGCTGACTCCCGCCCGTGAAAAGTTGAAGAACTAGAGGATGCTAAGTTGTTGACTGACTGAATTCTCTCCTTTTCCAGATGATCTCGGTAGCAATAATTCTGGTTACTATACTTTACAGGCGGTGATTACTCATAAATACTCCGTGTATGCTCAGTAAATTCCTCTCAGCCAATCATACAGTAAAAAAAAAAGCTTCTAGACAATCATTTCCTTGAAAACTCACAAAACATCAACGCATCATTATTCATTAGGAAGGTACGAATGACCGATTTAAAAAATAAAACTTTCACGGTATTTTGTTACAAAAAAAGAATTCGCCGATACCTTCCCACGTTTGCCCAGATGCGATTACTCCGAATTTATTTAAATCAATCCGAAATTACTCCGAAAACACATTTCCAGTTGGTTTTTGACAACAATTACAAAGTCAACACTACACCGAGCTCTACTTGAATTTTCGAGGAATGCTTTAACTCATTTCTACGCTTATAGTTATCACCAAAGATTTAGTCACTTTCGACTTGTGCACAAAATGTTAGGCTCTCACTTACTCTTCCTGACAGCTGCAGCGTGTTCAAATCGAAAATATGGACACAATAATGCCTGAATATCAATGCCGCTTTAGCTAAAGTTTCGTTTCACTTTAATGAGTTCAGTCATAGGAAATCAGTACACCCTATAACAATGCTGCTTTGCCTCCGATGTTACGTTGGTTCGCGTACAAGACATCGTGACATGAGACATGACTTCAACTCAAAGCAAAAAGTACGGTTTCGTAGACCTATTGATCGCTGTGACAGTGAAAAAAAAAAAACAATAACAAAATCATAATGTCGATTCAAAGCACTCCCAAGTGACGGGCTCGAAATCGAAGCGTAATTATAACAAGCAGAAGAGTTCACATCATATCTAGGCTCGAAAAAACGTATCTCAACGATATCAATAGCTGGAGCAAAATACCCTAATTTTATTAGCTCCCACATACTTAATCCTAGCACACCTGAACCACCGTCCAGTTCAACTTCCAGTTTCGACCCCCTTTTGCCTCACACAGTCAAACTTACCCAGCAATCTATTGATTCAACTGAATCACGGTACGCCCTGTCTGGACTTAGAGACAAAAGACACACGAAAACATTCGGATTTTCCTGGCTTACCTTCATGATAAGTCAGACATAGTCTGCTATGAAGGCAAAACCAAAACCAGTGTCATTGTCTCTATTCAGCAGGAAGGTCTCCCCACTGATGCTCCCACCCTTAAGAAACTGTACATCAAATACCATGAACTTTTTAATCTGTCCCCGAAAAGGTCGCTAATGATCTAGAAGCTTTTGGTAATATGTTCACTCAAAGCGAATATCCCACCTTCAACGTAGTAGAGCTGACCATGACAAGTTTTTTCGTTAGTAATCTACCTCTTACCTTTTACTATCAAAACGTAAGAGGACTTCGCTCAAAAACAAGTGCAGTCCTACAATCCCACGCTTTGCCTTTTGAAGTCTATGCCCTGACTGAAACTAACCTTATCCCTAGCATTAACAACCAGGAACTGTTCCCTTCTACTTTCAATGTTTATCGAGACGACGATCAAGACCGTGACACAGATGACACTCCTTGTCGTGGTGTCCTGATAGCTGTCATCAATTCAATTGACTCATCTCTTCTCTCAACATCCTCTTCCCCAAGCCTTGACTTTGTCTCAATCAAAATTACACTTCCCCATAAATCGCTTTACATTATCTGCTTTTATATTTTACCATCGCAACCCCTCGAATTTTATGAATTTGCAGTCAAAACGATTGACGACATTTCAGATTTATACGAACCCGATAATGAGATCCTTATTTTCGGTGACTTCAACTTGCCGTATCTAAACTGGACTTTGTCAGATGACCAATCGTTTTACATTGCTCCTTTTTTTTAGATAGATAGATAGATACATACAGTTTATTTTTTCTCTTATAAAGTTGATAAGATAACAATAATTTAAGCAATATTAATAAATACAAAAATATAAAAGAAAAATGTAACATTCTGTATTCAAATTACAATGTAATTTAAATAGTATTGAATGCCACTTTAATATAAGAACATCTAATTAAAACAATATTATGGGTGGGGTGACCCTCAGACTAGAATAAGACTATAATTTAAAGTTATGAAAGTACAAAGACAAAAACTTCAAGCAAAGTACAAAGTACAAAAAAAGAAAACAAAATAAGGAATATGAAACAATAATATATAAAACTCGCAGAAAAACTACAAATTCTTAAACCAGAGTATCAGAAACAAAAGATTCCAAGTTTGAATAATCCAATTCTGAAAACCATAGTTTTAACTGACTAGTAAACATACCAGGAGATGTAATTATTCTCAAAGAAAATGGAAGCTTGTTAAAAAGACGATGCGATGAGATGGTATAAAAATTACGAAACGCCGTTGTCCGAAATGAAGGAACTGTCAAAATGTTCGAAGAGTTTCCTCGTAAGTTATAATTAGAAATAATTCGAAAATTACGATTACCAGATTTCATGAAAAAAGATTTTAGCACTTTAAAACAATACAAATGTCGCACGGGAAGAATTTTTAGCTCGCGAAACAAAGGTAAACTAGGATGTCTTCTAGGCTTACGACAAACTTTTCTTACAGCGTATTTTTGTAAGATCAATAAGGGTTGGATTTTGTTGAAGTATGTTCCGCCCCAACAAACAATGCCATATTGAAGCTTGGAATGAAAAATACCAAAGTAAATAGTTTTTAAAAGATCAGCTGAAACAATATTTTGTAAGTAATAAAAATGACGTGATGTACAACGAAAATATTTTCCCAGATTATCTGTATGATTTGAAAATTTCATATTGGAGTCTATAATAAGACCTAAGTATTTAAATTCGGTAACCTTATCCACTAAAAAACAATTAGCGCTACAGTTTTGGTCACATGAATAAGTAATATCGGAAGAAGTCCCAGATGAAAAATTAAAGTCAGGTAACTTAAAGCTTTTGCATTCAGAGGCATGAAAGTAAAAATCAAAATCTAAGTTAAGCACTGAAGAAAGACTGAAAAACATTATTTTAGTTTTTGGGCTAATAACCAAATTATGTTCAGCAAACCACACCCTCAATAACTCCAGATCCCAGTTTATGTCAGACACTAAATTCAAACGACTATTTGTACCGTAAGAAAAAGCAACATCATCAGCGAAAGCAGTTGGTTTGCCTTTAAAATCCAGTGAAAAAAGTGAATTTATATATACTAGAAACAGAATAGGTCCTAAAACAGATCCTTGAGGTACACCCAGATTGAGGTAACCAATTTGGCTCCTAGTCTTTTGCAGTTTTACTCTTTGACATCTGTTCTCAAGATATGACTTAAACCAATTAAGTACAAAACCACGAAAGCCAGCTTTTTCCAATTTTCTCAATAAAAAGTTGTGATTTACCATATCAAAAGCTTTGGTAATATCTATAAATAATCCAGCAGTAAACTTTTTCTTATCAAGATTAGTCATTATTTGATCACAGAACTGTAATAAAGCGTGTTCAGTAGATTTTCCTTGTTGAAAATCGAATTGGGTAGGATTTAAATAGTTAGTTCTTTCCAAAAAGCTTATCATCCTAGTTTTAATGACCTTTTCAAAAATTTTGCTGAAAACGGGAAGAAGGGAGATTGGCCTCAAGTTGCATAGATCGGTTGCAGAACCTTTCTTATGCAAAGGTACTACGTCAGCGCATTTAAGAGCTTCAGGGAAGATACCTGCAAAAACACAACGATTAAAAATGAAAGCTAAGACATCAATTACGTAACATGCAATTTTTTTGACAACCGTATTAGATATATTTTCAGCTCCAGACGAATTAGAATTTTTTAAACTGCCAATAGCTTTGAGTATCTCAAGAGGAGTTATGGTATCAAAGACAAAACTGTTATTTTGAACTGGTTCGGCAATCTCAAATACAGGTGGACAAGAAAAAGTTTGAAATTGACTTGGTACATTAATAAAAAATTCATTAAATGCATTAGCAATCAACAATTGATCAGAAACAGAGTGACCATTAATATCAATTGAGCTAGGAATTTTGGACGCTTTGGAAGCTTTATTAATTATATCGTTAACTACTTTCCACTCATTTTTTAAATTACCCTTAGCCGAATTGAACTGATTGCGATAAAAGTTATCACGGCAAATTGGAATTTCCCTTTTTAGTTCATCACAAAGTTTCTTAAACTTCCTTTTTAAAATAATATTGCCAGGGTTCTTGTAACACTTCAGTCTCAGTTTATTTTTGGCTTTCACTTTATTAACTAAATATCTGGAGATCCATGGCTTAAGCCTTGTTGATTCCTTTTTTCGCTGAAAGTTCAGTGAACAATTACAAATGTGCTGATTGAGGCAATCAATAAAATACATATAGGAAGCTGAAGCATCTGAACATGTATACACATTTTCCCAAAATTCATAGAAAAGTGAATCCTTAAGCTTACTAAAATCAATTTTTACTACACTATTAGAGTTTTCCGATATTCTGCAACTTTTATTTTTTGAAGTATTTATAAGCATTCCTGTCATAGAATGGTCAGTAATCATCAAATCAAATACACATGATTCACAATTTCCGACAGAAATATTACCAAATCGACCATAAATATGATCTAAGCAACTTCCTGATGCACTGCGAGTAGGCTCGTTTATAAAAGAAAACAGACCATGAGAAGCGAGAAGTGCTAAATAACTTGAAATTATTTCATTACTTTCCAAAATATTCAGATTGAAGTCACCCAGTATAATTAAATTTTTTGAGATTTCCTTGTCGAGCAAAACGGAAAATTCTTCAGTAAACATAGATATGTTAAAAAAGTGAAATCTATACACACAAATTATGACGAAAACATCATGGTTAACTACAAAGGAAACCCTTAAAACATCAGCACATTTAAAGTCAACATGAGTGACATCAAGAATTTTGTAATCTTCTTTAATAAAACATCCTACACCACCGGAAGCATAATTATCATTAGTTTTTGCAACGAAATTAAACCCGGGCAAATTATAATCGTCTTTTTCAAAGCTATATATCCATATTTCAGAAACAAAGACAACATCTGGAATACAACAAAAAGAATCAAGATGAGTTACTAACTCAGGAAAATTAGCTCTCAGGCTTCTGACATTCTGGTGAACAATAAAAAATTTACTATGGCAATAGGATTTAGATGTAAAAACCTTATTAATATTTAAATTATTACTTGTATTATGGAAGGAAAAATCATCAAATAAATAATTATCTTTATTCATTGCAAAACAAAAGATTCAATGCTCTAAATAAGAGCGATATCATTAAAAGATTTAATTGAGATGACTTTTCCTCCCTCAAGCTTTCTTCCAAGTATTTGATTATTTCTGTACCATACAAATTTAACACTTTTCTGTTTACTTATCTCTTTAGTTTTCATAAATAGCGCCTGTGTGAACTTTGTGAGAGAGTCATTAATATAAATGCCCGTTCCTTTCTTTTTGCTGTTGCTGCTGCTGTTGTTGTTGTTGTTAATACTATTGTCACTGCTGTTATTGTTGTCACTGCTACTGTTGTTGCTGTTGCTGCTGCCGACATCAAAAGCATATGAGTTAAATTTTCTTCTATTCTTCGTCTTTGCATTCATTATTCGATGAGGAGGTAGAATCTTTGTTTTGAACTTTCCTAACGTAGAATTTATCAATTTCGTTATCGCAAACATCTATGGACAATGCTTTAGAAAAAATTTCCTTTGCCTTGAGTAATCCGTTTGAGTCATTGACATTAGGAACACCAACAATTTCAATCCTAGCCCCATCTCTGCCAAAGAATGTCTGTTCGTTGATCGCCTTGCAGACTCTTGCCTCTGCCAAGTAAGTGGAATTTCCAACTATATGGGTAGGCAACTTGACCTTGTATTTGCAACAGATCCCATTAATTCTTCAATCTCACTTTCACCCCTGCTTCTCTCAACCATAGATAACCTACACCCTCCTCTCCTTCTCTCATTTTTTCTCCAGTCTTCTAAAACACCTTACACGCCCGTACCTCCAGCTTCATACGATTTCCACAAAGCAAACTTCCGCAAAATTAATGATTATCTCAATAGAACTCACTCTAATTTTGATAACCTAACTGTAGAAGATGCCACATCCGCGTTCTACAGAGAAATGCATAATGCTATATCCCTCTTCGTTCCCCTTTCTAGACTTAAAACTTCTTCTACTTCCCCACCTTGGTAAAACCATAGCCTCCGTACTCTAAGAAATAAAAGGAATAAATTGTGGACGATCTCCTTCGTACTCGATCTCCTACTGACTATTCAGCTTACCTTGGTTCTTATTTGCACTTCTGTGAGCTTTTCAACTCCCTTTACCAACGCTATTTAGTCGAAATGAAATCTAACATTATTAATGACCCTAAGTCGTTTTATAAATTTGTCAACCACAAAAGAAAATCTGACGGGTACCCTTCCTCCCTTTCCTTCAATAACGAAACCTCATCCGATGCACTCGCCGTAGCAAACTATTTCGCAAGTTACTTCAATCAGTCTTTCACGGATGATTCTTTTGTTCCCGACTCAGCGTATTCCTCGTTTTTACCGAATTTTTCTTTTGATCCATTCCTTCCACGTTTCTTTGACTCCCATCTAATTGAAGAAAAGTTAAATCATCTAAATGATGAGTATATTCCTGGCCCCGATGGTATACCCGCCATACTTCTTAAGAAATGCTCCTCCAATCTCTCCCTTCCTCTCTCAAAAATCTTTAACTTGTCCATATCCCTATAGGAGTTTTCCCCCAAGCTTGGAAAACGACGTTTATAACCCCTACACACAAAAAAGGTCCTAAGTGCGACGTTAAAAATAATCGTCCCATCGCTAAACTATCGCATATACCCAAAATTTTCGAAAGCATATTGTATGAAAACTTAAGTTTTCGTTGCAAATCTCTCATCTCCCCTAGACAACACGGTTTCCTCAAAGGCAGGTCAACAACAACAAACCTCGTTGAGTTTGTCTCATTTTCCCTCTCAGCCTTGGAAAATGGAAAGGAGGTCGATGTAATTTCAACTGACTTTAGTAAAGCTTTCGATAAAATCTCTCACAAACTTATTCTTTTTAAACTTTCCACCCTCGGCTTTGAACCCATTCTGTTGAGATGGATTTCTTCTTATTTAGAAAACCGTTTTTACAGTGTTCGTTTCAGATCCGCCTTATCCAGCCGCTTTCTAGCTACATCCGGTGTTCCCCAAGGCAGCCATTTAGGCCCTCTCCTCTTCTTTCTTAGTATTAACGACATTGAAATGATCATCAAACACTCCTCTATCTCTCTCTGCGCGGACGATACCAAGTTTTACCGGGTCATTTCTTCTTCTGAAGACTCTTCCCACCTCCAACAGGATCTCGACAGTTTTTCAATATGGTGCTCCAAAAACTGCCTGGAGCTAAATGTTTCCAAGTGCCAGTCAATAACCTACTCAAGTAAACGCATCAAATCTCCTCCCCGTCTCTTTCTGCTAAACAGTCAAATCATCTCCTCCGTTGAGGTGATTCGAGACCTTGGGATTATTTGCGACCGTGAGCTTAATTTCCTCAAGCATATCGACGATATAATCCTTAAGGCAAATTCAGCACTTGGCTTCGTGAAACGATGGTCCAAAGAATTTGTAGACCCCTACGTAACCCGCTCCCTTTATATTTCATTTGTTCGTCCGCTTCTTGAATACGCTTGTCAAGTCTGGTCGCCTTTCCAACAAGTGCACATTGCCAGAATTGAGAGCATACAACGCCGTTTCCTCCGATTTGCTCTTCGTGGTCTTAATTGGAGTAATCCTTTGATATTGCCTCCTTATCAAGACCGAATTAAACTCCTCAACCTCAATACGCTGAAAGATCGAAGAGAAATATTTGACATTCTCTTCATTCACCGAATCTTTACAGGTACCATTGACTGTCCAGCCCTTACCGAATTCATCTTTCTAAATACTAACCCTCGCAAAGCACGGAATCCCCGTCTCTTCTATCTTCCCACCCATCGAACCTCCTACGGCTCCAATGAACCCATCTCCCGAATGCTGAGGAATGTCAATTCTCACTGTTCTAGTTTTGACTTCAATATGAGTACTCCTTGCCTAAAGCTCCGTCTCCTAAACCCTCCAACTAATTAAGTTTTAGCTATTAAGTTTTAGTCTGTAAGTTAGATTAAGTAATAGCTTGTATTAAGCCGAATAAATGGGGGTTATGCCCCCACCAAAATTAAATTAAAATTCTCAGGTCACCCATTTTAAATGCCTTTTTTGCAGCAACTGATATTTACGACCGCTTGATGTTGCTTTGAGTTCGAAATACAAGCTTTTACGTGATCGTAACGAGTATCAAAACGTTATACAAATGTCAAAAGCCAAGTTGTGGTTGGATGACATCCACTGCTGATCTTGAGCACTTATTTGCCAATAATTTTAAGATGTTACAAGCCAAAAGAACTGATAGTTTGTCCAGCCCGCACCGCTGCAAGCCAATCGATTAGTTGTAAAATTGTTCATTTTGTTTTAAATGTTAAAGTATTCCAATGTTCTATTTTGCTATTGCAAATAAACGCAATACACTTTCGTAAATCTAAAAGCAGCAGTTTTAGACTAACCAAAGCACATATTGGTGTAAGTAGGATTAGGGTCGGCATGTCTGGTTGTTACGTGAAAAATTGAGGTTCGAATCCCAGAGATATCAATGTCGTGTCTGACGGAAATCACATTTCCGGGAGGATTCGCAAGTCCTCCAAGAGCAAGTATTCCATTGGCATGAAAAAAGCTTTCTCGCTTAGAAGTTCCTTTCAACTTTAAGTTCTATGAGAGAAACGTTTGAATTTACACATTGAGATTTGAGACTAGTTTAAAAGTATAATATCAGCAGATACGCCCTGGACGACGCTTCAAAATCAGTTGCAATCGTAAAGACCACGTAACCGATCTTAATGTTAAAATGCCAAAAAAATTTACACAAGTTTCGTTTGGCAATTCGAAATCTTATGTTAATATTCCAAGAACGAGAATGATAAGTGGCTTTGAAGTGCCTTATGTTTTCAGTGTTCTTTGTGAACTTTGCCTAAGTACACAATTAAAAGTGAAGGCTTTTCAATTTCGTTTTCAATTCGAGTGCTTACTTCTTCTTCATCTTCTACGGCGCCACCAGCACCGCTATTGCCATCACAACTCTCCCACTTATTATTCACCCTCCATGAGTTGACCTTGTCGTGGTGAGGGTGCTTACGAGGGGATCTCCAGCAATCCAGCTGCGGAATCCTCTCAACTAAAGTAACTCAAAATAACCTCAATGTTAGAAAACTTGAAAATCAAAATGGAAAAAAAGTTAATAAAAGGAAATAAAAAACGGACGGGGATATACGTCCAAAAGTCGGCAGGAGTCGCGACTGCCGGCAAGGGCTTGGCCTCGAAAGAGGATAAGTCGCCAGTGACAACTATTATTAACGAAGAAAAACAAAAAGCGAAAAGCGGTAGGGACTGTGGGTCGACCAAACTCACTGGAAGGGTTGAAAAACCATCCGGGGAGGGAGGAACGCCTTCAATCCTAGACGCTACGACCAGTGGTGGTGCAAACGCCGTCATTGGTAGTACTCAACCTCCAATTTTGGTGGAATTGCCCGTGGCAAAAAAAGGGGAAGCAGTGAATTATTGTGTACCCTCTGCTTGTCACGCCGGCACTTCATCAAATGCGGAAACCAGTACCCAAATCATTGACCGTGCAGCAGTGAATCTCTGCTGCACTCCCAATTCCACAACCCAATCCCATCCTCAAGAGTGCACGGAGGGGTCTGTTCCAACTCACGACACCGTGAATTACGGTCTGACCGAGAGGAAGAACCCCCCCCTTACGAGCACTGAGGCAATTTCCCTTCCCAGTGAGAGTGGCGCTGAAATATGCTCTGCTCCCAGTGAGGAAGAGAAGCTCCCACCCCCAAATCGTAGGAAACGGCGAAATGCAAGGAGGCTCGTTAAGATTCTTGGTGAAACACCAATAGACAAGCGAGCTTCTGATGCGGACGCTAAACTCACGTGGGCTAAGAGCATCATTGCCAATATCCCCACCGGCGATTCCTCAAAAAGAAACAGATCATGCGAAGGAACCATCCCGGAACCTAAGCGATCTAAGGTGCACAGCACCTCCACCAGAAAAGACTTGTCCTTTAGCGAAGTGTTAAAGGACAAAACAGTAGTTGCCATAATTGACAAGAGCAATGCAGATGGCGCGATTACTTTTGATCAGTGGACAATGATCTTGAACAAGCTCCAGACCTCCTATTGGGCTCTCATGATGGAGAACCCGGGAGAACCTGCAACTTTTGAAGATGCGGGTTGGTACCAGGGGCGAGTCAAGCTAATTGCCTTTGATGGGGAGAGATCGCAAAGTCTGTATAAGCTTGCAGTCAGCCGTTTAGAAGGTCTCTGGCCTGGTGCAAAGATCGAGGTTGTAGCAAAGGAGGAAATTCCTTGCAGACCAAGAGCTCGCATCAGAATACCAGCGGAGCTCTCCGACAAAGAAATAATTCTTAAGATGATCCAATTTGGTAACCCATCCCTACCTACTCATGACTGGAAGGTAGCAAAGTTGGAGGAACCAGACGGTCCCAATAGATCGGCTATTATAGTCATCAACAAAGACTCGATGGCCCCTCTAGCTGAAACCCAAGGTAAGATTAAGTTCGGATGGGCGACCATAACCTTAAGAATTTATAAAAAAGACGAAGAAAGCGTAAACGCTCCTTCTGCCCCGAACACAACAAGCATGGTAAGCGCTGAAGGCGAAAAACTCCCTGAAATGGAAGTAGATCCCCCAAGTGCCTCCTCCGTAACATCAGAAGACGAAACAGACGACTCAATGTCCGAGAACGGCCTGAAGGAAGATGACCTCTTACGGTCAACTTCAGGAAGTGAGTCTGAAGACGACCTCAACCAAACAGTGGTGGGGGTTAGTCTGCTTAGCTGCAACCAAGATGGTGAAGTTAACGCAGATTAATCTCCAACACTCCAAACAGGCCTCGGCCTCCCTTCTTCTCCGCCTGAACAAAAGAGGGGAAGATGTGGTCCTTATCCAAGAACCATGGATCAACAAATCCTGCATTCATGGATTAAGGACTCCTGGATATACTCAGCTATATGTAAAGGACAAAGGTGAACCCAGATCCTGCATATTGGTAAGAAGTAGCACTAATGTATTTTTACTCCCTGATTACAGCAATTGTGATGTAACTACTGCTAGTTATCAAACCAGTAACAACACCTACTGGCTGGTATCAGCTTATCTCGGCCACGACCATCCTGGCCCTCCTCCAGGCGACCTGTTGAAAAAGATTGTCGCTGCAGCAGAACGGCAGAAGATCTGCCTCATCATCGGATGCGATGCAAACGCGCATCACACAGTATGGGGGAGTACTGACATAAATGAAAGGGGTGAGTCACTTTTTGATTTTATTTTAAGTACTAACCTTATAGTAAGCAACACTGGCAATGAACCAACATTCATTACCAGAAATAGACAAGAAGTTCTAGATATAACTCTTGTCTCCGACTTGGTTCATCACAGGATCACTAATTGGAAAGTATCGACTGAACACTCCTTTTCGGATCATAGATACATTCAATTTGATCTTAATGAAGAGCCTCCTAAGCAACCAATGTTCCGAAATTACCGGAAAACTGATTGGGAAAAATATCGGGTAACTTTGAAAAAGTTTATTAAACCTGAACTTTTACAAAACCCTACGAACAAACATGATCTAGACAAAAAAGTCAATGATCTTACCACTGCCCTTAACTATTCACTGCAGAAATCCTGTCCTCTTATAAAAATAAGGGGAAAACAGAAACCACTGTGGTGGAGCTCGGGGCTAGAACCGCTCAGGAAAGAATGTAGAAAATTCTTCAACCGAGCTAAACAATCTAAAAGTGTAAAAGACTGGGACTCCTACAAGGAATCCCTCAAAACTTATAAATATCAACTGAGGAAAAATAAAAGAACTTCCTGGAGAAACTTCTGTGGAAAAATAGAAGATACTTCAGAAGCTTCTAGATTAAGAAAAATCCTCTCAAAAAGTCCGACCATGCCTAGCAGTCTGAAAACAGCTGACGGCTGGACAGAATCCTGCGAAGAAACGCTCAATCTGCTTCTGGACACTCACTTTCCAGGTAGCTCCAAGAACTTATGTAACTATGATTTCACAGAATCAGGTAGCATAATAACTAACACCCCCGATCTGATTACAAGGGAAAAACTAACTTGGGCCATTAACAGCTTTGACCCATATAAATCCCCTGGACCAGACGGTATAATTCCAGCCGAACTCCAAAAGGCTGCGGATATCATAATCCCTGTCCTTGAAGTGATTTTTATTGGCTGCACTACCCTAAACTATATCCCCACTCAGTGGAGAGAAGTCAAGGTGGTGTTTATACCTAAGGCTGGGAAACCATCCCATGTAAATCCAAAAGATCTCCGACCAATAAGTCTATCATCTTTCCTTCTCAAAACCTTAGAACGACTGATTGATATCCACCTGCGTAAAGCTATAGATCCTAAACTGTTATCTAAAGCGCAACACGCTTACTGTAAGGGAAAATCTGTAGAAACGGCCCTTCACACCCTGGTTCGTACTATAGAATATTCCCTCCATCACAAAGAATACACTCTGGCCGCATTCCTCGACATAGAGGGTGCCTTCAACAACGTCAGCAACTCTGCAATTACAAAGGCACTGACGAAGCTCAAAGTAGACAAATCCTTAGTGGAATTGATAAATCTTATGCTAAAAAGCAGAAGAATCAACTCAACACTGGGAGATTTCTCTGCAAAGAGATCTGTCAGCAGGGGCACACCGCAAGGTGGAGTTCTATCCCCTCTTCTATGGAATCTAGTCGTCAATGAACTTCTAGTTGACCTAGAAGCTGAGGGATTCAAAGTGATTGCATATGCAGATGACGTCTCCATTGCGGTATCCGGCAAATATGCTCACGTCCTTATGGATCTGATGCAAACCGCTCTAAATAAACTAGTAAAATGGGCGAGAAAAAGTGATCTAGGGGTCAACCCTCAGAAAACCGAACTCGTTCTCTTCACCAGGAAATACAAAATTCCTCAACTAACAACTCCATCAATAAATGGAATCCCACTTCAACTCTCCAACGAAGCTAGATATCTAGGTATTATCCTAGACAAAAAGCTAAACTGGAAAGCCAATATAGAGGAAAGAATCAGGAAATCAACCGTAGCCCTGTTTTCCTGCAAAAAAGCCATTGGCACAAAATGGGGCTTCTCCCCCCAAATCACCCACTGGCTCTACACCGCGGTCATCAGACCAATACTCACATACGGAGTAGTGGTATGGTGGACCGCTCTTGATAAAAGGACCTACTGCGATAATCTGAGCAAAGTCCAACGAACAGCCTGTTTATGTATAAGCGGAGCACTGAGATCAACACCCTCAGCTGCCCTAAATATACTCCTTAATCTCATACCACTAGATATCTTCAGTAAACAAATGGCCGCAAGTACGGCCACTCGTATCAGAGCTATCTCCCAATGGACCGATAACAACATCGGTCATGCCACAATCCTGAATACATTCAGATCAATCCCTTGCCACTCTGACTACACCATCCCCCAATTGGTTTTTGATAATAAGTTCCATGTCTCAATCCCAACGAGAACGACCTGGGAAGACGAAGAATTTTTGAGAGATGATTCAATTCATTTCTATACAGATGGGTCAAAAACCGAGGAAGGGGTTGGCTGCGGGGTGTACTCAAAACGACTTAACGTAAGTCTCTCTTTCCGCCTCCCAAACCATTGTAGCGTGTTCCAAGCGGAAATTCTGGCGATCAAAGAGGTCCTATCATGGCTAAAAGAAAACGTGATATCCTCAGCGAATATCCGGATTTTCTCAGACAGTCAGGCAGCCCTCAAATCACTCGGCGCCGCGCCGTTTCCACGAACTCAGTAACCGCCCTTAACTGTCGCCTGTCTCTTAAGGAGATGGCTGAACAGTTCAATATTCACCTTATTTGGGTGCCGGGGCACAGAGATATCGCGGGCAACTGTAAGGCCGATGAACTCGCCAGAAAAGGAACCGTTCTACCGATATCAACCAGCAGGTTGAATATCGGTATACCAATCGCTACATGTAAACTTATGCTAAAGCAAGAGGCAATGGATAGAACAAATCATTGGTGGAACAGTATCACCACATGTGTGGCAACAAAACAGCTATGGCCAGGACTTGATCCAAAACGCACAAGGCATTTGCTATCCATAACCAGATTGCACTTTAGCTCCGTAATCAATGTCATTACAGGACATTGTCTGATAGGCAGACACGCCATAAGACTTGGTGTTCCCTCAAATGACTTCTGTAGAAGTTGCTTAGATGAGGAGGAGGAAGAAACTATTCCACACCTCCTCTGCTCATGTCCTGCACTCTCCATTAAAAGAAAACGGCATCTTGGAAAATATTTCCTCGATGATCTAAACGATCTGGCGAACACAGATATCCTTCATCTCTTTCGCTTCATAAAAAGCACCAAATGGTTTTGTTAAGTGGGGTTCTTCCTCACTTAAATCTTATGGTATCACAACGGATCAAATACTGGTCTAAGTGTGTCAGTTGGTTTTCCTGACAGCCATTTCAACCTAACCTAACCTAACCTCCCACTTATTTGATTCACACTAGTGATTCGCCTGAGAGGAACGCCAACAGACGTAACGTATTCGTTACGTGTTCCAAAACGTTATTCCAGCCGACGCGACGTTATAATATTTAAAATATTAAAAAACGACACCGTTCTCCATTTATGCAATTGCTTCTTTTTAATTAAGGCTATTGAGACACGTGTAACGGTTGTTCACAAATAGTGTCACGTAACTTGGATAGTAGTCAACACGAACTAAGAAGTAGGTGAAAGCTTTAGCACTTATTCCTTGAAAGATAACAAAATACGAGTCAGTCTCGCAAAAAAAAATAAATCTCAATCATTGCTCTCCACGCCTTTTTCTTAAAACATACTTTTAAAGAATTACACTCAGCCAATGACTTCCAGGCAGCCAGAGAGAAAAGGTTTTCGTATTCGAATTGATACTTCAAGTCAGATCATTGTCACCCTTCAAATACATAACATTACGTAAGAAATGGAGGGGCTTACATTTTTTTGCCGGATCCAGACACCTATAAGAAAATTCACTTTCTATTATAGAACTACTTCCAAAAGAACTTACACAATTCTCGCGGAGGGTGGTAATTGCAATAAAGCTTTAAAATCTAACTAATAAGGCACGTAATGGCTAGCATAACTGCCTGATATACATACGTGGGAGTGGTGAGGTTCGATTCCCAGAAACATAAAACTGCTTTTCTACAAAAATCTCCTCTCACGAGGAATGCCATGAAAAACACTTTTCCACTTAGCCTTTCGCAAACGGCATAAAGTTGTTGGTTCCAGGAATCTCCGAGCCTTGTGGCGAGATTCATTTTACGTTAGTTTACTGAGAATCGATTGCGAACTCCAACGTTTCACATAACAGTCCTACGCTGCAACCATTCTCAAAAATACTTTCACCTGCTTTTTCAATGATATCCCTGCCGACATTTACACTTATGTCATTGTTCAAGGCTTTATGTCTTTCTCTTGTCCCTGCAGCGCTTTTGTTGCACAAAACGCTTGGTTATTCCGGAGCTAAACCCTTTTAATACCTTCATTTGAATACAACATTTTCCAGCTTATCGATTTGCCAGAAAAGCCCGCGCATTCACCTTCCCGAATATAACTTTATGACTATCTTTTCCAGCTCTAATAATCCCTTGACTTAATTCCCATTTGAATAGCGTCGTACATTCACACAACAAAATTGACTTATCCTAATACTGCATACCTCACGTAATACCTACACCAATCCAGTGGGGGCGGTCCTCTCATCAAAAGCCACGCTGTGCCGGGATTAATTTCGAATCATTAATTAATCCACTGTAAAATAAGGATGAAAGGCCTTAACGCACAAGGCCATTTAATTTGCATCGCTAATCGTTACTAGAAATATCATCTTGATTGATACCAAGGAATTCAGTAATCCCAGGGGAGAGGGGTGTGCTTCACTCGCAAGCAGCAACACCCCACTTGTGATTCATTGATTTGCTGTCGGAATTTGCCAAAGTAACAAAAAATAATAGAAAAACACAAATTTGGGTAAGAATTGCTGCGGTAGAAATCATTTTTGTAGAAAATTTAATTTAAAAAGGACACAACCAATTTTTCGTCCCCAGTCACCAAAAGTTTGGTGACACTTTTGGGGCATATTTTCCTACGTTGTTCCCGAGATTTTCTTTCGTTTGGTGTTTTTGATGTTTTTAAAATTTTTATTCTTTTTTTTTTTATTTTGAAAGTTTACTCTTTCGGAGCACTTGCAATGCATACGTATCCCTGATGTCCTCGAAAGCCGGGAATGCAAATTTTCTTTTCGTTCTGTTTAAATGAGGAGGGTGGGTGTCTGAGTACCTATAACTCGTTTCGAGGGAGAAAGGAGCATTATGACATTGTCCTTTGATAAATGATCACAATTTTTCCATTTTATTTTTCACTGCTACTAGATTTTGTCTTGGTCCTTGGGATTGTGAATTTTTTTTCATCCTCTACTTCTACTCAGTTGGGTCCTTTTGGCATATCTATTCCAATTTGAATCTCTGTCATGATAGTGTGTGTTCGTTGTTCGTCTTTTGCAGATAATTCTTGTCCTGTCACTGTGATCTGCGCCAGGGCCCGCATTATCTCTTGGAAATGGTCGGTTTTTTTTTTAAACAGTTTTTCCTGTTTTAGTCCTCCTTCTGCAGAAAGAGGTGAGAGCGAGGGATAGAGGGAGAGAAATAAGGGAATACAAGGAAGGTAGAACAGGAGATTGGGTGAATTATTCATGTAAGGTTGGCTGTGTTTTTGCAGGTGCGTTCTGTCTTCCTGGGCTTGCGAACTTTCTTTTGGTTTTTGGGGATTTCTCCTTTTTTTTTGTTTTGTTCGATGCTCTCTTTTAGTATGTTTTCGTCGTTTGGAACAGTTTGTCAGACAGGATTATGGTAATTTTGTGTTTTCCTCGTTTTATCCTTGAAGATGCGTTTTCGAGATGAAATCTGGGTACCTAATGAAGAGCACCAAATGGAGGTAATATATAAATTACGTAGCTTGTCGGTATTACTGTTTTCTTTTCTTCTTTACTTTCGCTCTCAAGGGTGAACAAGATAAATGGGGTTCGATTTGATGGGTTCAGCTTCAGCGGGAGAGTTAGACGAAAATAAAAAAAGAAAAATCTTTGAATAGGAAACAGACGCACGTTCGAATTGGGGCTTATAATGACAAGGACTTCATTAATAGGAAATTGGCAGATGGACGAGATTATTTGTGATAAGGACACAAATTGTATTGTCTCATCAGAAAGCTTATTCGTCTGCCCCTTCAGGTTGGGCTTGTTGTTCTTGAAATTATTTGTGTAGGTAGGGCAGGTAGGGCAGGTAGGCAAATAAAATTTTATTTTAGGAGTTTTATAATCCTCTTAGCTTATTTACAGTTATTTATCTGTTGAATGAAAATTATTACCAAAAGTATTATTTTGTAGGCGGGATAAAGTCTGGAACAAGATGAATTTCCAGTGGAGGACTTTTAACCAACCATGATTGTATCTTCGATCTAGGAAACAGACCAGGGCACTTTGAAAATCGATGATTTTCTTTAAAGGGGCACCAGACTTGGAAAGCATAGTCAAGATGACGGACATGTAACAATTATTTTATGAATGAGGGACACTTAAATTATTCAATTTCTATGATATTGTGCGAACTGACTTACAACTTGACTCTCAGTGTTCTATGACAGAACTTATGGGGAATGCCACAGCGGATGAATTTGACTTACAGAATTCAGCAGTCAAAAAGCAGCAGGGTAATTGAACCGGATTATCCAGGATCTTTATATCCATTCTAGGAATATCTGGTTTGACTGTGAGCTGAAAATAAAATTTTCCGGTTTCGAAACAAAAAACAGCATCGGATTTCAGTTCTGATTTCACTTTTGACGACTGAAGCAAATGAAAAAAGAACAAAGACTTCTGGATCTGCACATGGAACGTAAGATCCCACAAGGAACTACGAACAACTGGAGAATTAACGTAGAGCCCAAACTGCAGCTAAGCAGACATATACGCCATCCAAGAAGTGCACACTTAGAGCACGACTTAGATTGCAAAACTGGAGAGAGCTCGCCCGAAATGGAAGTCGTTTAAGGGTATTGGTTGAGGCCCAGGTTCACCCCGAACTGTAATGCCCACCTAAGTAAGTATTTGTTGTTAGAGGCAGACTCAGGGATAAAAACATCAGCCATAATCTAGTTACTGTGCGTATTATGACAATCAGCATCAGTGCGAAGTTCGTCAACATAAGCCTCATATGCGCCTACCCCATCACAGAAGAGTAAATTACGGAGTACTTGTCAATTCATCGCGAAAGGTAATACCAGAGAAAACTTTTGAGATTCTGTTGAGATGCTCATATGCTAACCATTACGCCACGGGCACCACTAGTCATGACGTAAAATTCGTCCTTGGCGATTGCAAATCAACACTAGAGAAGGAGGACATCTTCGGAAATACAATCGGTATACAAAGTCTGCAAGACAAAACTCCGAAAATGGACTCAAGCTAATTAGTTTTGCTGCGGGGCTAAAACTTGTTGTTTGTAGTACACGCTGCCCTCATCTTAAATTTATAAAAATACATGGCGATCCCCAATAAATCAATCACCCGTCATCAAAATTGACCGTGAGGGGGTCGACTCAAGACACTTTTCCAGTATGATAGATGTGGCTCGCCCGAATTCATTCGCCCTCGAACTATCCTTGAATCATATGCCACCAGCAATAGGTAAGCATCAAAGACCAATGGCAGCAATGTCAACAAGCTACTAAACGAAATCCATGGTAAGATGAAGATTCAAGAATGCAGCAAGACAATCACAAGTACCAACAGATAATGGTGCAATAGAGAACCGAGATTCACAAAAAGAAAAAAGTAAAAAACACTGACTTCTCAAAAAGAAAAAAAGAGAACATTAAGAAGCGCTCGTTGAGAGATGCCAATGTAGGAACAAGAGCCGAGAGGCCCCATTTTTGACCACTCTTTGGAGCATTTGGGGCCGTTTGTCAGCGATAACGCGATGAATATCCTCTTCCAAGGCGTCAATCATTTTGGACGTCGACAAGCGACTTCACATAACCCACAAAAAATAGTCCAGCGGTGTTGAACCGCCCGATTTTGGAGGTAACTCACAGGATTAAGACTCGAAGTTATGTAAAAATCAGTGCCCACAGCGATTTCGTTTCGAGAAAATTTAGCGAACCCAATTTTCTTGTGGCTACAATTCTTTCACGATAAAACAGAAAACCAAAAGGACCATAAGCTAAGTGGCAGCTGTCAAAGACCGAATAAAGAAAAATAACCTTTATGAGAAAAAATAGCACAGCGGTGAGGTGCAAGACTGACAATCGCTCATTTCGAAAAACGCGTTTTGCTATACATTTCAAGATATTTCATGGAAGTCACAAGAATAAGAGCCTCCTTGTCCCAAAACACCACAAATCACAAAGTTCCAGTCCAATCACCAATTTCCAATGTTTGAAGAGAGTCAGCTAATTTTCCGTTTTTCAGACTAAAGTTGAAACACTGAACATTTTCAGAACAACCCTTCGGAGCTTGAGCTTTAAGGAAAGCCTACAATAAAAAGCGCGTGTCCCATTTCGCAATACAATAGCTTAAAATAAACTTTAATTAAAATAGAATATTTAATCCAGAAACGTGGCGTAGGTTAGGTAGAATGGGCTGACGGTTGATTTTATTGCCGTCACACTAAGATCAATGTAGATCCATTGTGATACCCTGGAGTGTTGTAATGTCACAAAAACCTATGAGTTTGTGGTTGGTCAATTTTTAGCCATTTTGCGGCCTTAATGAAGTTTTACAGGCTGCGAAGTGAAGTTAACAGTGTCAAAGGAAGTGAGTGGTATTCTCATGTTTGTCTTCGTCGTTGCATATCCTACATTAATCATCGGTGCAAAAACCCATTTTCTTTTTTCTTAAAGACAATCCCATCTTTCATTGGATTTTCGTTATATTTTGTTACCAATGATCTGCTTAATTTCACAGACTGGGACCCTGATTGATTGGTCAATGAGAGAAGGGTCAAGTCCTGAGCTTTTTTCTCGCTAATTCGTCCAGTTCGTTCGTTTCCCGGTATGCCACTGATTGGGCCCAGAGAGTCTAACGTTATGCTGTGTCTTGT